>CANTUV010000007.1:66002500-66598775 GCA_947685225.1 Garcia nutans | reverse complement strand
CCCTAAACCCTAAACCCTAAACCTCTAAACCCTAAACCCTAAACCCTAAACCCTAAACCCTAAACCCTAAACCCTAAACCCTAAACCCTAAACCCTAAACCCTAAACCCTAAACCCTAAACCCTAAACCCTAAACCCTAAACCCTAAACCCTAAACCCTAAACCCTAAACCCTAAACCCTAAACCCTAAACCCTAAACCCTAAACCCTAAACCCTAAACCCTAAACCCTAAACCCTAAACCCTAAACCCTAAACCCTAAACCCTAAACCCTAAACCCTAAACCCTAAACCCTAAACCCTAAACCCTAAACCCTAAACCCTAAACCCTAAACCCTAAACCCTAAACCCTAAACCCTAAACCCTAAACCCTAAACCCTAAACCCTAAACCCTAAACCCTAAACCCTAAACCCTAAACCCTAAACCCTAAACCCTAAACCCTAAACCCTAAACCCTAAACCCTAAACCCTAAACCCTAAACCCTAAACCCTAAACCCTAAACCCTAAACCCTAAACCCTAAACCCTAAACCCTAAACCCTAAACCCTAAACCCTAAACCCTAAACCCTAAACCCTAAACCCTAAACCCTAAACCCTAAACCCTAAACCCTAAACCCTAAACCCTAAACCCTAAACCCTAAACCCTAAACCCTAAACCCTAAACCCTAAACCCTAAACCCTAAACCCTAAACCCTAAACCCTAAACCCTAAACCCTAAACCCTAAACCCTAAACCCTAAACCCTAAACCCTAAACCCTAAACCCTAAACCCTAAACCCTAAACCCTAAACCCTAAACCCTAAACCCTAAACCCTAAACCCTAAACCCTAAACCCTAAACCCTAAACCCTAAACCCTAAACCCTAAACCCTAAACCCTAAACCCTAAACCCTAAACCCTAAACCCTAAACCCTAAACCCTAAACCCTAAACCCTAAACCCTAAACCCTAAACCCTAAACCCTAAACCCTAAACCCTAAACCCTAAACCCTAAACCCTAAACCCTAAACCCTAAACCCTAAACCCTAAACCCTAAACCCTAAACCCTAAACCCTAAACCCTAAACCCTAAACCCTAAACCCTAAACCCTAAACCCTAAACCCTAAACCCTAAACCCTAAACCCTAAACCCTAAACCCTAAACCCTAAACCCTAAACCCTAAACCCTAAACCCTAAACCCTAAACCCTAAACCCTAAACCCTAAACCCTAAACCCTAAACCCTAAACCCTAAACCCTAAACCCTAAACCCTAAACCCTAAACCCTAAACCCTAAACCCTAAACCCTAAACCCTAAACCCTAAACCCTAAACCCTAAACCCTAAACCCTAAACCCTAAACCCTAAACCCTAAACCCTAAACCCTAAACCCTAAACCCTAAACCCTAAACCCTAAACCCTAAACCCTAAACCCTAAACCCTAAACCCTAAACCCTAAACCCTAAACCCTAAACCCTAAACCCTAAACCCTAAACCCTAAACCCTAAACCCTAAACCCTAAACCCTAAACCCTAAACCCTAAACCCTAAACCCTAAACCCTAAACCCTAAACCCTAAACCCTAAACCCTAAACCCTAAACCCTAAACCCTAAACCCTAAACCCTAAACCCTAAACCCTAAACCCTAAACCCTAAACCCTAAACCCTAAACCCTAAACCCTAAACCCTAAACCCTAAACCCTAAACCCTAAACCCTAAACCCTAAACCCTAAACCCTAAACCCTAAACCCTAAACCCTAAACCCTAAACCCTAAACCCTAAACCCTAAACCCTAAACCCTAAACCCTAAACCCTAAACCCTAAACCCTAAACCCTAAACCCTAAACCCTAAACCCTAAACCCTAAACCCTAAACCCTAAACCCTAAACCCTAAACCCTAAACCCTAAACCCTAAACCCTAAACCCTAAACCCTAAACCCTAAACCCTAAACCCTAAACCCTAAACCCTAAACCCTAAACCCTAAACCCTAAACCCTAAACCCTAAACCCTAAACCCTAAACCCTAAACCCTAAACCCTAAACCCTAAACCCTAAACCCTAAACCCTAAACCCTAAACCCTAAACCCTAAACCCTAAACCCTAAACCCTAAACCCTAAACCCTAAACCCTAAACCCTAAACCCTAAACCCTAAACCCTAAACCCTAAACCCTAAACCCTAAACCCTAAACCCTAAACCCTAAACCCTAAACCCTAAACCCTAAACCCTAAACCCTAAACCCTAAACCCTAAACCCTAAACCCTAAACCCTAAACCCTAAACCCTAAACCCTAAACCCTAAACCCTAAACCCTAAACCCTAAACCCTAAACCCTAAACCCTAAACCCTAAACCCTAAACCCTAAACCCTAAACCCTAAACCCTAAACCCTAAACCCTAAACCCTAAACCCTAAACCCTAAACCCTAAACCCTAAACCCTAAACCCTAAACCCTAAACCCTAAACCCTAAACCCTAAACCCTAAACCCTAAACCCTAAACCCTAAACCCTAAACCCTAAACCCTAAACCCTAAACCCTAAACCCTAAACCCTAAACCCTAAACCCTAAACCCTAAACCCTAAACCCTAAACCCTAAACCCTAAACCCTAAACCCTAAACCCTAAACCCTAAACCCTAAACCCTAAACCCTAAACCCTAAACCCTAAACCCTAAACCCTAAACCCTAAACCCTAAACCCTAAACCCTAAACCCTAAACCCTAAACCCTAAACCCTAAACCCTAAACCCTAAACCCTAAACCCTAAACCCTAAACCCTAAACCCTAAACCCTAAACCCTAAACCCTAAACCCTAAACCCTAAACCCTAAACCCTAAACCCTAAACCCTAAACCCTAAACCCTAAACCCTAAACCCTAAACCCTAAACCCTAAACCCTAAACCCTAAACCCTAAACCCTAAACCCTAAACCCTAAACCCTAAACCCTAAACCCTAAACCCTAAACCCTAAACCCTAAACCCTAAACCCTAAACCCTAAACCCTAAACCCTAAACCCTAAACCCTAAACCCTAAACCCTAAACCCTAAACCCTAAACCCTAAACCCTAAACCCTAAACCCTAAACCCTAAACCCTAAACCCTAAACCCTAAACCCTAAACCCTAAACCCTAAACCCTAAACCCTAAACCCTAAACCCTAAACCCTAAACCCTAAACCCTAAACCCTAAACCCTAAACCCTAAACCCTAAACCCTAAACCCTAAACCCTAAACCCTAAACCCTAAACCCTAAACCCTAAACCCTAAACCCTAAACCCTAAACCCTAAACCCTAAACCCTAAACCCTAAACCCTAAACCCTAAACCCTAAACCCTAAACCCTAAACCCTAAACCCTAAACCCTAAACCCTAAACCCTAAACCCTAAACCCTAAACCCTAAACCCTAAACCCTAAACCCTAAACCCTAAACCCTAAACCCTAAACCCTAAACCCTAAACCCTAAACCCTAAACCCTAAACCCTAAACCCTAAACCCTAAACCCTAAACCCTAAACCCTAAACCCTAAACCCTAAACCCTAAACCCTAAACCCTAAACCCTAAACCCTAAACCCTAAACCCTAAACCCTAAACCCTAAACCCTAAACCCTAAACCCTAAACCCTAAACCCTAAACCCTAAACCCTAAACCCTAAACCCTAAACCCTAAACCCTAAACCCTAAACCCTAAACCCTAAACCCTAAACCCTAAACCCTAAACCCTAAACCCTAAACCCTAAACCCTAAACCCTAAACCCTAAACCCTAAACCCTAAACCCTAAACCCTAAACCCTAAACCCTAAACCCTAAACCCTAAACCCTAAACCCTAAACCCTAAACCCTAAACCCTAAACCCTAAACCCTAAACCCTAAACCCTAAACCCTAAACCCTAAACCCTAAACCCTAAACCCTAAACCCTAAACCCTAAACCCTAAACCCTAAACCCTAAACCCTAAACCCTAAACCCTAAACCCTAAACCCTAAACCCTAAACCCTAAACCCTAAACCCTAAACCCTAAACCCTAAACCCTAAACCCTAAACCCTAAACCCTAAACCCTAAACCCTAAACCCTAAACCCTAAACCCTAAACCCTAAACCCTAAACCCTAAACCCTAAACCCTAAACCCTAAACCCTAAACCCTAAACCCTAAACCCTAAACCCTAAACCCTAAACCCTAAACCCTAAACCCTAAACCCTAAACCCTAAACCCTAAACCCTAAACCCTAAACCCTAAACCCTAAACCCTAAACCCTAAACCCTAAACCCTAAACCCTAAACCCTAAACCCTAAACCCTAAACCCTAAACCCTAAACCCTAAACCCTAAACCCTAAACCCTAAACCCTAAACCCTAAACCCTAAACCCTAAACCCTAAACCCTAAACCCTAAACCCTAAACCCTAAACCCTAAACCCTAAACCCTAAACCCTAAACCCTAAACCCTAAACCCTAAACCCTAAACCCTAAACCCTAAACCCTAAACCCTAAACCCTAAACCCTAAACCCTAAACCCTAAACCCTAAACCCTAAACCCTAAACCCTAAACCCTAAACCCTAAACCCTAAACCCTAAACCCTAAACCCTAAACCCTAAACCCTAAACCCTAAACCCTAAACCCTAAACCCTAAACCCTAAACCCTAAACCCTAAACCCTAAACCCTAAACCCTAAACCCTAAACCCTAAACCCTAAACCCTAAACCCTAAACCCTAAACCCTAAACCCTAAACCCTAAACCCTAAACCCTAAACCCTAAACCCTAAACCCTAAACCCTAAACCCTAAACCCTAAACCCTAAACCCTAAACCCTAAACCCTAAACCCTAAACCCTAAACCCTAAACCCTAAACCCTAAACCCTAAACCCTAAACCCTAAACCCTAAACCCTAAACCCTAAACCCTAAACCCTAAACCCTAAACCCTAAACCCTAAACCCTAAACCCTAAACCCTAAACCCTAAACCCTAAACCCTAAACCCTAAACCCTAAACCCTAAACCCTAAACCCTAAACCCTAAACCCTAAACCCTAAACCCTAAACCCTAAACCCTAAACCCTAAACCCTAAACCCTAAACCCTAAACCCTAAACCCTAAACCCTAAACCCTAAACCCTAAACCCTAAACCCTAAACCCTAAACCCTAAACCCTAAACCCTAAACCCTAAACCCTAAACCCTAAACCCTAAACCCTAAACCCTAAACCCTAAACCCTAAACCCTAAACCCTAAACCCTAAACCCTAAACCCTAAACCCTAAACCCTAAACCCTAAACCCTAAACCCTAAACCCTAAACCCTAAACCCTAAACCCTAAACCCTAAACCCTAAACCCTAAACCCTAAACCCTAAACCCTAAACCCTAAACCCTAAACCCTAAACCCTAAACCCTAAACCCTAAACCCTAAACCCTAAACCCTAAACCCTAAACCCTAAACCCTAAACCCTAAACCCTAAACCCTAAACCCTAAACCCTAAACCCTAAACCCTAAACCCTAAACCCTAAACCCTAAACCCTAAACCCTAAACCCTAAACCCTAAACCCTAAACCCTAAACCCTAAACCCTAAACCCTAAACCCTAAACCCTAAACCCTAAACCCTAAACCCTAAACCCTAAACCCTAAACCCTAAACCCTAAACCCTAAACCCTAAACCCTAAACCCTAAACCCTAAACCCTAAACCCTAAACCCTAAACCCTAAACCCTAAACCCTAAACCCTAAACCCTAAACCCTAAACCCTAAACCCTAAACCCTAAACCCTAAACCCTAAACCCTAAACCCTAAACCCTAAACCCTAAACCCTAAACCCTAAACCCTAAACCCTAAACCCTAAACCCTAAACCCTAAACCCTAAACCCTAAACCCTAAACCCTAAACCCTAAACCCTAAACCCTAAACCCTAAACCCTAAACCCTAAACCCTAAACCCTAAACCCTAAACCCTAAACCCTAAACCCTAAACCCTAAACCCTAAACCCTAAACCCTAAACCCTAAACCCTAAACCCTAAACCCTAAACCCTAAACCCTAAACCCTAAACCCTAAACCCTAAACCCTAAACCCTAAACCCTAAACCCTAAACCCTAAACCCTAAACCCTAAACCCTAAACCCTAAACCCTAAACCCTAAACCCTAAACCCTAAACCCTAAACCCTAAACCCTAAACCCTAAACCCTAAACCCTAAACCCTAAACCCTAAACCCTAAACCCTAAACCCTAAACCCTAAACCCTAAACCCTAAACCCTAAACCCTAAACCCTAAACCCTAAACCCTAAACCCTAAACCCTAAACCCTAAACCCTAAACCCTAAACCCTAAACCCTAAACCCTAAACCCTAAACCCTAAACCCTAAACCCTAAACCCTAAACCCTAAACCCTAAACCCTAAACCCTAAACCCTAAACCCTAAACCCTAAACCCTAAACCCTAAACCCTAAACCCTAAACCCTAAACCCTAAACCCTAAACCCTAAACCCTAAACCCTAAACCCTAAACCCTAAACCCTAAACCCTAAACCCTAAACCCTAAACCCTAAACCCTAAACCCTAAACCCTAAACCCTAAACCCTAAACCCTAAACCCTAAACCCTAAACCCTAAACCCTAAACCCTAAACCCTAAACCCTAAACCCTAAACCCTAAACCCTAAACCCTAAACCCTAAACCCTAAACCCTAAACCCTAAACCCTAAACCCTAAACCCTAAACCCTAAACCCTAAACCCTAAACCCTAAACCCTAAACCCTAAACCCTAAACCCTAAACCCTAAACCCTAAACCCTAAACCCTAAACCCTAAACCCTAAACCCTAAACCCTAAACCCTAAACCCTAAACCCTAAACCCTAAACCCTAAACCCTAAACCCTAAACCCTAAACCCTAAACCCTAAACCCTAAACCCTAAACCCTAAACCCTAAACCCTAAACCCTAAACCCTAAACCCTAAACCCTAAACCCTAAACCCTAAACCCTAAACCCTAAACCCTAAACCCTAAACCCTAAACCCTAAACCCTAAACCCTAAACCCTAAACCCTAAACCCTAAACCCTAAACCCTAAACCCTAAACCCTAAACCCTAAACCCTAAACCCTAAACCCTAAACCCTAAACCCTAAACCCTAAACCCTAAACCCTAAACCCTAAACCCTAAACCCTAAACCCTAAACCCTAAACCCTAAACCCTAAACCCTAAACCCTAAACCCTAAACCCTAAACCCTAAACCCTAAACCCTAAACCCTAAACCCTAAACCCTAAACCCTAAACCCTAAACCCTAAACCCTAAACCCTAAACCCTAAACCCTAAACCCTAAACCCTAAACCCTAAACCCTAAACCCTAAACCCTAAACCCTAAACCCTAAACCCTAAACCCTAAACCCTAAACCCTAAACCCTAAACCCTAAACCCTAAACCCTAAACCCTAAACCCTAAACCCTAAACCCTAAACCCTAAACCCTAAACCCTAAACCCTAAACCCTAAACCCTAAACCCTAAACCCTAAACCCTAAACCCTAAACCCTAAACCCTAAACCCTAAACCCTAAACCCTAAACCCTAAACCCTAAACCCTAAACCCTAAACCCTAAACCCTAAACCCTAAACCCTAAACCCTAAACCCTAAACCCTAAACCCTAAACCCTAAACCCTAAACCCTAAACCCTAAACCCTAAACCCTAAACCCTAAACCCTAAACCCTAAACCCTAAACCCTAAACCCTAAACCCTAAACCCTAAACCCTAAACCCTAAACCCTAAACCCTAAACCCTAAACCCTAAACCCTAAACCCTAAACCCTAAACCCTAAACCCTAAACCCTAAACCCTAAACCCTAAACCCTAAACCCTAAACCCTAAACCCTAAACCCTAAACCCTAAACCCTAAACCCTAAACCCTAAACCCTAAACCCTAAACCCTAAACCCTAAACCCTAAACCCTAAACCCTAAACCCTAAACCCTAAACCCTAAACCCTAAACCCTAAACCCTAAACCCTAAACCCTAAACCCTAAACCCTAAACCCTAAACCCTAAACCCTAAACCCTAAACCCTAAACCCTAAACCCTAAACCCTAAACCCTAAACCCTAAACCCTAAACCCTAAACCCTAAACCCTAAACCCTAAACCCTAAACCCTAAACCCTAAACCCTAAACCCTAAACCCTAAACCCTAAACCCTAAACCCTAAACCCTAAACCCTAAACCCTAAACCCTAAACCCTAAACCCTAAACCCTAAACCCTAAACCCTAAACCCTAAACCCTAAACCCTAAACCCTAAACCCTAAACCCTAAACCCTAAACCCTAAACCCTAAACCCTAAACCCTAAACCCCAACCCCCAAACCCTAAACCCCCAACCCCAAACCCTAAACCCTAAACCCTAAACCCCAAACCCCAAACCCCAAACCCTAAATCCCAAACCCCAAATCCCAAACCCCAAACCCTAAACCCTAAACCCTAAACCCCGAGCCCCGAGCCCCAAACCCTAAACCCTAAAATTTCAAACATTTCATTCTCCCAAAACTCCATCATTTCTCCAAAATAATCAAATATGCATATATATATATATATCAACATTTCCCAAGATTTAAATCAAATTTTAATAATTTGCATTATTTATAAATTTATAAATTCAATGTACATAATAAAAAGATAAGTTTTCAAAATGAACTCTTTACATTCTTGCAACTGGTCCTAGTCCTAAGCAGTAGAGTAAAATGTCAAAATGAGCATGAAAACTCTAGACCTGCTATGGTCTCGCAGAGCTCTCAGAATCAACCATGCCATCTACGCAATAAATAAATTGCGCTAAACAATACTGCCTAGTAGTACATAATTTGATATAAACCAAAAACTAATTATTAATACACAAATGATTTTCTTTTCAAAATCATAACTTGGCATGCAATTCCATAATGCAAGTCACATTTTTAATATTGTCAAATATTCACATTTCATGTTTACATGCATTAGGCCCAATGACTCTATATAATATTCAAATTCTAGAGATATTGCTTTAGACTCATATTTTACACCATGTGTCTGTCCGAAGGCATATATCAGTGACACCCAACATTTGGACCGAAGACAATATAATAATGATACCCAATATCTGGCTCGAAGATAATAATAATAATGCCAAGTGTCTAATTCGAAGGTAATAATTGGTATAACGTAACACCAAACACAATATTTTAAATTTTGATATTATATAAGGTTTCACACATAGCGCATGTAATTCCACATTATTCTCAAACTTTGTTAGTTATGTAAAGTTTCATTCTTTTTGCACTTTTTCTATCTTTTCTCATTACATCTTTTCTCATTATGTGTGAATACTTATATTTGACATAATTACACACTTTTCATAAACACATATTTATGCTCTTTTTATGTGTATTCACACGTTAAAATAGCATACTCATCATTTTCAAATATAATTCAACATGTCAATCATGTGTATATAAATATGACTCAATCAAAGTATGTATTAACCTCTTAGCAAAAGCACTTCCAAGACAAAAATTACCCTTTATGCCTCACTTTCAAAATATCATTCACTACTAATTTGGGCAATTATTATCTACTCAACACCTAATCTTATTTTAAATTTAAATACTTTATTAGTATCACATTTTTATATATTTTAGCTAATAAAATTTAATTTAATACATTTTCTTCAAATTTTCATTTTCTTACCCTAATATACTTTAACTTTGAAATTTCATATTAACTAATTCTAAATTACATTTTAAGTTAATTTCTATCATTAAATTCATAATTCTATACATTTTAACAATTCAAACTTTAAATTCTATAATTCTATCCAATTTTCAAATTTTATCCAAATATACTTTAATTTTAAAAAAAATATTAATAATTCTAAATTGAGTTTTAAGTTTATTTCTACTAATAAAGTCATATTATAATATGATTTAAATAATTAAATTCAATTTTCACTCATTCTTTACAATTTGTTCATCAAATCCCCTAATTCACTCTCTTCTTCTTTCAAACTACCATCAAACCTAACCATTCTAATCATCTAACCTTAAAATCTTTATTTACACATTAAAATAATAATTCCATACCATTTAAACAATTATAACACCCTCTTTCAAAAATTATAATTTTACATAATTTTGCCATAAATCCTAACTTTATCATAATAAATTCTTTTCTACGAACCAATCATAAAATTTTCATATACACATCAAAATAACTTCAAAACTATTTATTTTAACTATTATAAAATACTTCATCAAAAATTTAAATGACACCTAATTTAAAATTTTAATAAAAACTCCTTAAATTTTTAAGAAAACTTATCTAATAGTTAAACTTTCTTCAAATTCTCCTTATTTCCTTTGAATTCTTCATAAAATTTGATTGGATGAAGAAAATCCCCCCCCCCCCCCCCCTTAAATTCGTCCATGATGATGGTGAGAAGAAGAATAATACTTTTTTAATTAAATTTTCTATCTTTATCCCTTAAAATACTTTTAATTACTTAAATAATTAAATAATTAATATTATATTATATTTTTTACTTTATTTTTCTACTATAAATATCTTCATCTTACTTTTACTTTTAAATTATTTATTATTTATTTATTTTGATTCTTCCAACAAAAAATATGTACATATATTTGTGTATACATCATGTATACATTATGTATATGTCATATATATATCCTTATATATTCGTATTTATATCATGTATATATTGTATATACATTATGTAACATTGTGCATTTTTTTGTATATATTATATTTATATATTGTATCTCTCTATCTTCTACATATTAATTAACCTTCCAACTTAATTATTTAACAGTATTTAAAATTCACATGTGTTACATTAAGAGTCATATTTTTTAACTTTTCAAATTTCTTAAAAAATATATATAAATCAATCAATAATATTTAATTATATTAATGTGTAATTAATTTATAAAAAATTTAAAGTCACAAATATAATTTATTTAATTAATATAATAAAATTATATTAATGAGTAATTATTGAATAGAAGATTAATAGTCATAAATCTAATAAATTTTAAATTTTAAATTTATATAAATTAAATGAAAATTAATTAGAAAGAGAAAAAAAATGAGATAACATTATTTTAAAAATTTGATGATGTGTCATTCTCTCAACACTTCTTCCATTCTTAGCTTTTATATATTAGATATAGATATTAATTAAGTTTACTTGGAATAAACTTATTAGATGTGCTATATAATTTTATGATATAAGCAAGGAAAGCATAAAAAAATATATAACTAGAAATCAAAACTGTTTACACCAAGAAAAATAATGGACTTAAGAGTGGCAACATGTAGGGTATCTCCGAAAATTATCCTATCTAAATCCGTTTAAATTTTAAACTACTCGAATCCGTTTAAATTTGATTATAGTTATACGCATATCCGTCTCAAACCCGTTAATTCTATCCCAATCCGTTTAATTAAAAAAATTTAAAAATATTATAAAATTTAAAATATAAATTATAATTTTTTCAATTCAATAATTATAAATAAATATTTAATATTAACATAATTTTATTAAAAGTAATTTCATACCACATAATTTTATAATTGAAATAAAATATAATAATTATATAATTAAAATTTTAATAAAATATAATTAATATATAATCGGATTCGGATAACAGGTACCCAAAAATATATACTCGAACCCAACTCAAATCCGTCATGGGTAGTAAAAATACTACTCATTTTCGGTTAAACTCGTTTATAAATTATTCGTATCCTATATAAATGGATTGGGACGGATTGAAAATTCAAAAATATTCGACCCGTTGTCACTTCTAAATGAACCTAGCTCAAAATTAGTAATTGATAGCCTACCTGAGGAAACAAAATTTTGTTGAAGAACACATCTGAGGAAACAGTCCACTAATTAGTTGCTAAGAAAAAAGAGTGAAACTTGTGAGTCGTGGATGTAAGTTGAGGAAGAATGTGGGAATTTACCACAGATTGAAAAAATAAGGCTTTGCAATGTGGGATAACAATAAAAGGAGAAGCAATTGACAGAGGGAGGACAATGAAAATCAAGTCCAAAAATACTAGAATAGAATTTTAATTAATCAGTTATTCTGAGAAACTTTCCTTATTCATTTTGCAAATTCACCTTGTTAGATTTGTTTTTTTTACATTTGTACCCCAATCTCTTACTACAGTACACAAAAGTTCAGCAGGTTTTGTTTTTTTTGTTGTAATTGCATATTTGTTCACCAGTTTGCCATTAGAGTCCTTAGAAATTTGTTAGTTTGTTTCCCTGTAATTGCATAATTGTCCACCAATCTGTTGCGTCTTGCAATTTTTGATTATTGTTGTTTTTCATTCTTGAAGAATTCAAACAAACCGTTAAGGACAACTAGAGAATTTTATTTTTTATTTTTTATTTTTTATTTTTTATTTTTTATTTTTTATTTTTTATTTTTTATTTTTTATTTTTTATTTTTTATTTTTTATTTTAGAACTTCATACTTTTGTTTTGTTTAAAAGTTGAATTAGAATAATAAAATTTTGTTGATGAATGTATAGTCCTTTGGCAGGCCTTGCATACTTAAAATCCAAAATTTGTCATTTCTTGAACAAGCAAAAACTATTTAAGAGCACTTTTTATGGACAATCATATATTTTATTGAATAAATGGAAAAAATTGCAACTATATATTTTATCTTAATTTGACTAGATTCACACGTCGGCATTTATTTTTAATTTTGTCAACATAGTTGTCTTTACAATCATTTTTTTTATTGTGGAGAGCAAAAAAACAGAAAAAAAATCTCATAACTAGAAATCAAAACTAATAGCCAACACCTTTTGCGGATAACCATATAAATTATCAAATAAATGGAAAAAAGGTTGCAACTATATTTTGAATAATAACAATTTTATGACTTAAAATTTGATTAGTTTCATGTATCGGAATGAATTTATTTTAATTTTGATAATCGAAGTTGTCTTTTGACAATTATTATTATAAATATAAATATATACTCTAAATATAGGTAAGATTAGATTGCTAATAAAATACCAATTAATTAATTAAGATAGTGATCATAGCTCCATCTCCTCCATGGAAAATAAAACCCAAGACTCAGAAGATGTAGTAGTTCGTGGAAATGGACAAATAGTGACGGTATGTTATCATGAAAATATAACAAATGAAAATGCCTTATGGAAAAGTGAGAATTCATTGATTAGCTCTCTCCCTTATTTTGTCATACAATTGAGTGTAATGATATTATGTATTCGTCTTCTCTTCTTTGCCTTCAAACCTCTTCGTCAACCTCGTTTCTTAGCAGAGCTTATCGTAAGTATAACAGCAGTAATTTCCTCTTTTTTTTAATTCTTTTGTTTGATTACGTACATTTGTTTCTTAATTAGTTAATGGTAATTGAATTTTAATTGTAGAGTTGTGTTCTACTTGGGCAAACTTTCTTCGCAAATACCAATCTTTTCAATGTCTATATACATCCTGCAAGATCCACAAAGACTCTCGACACCATGGGCCAATTGGGTCTAGTTTACTATATGTTCCTTGTGGGTTTAGAGATGGATTTGAGTATGTTGAGATATATTGAGAAGAAGGCTATGTCTAATGCCATAATTGGTATTTTGTTTCCTCTGGTGGCTGGTTTAGGCTTATATTTCTTTCTCGTGTATTTCAAAGATATAAAATTGATTGGCATAGGTGGTGCTGCGTGGGCTATTACACTTACAGTCACGAGTTTCACAGATCTTGCTAGAGTCCTTTCAGACATGAAACTCCTTCACACCGAAATTGGAAGATTGGCATTATCTTCAGCTGTTGTTTGTGACCTTGTAGCTTGGGCTCTTCTTGTAGCTACAATAACAATAGTTAACCAACATTTTTATTACTTGAATGTGTTGGCAATGATAGTATTCGTGTTACTGTGTTGGTTTGTGGTGCGTCCAAGCATCTCATGGATTATTCGTTTAAATAATAACTCATCTAATGAAAGCACTGATTACGAGCTACTCATATATTTTATTCTTGGAGCAGTTGTGATTTTTGGGCTCATAACAGATGCCTTTGGTTCCCAATCTCTGATCGGAGCATTCATGTTCGGTCTTGCTATACCCAAAGGGGAACTAGCAATGAGGCTTATGGAAAAACTTGAAGATTTAGTTACTGGGATTTTGCTTCCAGCTTTCTTCTGGACCAATGGGCTCAAGATTAATCTTCATGATTTGAATAAGGATATTAGCATTTTCGTGGTGTTAATAGTAATAGTTTTTGCCTGTTCGACTAAGATTATAGGCGCCTTCATCTTCTCAATTCTTCAAGGTATGTCTGCTCGAGAAGGAATCGTTCTTGGAGTGCTTATGAACACCAAAGGCGTTTTGGCTCTGATAGTTATGAACTCTGGGAGAGACTTAACGGTAGGAACTCCATTTAGGATTTTTTTTAACTATAACAATTCAATTTAATTATTTGCACTATTTTCATTTCAGGGCTTTGATGAACAAATGTTCGCTATAATGACTGCTGCTTTGATTCTAATGACTTTAATGGTGAAACCTATTGCCATGTTTAGTACCAAATCTACAAAGCATGTAAAACAGTACAAACGCAGGACCATTGAAAGAAGCAAACTGGACTCTGAACTTCGGATTATTTCATGCATTCACTCGGTTAGCAATCTATCAGGCATAATCAATCTCCTCCAATTCTCCAACCCAACCAACCAATCTCCCATATGTGTTTTTGCTCTACATTTGCTCCAACTCGCTGCAAGACGTGTTTCTGCGATGTTAATAGTCCATGTTACTTATAATCTTAACTCCTACACCGGTCAAGACAGCCATAGTCGCGAGTTAGAAGAATCGGAGCATATCATCAATGCCTTCCAAAGCTATGAAAGTAAATCGATGGCAGTCTCTGTTCAAGCACTAACCGTCGTGTCTCCATATGCCTCAATGCATGAAGATGTGAGTAGACTAGCGGAGGACAAGAGGGTCAACCTCATCTTGGTTCCATTTCATAAACAACCAGATGTTTATGGGAAACTTCAGGAGGATGAGGACTCTTCTGTGAGAGCAGTGAACAAAAACCTTTTAGCAATGGCACCATGCTCCATAGGAATACTTATTGATCGAGGTCTTGGCGAGTCCCAATCGCAAAAAAACCAGTTTGTAATGCTCTTCATTGGCGGGGCGGACAGCCGCGAAGCCTTAGCTTATGCGTGGAGGATGGCGGGATCTACCGGAGTGACGCTTGAAGTGGTGAGGTTTCTGACTAGTACAACCGCAGTAGATAATGAAATAGAGGCTTTAGCAGAGCAAGAACTTGAGAGAAAGCTCGATGATGAGTATATCAATGACTTCAAGTTCAAGACTATGTATGACCAGTCCATAATATACACTGAAATAACAGTCAAGTCTGGCAATGAAATTATCACTACAATGAGAAAAATGCATGATAGTTATGACTTGTATATAGTGGGGCGAGGCCAAGGAGCTATTCCCCAATTGACATTGGGACTATTAGAGTGGAGTGACTGTGAGGAATTGGGAGTTTTAGGCGACACATTACTTTCATCTGATTTTGCTGAGCAATCATCTATTCTTGTAATTCAACAACATTATGTTTCTCCCACAGATGGAACAACCAAAGATACTGGTAACAAACACCATCTTAATCATAGCAGAACGACATGGATGTAGCCTATAAAGTTTCTTATAAAAAGATGATGCTTGATTATTGAATTGGTTGATACAACAAATTATTAGTTAACTATACTTCCAATTTGTTAATTTGTCTTTACATTTTCATATGTTGATTTAACTTGGCTTTAACAAGATTACATATTTGCATTCTTATTCTTTTTAACACTTAAATATCATGTATTTTTGTCTCAACGTGCTACCTGTATTCTGATCTTGGTTTTATAATTAGGAAATTTTTCTTATAAGCCTTGGATCAATTCTCCTCCTTCCCGTATATAAATACTTAAAAAACAAAATCAGAATACAAGTAGTTGTACAATGTATTCGAATACGTAAGCATATTAATTGACTGAAGATAGATATCAACATATCAAGTATATATATATATATATATATAAATAAATCATGTGCATCATGAGCAAATGGTGACTAATTAACCAGCATCTCTTACCTGCAATAGTTCATTGTAGAAGTTAGTAACTTTATTACGCTCTCTATCATAGCTAATATATTACTGGTAAAGTGGACATATCATAACACAAACACTAATTGGGTCATGAGCTTCAACCGACACGGCACGCTTTTGTACGAAAAATTTAAAAAATTTCATTATCAAGACATACCCCCCCACGCACAAGTTATCTAAGCCTATAATCCATCTCCTTCTATATATATTGTATGTAAATTGGGAGAGAAAGAGAGTATCATAGAGCAATTTGCCTTGCCTTAACTAAAATTAAGGATCTATATATCCATCTGTTCCTTCAGTTTAATTCAGAAGCAATTAAATAAAGAAGCTAGCAAGTCAAAAAAGAGAAAAGTTTAAAGGTCAGACTCGTTGATGATGAGTCCATTCTAAACTTACAGAAATGAAATCATTTCTTCTTTTTGGCTTGATATAATTTTAATGATAATTAACATTACCAATTAAGTCTGTCCAATGATACATAATAAATTTTGACTTTTTTTTATAAGTTTTTATACTGAACTCAGCATGGTTGTATAGTACATTGAAGTTGCACAAGACAGGCTGGAAGAAACTTCTGGTCCAAAAGGCTCGGGCGATCACTGCAATGGAATTAAGGGGTGAGTTGTCATTTGCTGAGGGTAACAACAAGATGGTGAATAGGTCAATTACTTCACTCTCTCGTTAAATGCTATGCTCTATATATATAATTTGTCTTTTTTGTTAACGAATAATGTTTTGAATATTAGTTGTTCGTTAATCTAAATATACATCTAGAAATATAAGGAACTCGATCAGGGAGTACTAGCGCCTCCCTGAAAAGAAGAGCAGTGTGGTTTGCTATATATTAATTAATTTTGGTAAAACATAAAATTTTGGTAAAACATAAACTAAACAGAAGAAAGAAAATGGAAGCATCAAGCAAAGGAGGCAGAGGAGAAGTAAGGCGTCTTCACATTATTTACTTCCTGAGTCGTATGGGCCGCATAGAGCATCCTCATCTAATTCGCGTTCATCATCTTCATCGAAACGGTGTTCATGTCCGAGGTTATTATATATATTTATATTCTTTGTACAATTATTTCTTTTTCATGGTAATATTTTGACTGCCTAATTTTTCTTTTCTTTCTTTATAAAAGATGTTAAGAGATGGATGGCGGAGCTGCGAGGAAAAGACATGCCAGAATCGTTTGCTTGGTCGTATAAGAGGAGATACAAGAATGGTTACGTTTGGCAAGATTTACAGGATGATGATCTCATCACCCCAATCTCCGACAATGAATACATTCTCAAAGGATCTGAGATTTTTCCTCCCATCCCTCTTGGTAATTTTTATTTGATTCCCTTTTATACTTGCAATATCATTCAACTTGGATACCAGTGCTTTATGCTTTATGGTGAAAAAACATGTAAATAATGCAGACGGCCGGCAAAAGCACGCTCAAGTTAAGGTTGGAATTGAAGACAAAAATCACGAGCAGCTAGAATCCCCAATTACTATTCCAACCAGAACATTATCTGAAATTTATCAAGAATCTCCTCTATTCAGTTCAGACGGCTCCACATTAACTGATGACTCCACCAAGCAAGAACAAGATGAAAGCGAACACATTTCTAATGAACAATTAGAAATCGACAACTTTGACACTCTTTCATCGTCTTCTTTTTGCTCTAACCTATTGGCTAAAAAGAATAAAATGAACAATAAGAAGGCAAAGAACAAGAGCAACAACCAAGATAATGACAACATTACTAACATTGAATTAAAGATGGGCAGCCCAAATTCCTCATCTCTGTCACAATCACGGTTCGCAAAGGGTAAGAGCAATTCAGGTGGAGCTTCAAAAATGATTCGGAACTTGATGACTTGTGGTGCTGTCGATACCAATGACGCTGCTTTGGTTGCTGTTAATATATCTGCAGCTTCAAATAAGGCTGAGATTTGCACTACCAGAGTTTTCGGGAACACTTGGAATCCGCAGCAACAACAAGATCGCTATTCTCGGTCAATTATTCATTCTTCCATTTTTGGTTAAGCAAAGTATAATCGTTTAAGAAATTATAATTTGATTCATTCTTTCTTTTGGTCTTTGCATAAATTAACAGAAGTTTTGATGGGGTGAAAGACTCGAAGAAACAGCAGCAGCAGTGTGGATTTTGTACCTCAAAAGTGGTTCCTGCTGCCTACAAGCCAGTGGGTGCACCAACCTGCTTGTAAGTGACATCTACCTCGCTTCACTAATTTACATATTTAATTTTAACTTGACCAAAATAAACATGTCAACACATATTATAGTCTTGAAAACATTAGTTATGACTTTGACCGATATATGTGCATGAAAAGTCAAGACAAAATTTGAGATGGTCAAATAGCCAAAGTCAAAGCAAAACTAAGGTCCCGGAGAGCATTCCAATTGTCCATCTTAGCAAGAAAGTAGCCGCAAGTCAAACCAACATAAATTAATCTTTCAACTCAACGACGCAACGTTAAGTGATAGATAATCTTTGAAAGACAAATAATAGAATCAAAGCATTGAATTCTATGATAATAAATTCAATTTAGAACCATCAAGAAAATATTTAACCCATGATAATAAATAAGATCAGAAATAAAACTCATCGGCCCCTCAAACCCATAGGCTATGGTTTGTGCTTTCATTCATTAACTTGCCAAGTTTGTTAGAGACAGATATTAATGACTAAAATTGCATGGCAAAAATGTAGGCAATGCGGAAAGTCATTCAAGCCAGAGAAATTACACACGCACATGAAGTCCTGCAAAGGAATGAAAGCCTCTGCTAAAACTGCTGCAGCTTTTGTCAGGAAGACACATCCATCATCAATGAATTCGATGAATGAACTAATACCTATTTCCTAACCAACTGAATTTTCATTTGTTACAAACATGAATAGTTGGTTTTTGCAACTATAACGTGGAAAATAAGCCAATGGTTTTTCATAGTTTCCTATAAATTGAGAAGGTACAGGGACACATTATATATGCAGTTCTAAGAAAAAGTGAATCACATGCATTACATATTAATGATCACATATTAACATACAGCAACATATAGCATCGAAGCATCCACAGTTTTTTTCATTTCCAGGTTACACTGCAGAACTACGTAAATGTATCTTGAACAAGAAAAAGATGAAAACGAAATATGTTTCTTTGAAAGCGAATTTGTCCTGACTTCATCAGCTATTCAAATACATTTGGACAATGTCCATGACAACAATGAAATTACAAGAAGTCAATGCTATCCTTCAGGCTGTCAGCATTCATAAATCAGAAACATTTAAGAATTTGGATATGTTTAAGGAAGAATCCTTTTAAATAAACTCTTCGCAATCGGAAAAAGACCATAGTTATGCATCGTTACCAGTTAACCATATACTAATGCCTAGGTGAATTAAAAATCAATCAGCTCCATAATCTAGTCACGGACTTACGGTTAGTTCTCATTGATTATTATCTACTTACCATTAGCGACAGCTGTATCAAACATGCTTCAATAGAAACCCATATAATTTCTTCCTCAATTCTTCTATCCTCCCATCAGTCTCAACTCCCCCACCTCCCAAGTCATCTAGCCACTGGTTCACTCTTTTAAGCTGACGTAGAAGACAGGCAATTTCAGAACCTTCCCGTACACAAAACTAAAAGCCATTGTTCAGTGAATTCTCCAAATACTTCAAGAACCATTCACGAGAATGCAACAGCAGCTTTTCTGCTAAACTCGCTGTTTCTTTTAACCCATTTCCTTTAGCACAATATCCCCTTCCGAGATTAATTTTCTTTGAGGCTGAAAGATGCCTCACTGAAGATGGAACTTGACTAGGGCTTGAATCTGACTAGTTGCCATTATTTCTAGGTCTTCGTTTGTTTTGAGGTGATTGATTCTCAGAATTCAAATCCTCTGAGATGCTCCCTAGGATGATATAATGGAATTTATCATTATTCACTACTAAACTCTTCTGCGGCTTCTTGAATAAAATGAATTTGGAAAGATTGGTCTCTATGGCAGCATGAACCCAAGATGATGCATTGCTATTGGTTTTTGGTTTACTTGTATTTGTTAATAAACATTGTAGGTTACTGTAAAAGCTTGATTTTGCTTCTAGAAGGCAATTACTGAGTAATGAATTAATCACCATCACTGCTCTCTGCATATTCTGGTAGAGGTCCAAATATTGTTCCACTAGCAGTCCTGAGGATATATTCTGATAAGACTTGCACAGTTCTGCAAATGCTCTGAAAAAGAAGAAATAGTACTAGTAGTCATCATATTAATTGCAAGATTGAAAAAGAAAGTATTATCAGAAGAATAAGAACCATACTGCATGCAGTGAATCACGCTTTCAGCAGCAGATGCCTCCTCCATTGCACTTACAGCAGCCAAAAATGCAACATTTTTATGATGCACAATTTCCTGAAATCAGGAAGAATGTAAGAATCAAGAATTTGGCATCAAATGGTGTAAAATGGAATGTCTAAGCATAGACTTGGCTTCAAAATTCAAACCTTTTCTAGACTGTGAATGGAAGGAGGAAGCACATCCCATGAAATCCGTTGTTCGGACCATGCTTTGGAACTAAGGGGCACCTTCACAAGACAGCTGGGAATGGCATAATCACAGTCAGTTGCTGACTTGAAATCTCTCTTCAAAGGCTTTGCAGTGGCTTTAGGTGAGGGGACTTGGTTTTTGGGTTTCAATGGGGAAATACTTGAAGTTGGGCGCTTCAGCAACAAATCGTTCTTCGAAGCAACCTTCTGATCAGATTGAACCTGTAGCCATTATAAGCATTATGATATGGAGCATGTGGACTTGCAGTTATGAATGAAATGCATAGTAAAGGAAGTCAATTTCTTTCAACTACTACATTGAGAACATCACGAAAGGCATGTGATTGCAATAATGCGTTTGTGGATGTCCATAGTACACAACCTCCAACTGACTGACCAACAAGCCATGAGTCTGTAGAGTGGTAAAAGCTACAATTTTCGCATGATCCCATGACAAATTTTGAAAATTATCAATAATACTCAACTCAACAAAGTCTTTATCCCAATTTAATTGGATTTAGCTATATGAATTTTTTTTCACTCGGAACGATTATGGGGCCACATCTTTGTAGAGATATAGCAACATCATGTTGGAAAGTAGCAATAATATCAGAACTAAATAATTTCAACTAACTTGTAATATAATTTTAGAAGCATATGCTTAGGATATGCTAAATTGAAATAGTCATTAACTCGCAATAACAAGAAACATCAAATTAAAGATCAAAAGATTAACAACAGTTGCAATTTCATTCAAAATCATAAGTGAACAAATAATGCAGATATGAAAGACCGGCAAAAAAACAAAAAAAAAAAAAGAGCAAAACCATACATTATTGTTCTTGGGTGATTTTAAAGTGATACGAGGATTAGTATAAGATTTGGGTGTTGGAGTTGGATCCCAGATCTTCCTGACCGAATCTAAACTCAACCTCCTAAACTCCAAAGTTTCCACCTTTGTCCCATTCATTGTCTTCGTCAACCTATCACTACTCTTGAATCCTTTCTTCACCTTGCTAATACTAATAGGCAGCAGGTCACTGGACACCAACTCCATGGGATTTCCAACACATGGCCGCCTCTTGGGCACGGGTTTCAACCCACGAAGCATAGGAACAGGCGAACCTGAAGGTAAATCCAATCTAGAAACGTAAACGAACTGACCCAGTTGGATTTTGTCGCTGTAAATCAAATCCATATCCTCATCTGGTAAAGAGACGTAAGCGGAATGCAGAGAGTCTGAAACCTTCAAGAAGAAACCTCTTGTCTGCCATGGATGGTCAGGTCCAGCGAGAGAAGGCAAAATCTCCACCACCTGCAGAAGGGCAGAGCGATGTTCTCTGGTGATCTTGAAGTCTTTGTTGCCCGCATTCTCCAAAAGCTTTGATAGCACCCCAGGAGTGAGAGACGCCATGGTTCTGTTTTTCTGTTGGCTGCAGGGCTTTTTGCATTTGCAGCTCCATTGGGTTTGTATCAGAATCTAAAAGTGTTCGCATTGGCATTGGAGTTGTGTCAGAGAGATGCGAAACTTCAGTGTTTAGATATCAGCAGAAAGAAAGAAAGAGGGCGAAGATTCCTATATTTATATTTGTGGAAAAACTAAGTTAGGCAGCCAAAATTTAGCCAAACCAGATAAAAAAGATAAAAGTACTTTTTGATTAATTTTGACTCCAAATAAATTATTTATTTCCCTTTAAATATTTATATGTATGTCGAAAATTTATACTTTTTAATTTTAATATTATTAAAATACTACTAAATACTAATTGATACATTTATCTATCAAAATATTTTAAATTATTAGATTATTTATTTTAATTAATAATAAATAAATCAACAATGATAAAAATATAAAAAATAAATATAATAAAAAGGAAAAAAAGTAACAGATGAAAAAAATTTTATAAAAAAAGAATAAAAAACGTAGAAGTTAAAAAAACAAATTTGATTGCTTAAACTTAATTTACTTGTTGTAATTTAATATTAAGTTGTAAATAAATCAAATGGCAAAATACTCATATGTGTGGTAAAAGATATAAGATTCAATTATATGTAACTATATATATATATATATATATTAAAAAAAAAAAAAGCTAAGTCGTCATATGTTTTTTTTAATTTATTTATAAAAAATCTAATATCTACTATTGTAAAGTAAAATTTATTAACACTTATATATTATTTATATATAATAATTATAATATATAGTAGTTAGTAATATCTAACTTATAATTAGTTAGTATTATATAGTAACTATGTTAAGTAATAAATATAATATAATCCGCTTAAATCATAGAAGATACGAGTATCAAATTATATTAAGATTTAAATAGTATATTAAAATTATACGAAGCTTAATTATAATACTTTAAAAGTTAAATATTTTTTTAACATATAGATTTTCAAATAAAATATGAGTATGATAATTGTATGTTGATTATTATATTTATTTATTTTAATTGAATAATATATTTTTGATATATAATAATTATTGTATTTATTTAATATATTAATTATATATCATTGACAAAGTTATATGTATAAATTCATATTATATGTATAAATTTATATAATTGATTATATAATAAAATTAATTTAATATAATTGGTTATTTTATGAGTATAAATTTATGCAATTAGCTACATAATAAATTTAATTTATATAATTGACTATAATATATATGTACGTATAAGTTTATGTAATTGGTTACATTATAAGATTAATTTAATATAACTATATTATAAATATAAATTCATATAATTAATTATATAATAAGATTAATTTAATGTAATTGATTATTTTATGAGTATAAGTTTAAGTAAGTAATTACATAATAAGTTTAACTTGGATAATTGACTATGTCATATATATAAATTAATGTAATTGATTACATAATAAAATTAATTTAATGTAATTGATTATATTACAAATATTAATTCATGTAATTAACTACATAATAAGATTAATTTAATATAATTGACCATGTTATAAATATAAAATTATGTAATTTATTACATAATAAGATTAATTTAATGTAAGTAGGATTGATAATGGTAGGATATCCGTAAAAATTGTCATACCCAAACTCGAACCTGTTTAATTTTTAAACTATCCGAACCCGTTTAAACTCAATTATAGTTATACTCGTACATATTATAAATCTATTTAATATTACCCGTTTATTATTCAAACCCGTTTAATTATCCGTTTAAATATAAAAATATTTATAAAATTTAATATAAATTATAATTTTTAATTAAATAATTATAAATAAAAATTTAATATTGACACAATTTTATTAAAAATAATTTTATACCACATAATTTTATAATTAAAATAAAATATAATAATTATATAATTAAAATTTTAATAAAATATAATTAATATATAATCGAGTTCAGATAACGGGTGTTCAAAGATCTATATCTGAATCCAACCCGAACTATTTAAGTATAGTAAAAATACTATCTGTACCCGTCCAAACCTATTTATAAACTACCAATACTCTATATAAATGGATTAAAACGGGTCAGATATCCAAAAGCACTCGACCCATTGCCATCTAAATGTAATTGACTTAAAAGTATAAATTCATATAATTAGCTTCATAATAAGATAATTTAATGTAATTGACTATTTTATAAGTATAAGTTTAAGTAAGTGATTACATAATAAATTTAATTTAATGTAATTAATTATATTATATGTATAAATTTATATAATTGAGTACATAATAAATTTAATTTGGAGTAAGTGATTATATTATAAGTATAAATTTATGTAACCGGCTATATAATAAGATCAATTTAATACAACTGACTATATTATATGTATAAATTTATGCAATTAACTATATAATAAGTTTAATTTACAGTAATTGACTATTTTATAAGTATAAATTCATGTAATTGGTTATGCTATAATTGACTATACAATATTTATCCATGTCTCAATTCAAATTTAAGAAAGAGAGATCAATATAATAGACATATTGTTCTCTCTTATTATTATTATTATTATTATTATTATTATTATTATTATTATTATTATTATTATTATTATTATCTCTTTAGAATTTATATATCTGTAGATGTATGCTCCAACACTCCCTAGCAGGAGTAATTTCTAATATCTATTGCAACAAAATTATTATAAGATACACTTGTCGTTTTAAATATATAATGTTTTATTAATAAAGTTTAAAGAATGTCATTAATTTACTTAAAATGATGCTTAAAAAATAAGATAAAATAACTCAATTGAGATAAAATGTGTTATGCACATCATTCATGTTTTTTTTAATATATATATATATATATATATATAATTTTCTTAATGTATATATATTTGTGTGCACGTGTGCGCATGCATTGTATTTTAAGTGACGCTCAAGCTATAAAAAAATTTTGAACATGTATAGTATAATCTTTGAATATGTGTGTGTTTGAAATTTATAATTAATATGAGTTTCATATATATATATATATATGTATTTATTGTAGTTTTGTTTTAAATAATAATTAATTATATTTTGAAAAAAGATAATATTTTGAAAAGATAAATTTATTAAATTATCTGTCTGCTAGAAAATTGAAGCAATAATTAAGAGAGAATAAAATTTTGAAATTTAAATTTGAAATGTGAAATCCTAAAAAAAAAGTATAAAAATAAATTTAAATGATAAAAAGTAGATTCTAACTATTATGAAAATAAATTATCTAACCATTTAATAATGGAAAAATTAAGTTGGCTAGACTAGGGTGGTCAAAATTAGATCAGATTAAATAAAAAGTCAATACTACCCTCCGGATAATTTTGGTTCTAAAACTAATAATTTATTTTCCTCCAAATATTCATATTAAATGATATACAATGAAAATATGCACTTTATGTTATCAAAATACAACTAATTAATGAGTTCACCTACAAAAGATATTTTAAATTATTAGATTATTTATTTTAATTAATATTAAATAATAAAGATAAAATAAATAAATAAGGTAAAAACATAAAAAAATAAATATAATATAAAGGAAAAAAAGCTACAAATAAAAAAATGTAAAAAAGAAAGAATAAAAAATGTAAAAAAGAAAGTAAAAAAAAATTGATTACTTAATTATATTTATTGCATTTTAATATTAAATTGTACATAAATTAAATGGCAAAATACTTATATTTATGTTAAAAAATACATGGTTGGATCCTCAATGACTTCAATTTTTTTTAAAAAAGAAAAACTACGTCATCACATACTTTTTTTTAATTTATTTATTAAAAATCTAATGTCTAATACTATAAAAGTAAAATTTATTAATACTTATATATTATTTATATATAATAGCTATAATATATAGCAGCTAGTAATATCTAATGTGTAAGTAGTTAGTATCATATAGCAATTATGTTAAGAAATATTCATAATATAATCAACTTCAATTATAGAAGGTATGAGCAGAAAATTATATAAGATTCAAATAGTATATTGAAATGAAACTTAATTATAATATTTTAAAAGTTAAATTTTTTTATCATATATTTATTTCTAAATTAATTGTGAGTATAACTGCATTGTATATGTGTTTTATTTATTTTAACTGAACGATTTATTTTTGATATATAATAATTATTTTATTATATTTATTTAATATATTAATTATAAATTATTTATTAAAAATAGTGTATATATTATAATCATATTAATGTATAGATTATACTCTTATTAATATATAATTAATAGAGGTGATAAGCAAGTTTAGATTTATTTTTATTAATAAGTTTTTTATGCTTTAATTGCAAATTACAAAATGATGTTTTTATTTATGTGTATGATAAAATATATATAACTAAATACTTATTAAGGTTAATATTTTTTTAGTGAATGAATAATGGTGTTTAGAAAAAAGAAAAGAAATATTTTAAACAGATGAATTTATTAAATTGATTGTATAGAAAATTAAAGTAATAATTAAGAAATAGAATAAAAATTTAAAATTTAAAATTTAAAATTTTAAAAAAGGATAATAAATAAATTTAAATGACAGTAAGTGAATTATGGTTATTCTGACCACAAGCCATAATAATATTCTATACTTATATATCATTGAAAAGGAAAATAAAGACAAACAGATAAATCAGTCTGAGTCTCTGCAGAGCTCAGAATTGTCATAAAACCATCGTTGAATGGCTCGACTCACCATGCTTGCCATTAATTAATTAAGTTCTGCACCATGCTTGCTTTGGCCAATTCTAATTATTTACTAAATATTTTTTGAACTTTGATTTTTTTGGGTGCTGAATTAGTTATATGTTGAATTTCTTAAATTCTTATTTATTTGAGCTTCACCATGTAGAATGCTCAAATCAAAGCTTAAACAAAAATTTTAGCTTCACTACGTTAAACTTGCAAATCACCCATTTATTTTCAAATTAAATAAAAAAACCTGATTTAGTTTGAATGTTTTATAAGCATAATAATAAGAATTCATTTTTTATTATTTGAAGGAAATTAGTTATTTTTTAAAATTTTTATTTTTTTTCAAGAATTTTTTAATTATTTTATAAAAATATATAATAAATTCTATTCTATTCTATTTATATATTATAATAAATTTATGAAATATTTGTTTTATATTGTATGCATTTCAGAATAATTTGTAAAAAGCCATTTGTGGAGGAGAAAGTGCACCCCACATGAGAGTAATTTGAGTCCTTTAGCCCAATGGTCTTATAACGGGAAAAAAAAAATAATAGTCTGCACTCTATTTTTTAAAATTTTTATTTTTTTATTAGAAATATTTTAATTATTTTATTATAAATTTATAATAAATTTATTATAAACAGTATAAAATTTATAAATTCATGATAAATTTATTGTAAACTTATTATAAACTATAAAATTTAGAATTTTAATAAATATTTTATAAATTTTAGTATTTTGATAAATATTTTATAAATATGATAAATTTAAAATTATTTTTAAATTTTCTTATTTTTTTTTTTTTTTTTGTGAAAAGCCCTAACAGAACACAAGTGCTCAAAGTGTTGTGGGAGGTTGGGCCTCTCATAAATTTTTGTACAAGGGTCGATACAGTGTAATTTACTCAAAAGTCAAAATAGTTTACATATATACTTGAATTGAAGTTTGGTGCGACTTCAACCTCATCAGTTGATGAATTTATGACGAGAAATTAAGCTACATTGGCTGTAGTAAGAGTGGAAGGAAAATAATTAATCGTTTCGGTTGGACTATCGAAAAACAGACATTTCACCTTTTTTTCCTTTTTTTGCTTTTAGATCTGTATAGGCCTTCTTCAAATTTCAAACTACCTCTTAATTGTTTGCTAAGAAAACTCTGAATCCTTTTAGTTTTAATTACAATTTCATCTTATAAGAGATTATGTCTTCTTTTAATAATTTATTTCTCTGCAAATCAAGAAACGAGCGAGAATGGAGAGCGAGTGCAAACACCATTATGACATTACCATGTCAAAGAGAACAAGAAAGCCACCTGCAGAAGCACAGAGTAATTGTAAATATCTCACACAAAATGATGATCAAGAAGAAGATATTTATAATAATAATAATAATATTGTTGAAAAAGTTGACAATAATGAAGATCATCAAGGAGAGGTTAATAATAACTATCACAAGAGCTTGAAGCAACTGATCAATAGCAATAATGCCAGAAGAAGCTCTCTTGGGCAGCACTTCTCGGAAGAAGAAAAACAGTTACAAGTGGTGAGAAAGCAGCAAATCAAACTCAAAGGAATGATGGGTCGCTTTGTCAAAGTCCTCGCCCATAATTTGATCAACCTCAAACGCCATTCTTCTTCTACTATTCCTTCTAACAACAATATCGGATCCCGGAAAAACCCTGTCCTGCGCTTCACCACGTAATACACACATACATACATATATACATAAGCAACCATGCATATTATTTTTTATTGCTTAATGCTTATGATTTATACATACATACATGCATGTTGCAGTCATGTATATATATACATACACGCATCTATTGGAAATTATATATATATATATACACACACATACACACGTAACTGCACTGCACCATATATAAAATTTACTTGCTCTAATTACGAATGCATAATATAATTCAATTATTGCACTTTTTTTCTCTCCACCTCATAATATTTAATTGTGGATCCGATCTACTTATGATAAGTGGATGATGGGTTATATTTTTAATTTTTAAGAAAAAGATGAGAAATTATTGGATACAATATCAAATTGCCATGATTCTTATAAAATAATTAAATTGGTACTGATGATGAGTTATATGGGCAGCTCTAAAAGTTGCAAAAATTAGCCAGAGGCATCATCTTCTATTCTTTGTTTGGTAGCATTTTTGACGAGTGTTTCATAAAAAATCACCCCATGCAAACTTGGGTGAAAATATAAAAGAAAAACATAAGTATAAAATCAAAACTTATAAGTTTCGGTTTGTGCATAAAATAAAAATAAATAAATAAAAGCTCAAGTCAAAACTCAAAATTTTGATTTGAGTTTTTTACTCTCACACACATATATATTGATAAATATGAGAGTAAATCCTATTTCAAATATGGGATTTCTCATATATTTTTTTTAAATCCCGAACTAATTATTCTAAGTATAGCCAGAATCAAGTTTGAAAGAAAATAAACTGAAAACAAATTCATGTAAAAAGTGCCTAAATTTTTGTATACATTGTTTTCATTACTACTCTTGATTTTGTCTATATTAATGTCTGCAAAATCCATCATAGCTTCCATTATCCAACATAAACGATTAGTTACTAAACTAATTCACCGCGATTCGATTATCTCTCCATATTATAATCCGAATGACTCAATTGAAAATCGAACAACACGAACAATGAAAGCCTCAGCTATCCGATTCACCTACTAGTTTACACAGATTGAAAAAGATATTAACATAAATGATCTTCAACTGAATCTTTTTCGTAGTACCTTTGAACCCATATTTTTGGTGAGTTTCGTAATGGGACAACCACCTACAGATACAGACAACAGCATTTTATGGGTATGTTGTGCTCCTTATAAAGGTTGTTCTAAGCAAACTGGTTCACTACTAGACCCTTCCAAGTCTTCCACATATGCTGCTTGTCGCCATGCCCCAAGGGGCAGCTGCAACTAGTTCAATCACTGTGTGTATGACCAAAGCAGCTACAACTAGTTCAATCATTGTGTGTATGACCAAACTTAGTGGGAACTTTATCATCAAGTGGAGTTCTTGCCACTAAACGAATCATCTATCCAAGTTCAGATGAAGGCTTCACTAATGTGTGCCTTATGTGGTATTTGGCTGCAACCATGAAAATGGGAATTTCCATAGGTGTCTTTGGATTAGGCTATGGAATTACATCTTTTATAACTCAATAGGCTTAAAATTTTCTTACTGCATAGGCAACATTGCTAATCCTCACTATCAGTACAACCCATTAATTTTTGGGGATCGAGTAAATATTGAAGGCTACTCAACACCATTAGAAGTAATCACTGACCATTACCGTGTCACTTTGGACGGCATTAGTGTGGGAGAAAAAAGACTAAACATAGATTCAAAAATGTTTAAAAGGGAAGGGAAAGGAAAAGGTGTAATAATTGATTCTGGAACTGCACTAATCTGGTTAGTTGAAAAAAAATATAAAGCACTTGCCAATAAAGTTCATAGTCTCTTGGATGCAATCTTAAAACCATTTCAAAGGGAGTCATTTCTGTGTTACAAGGGGAGAGTAAGCCAAGATCTTATTGGGTTTCCAGTGGTGACATTTCACTTTGCTGAAGGATCAAACTTGGAGTTAGACAAAGTAAGCATGTTCACCAAGCTACATCTGATATACTTTGCATGGCTGTGAGACCAACCAATGTATATGGCAACTATTTCAAAGATTTCTCTGTTGTTGGGTTGATGGCTTAGCAATACTACAATATGGGTTGTGATCTTCACAAAAATTTGTTTTTCTTTCAAAGAATTGACTATGAACTCTTTGTTAACTGAATTTGTCATAGTATTCATAAATTAGTATGTTAAAATATAATGGCTTTGAATTCTTCTGTTCTAACTTCTGATATTTTTTAATGTTAATCATATTACTTTTGATCTTAAATTAATTCTGATTGATATTTTAAAATGCAGGCAAGTTTTTAGTATTGATGTTACTAAATTTGAAATCTATATACATTAAAGTTTTTTATGAGACTTTTGTCTAATTAAAATGTTTGTTTTCTAGTTCCTGTTGTATTGATATAAATTTTATCTTTCTAAGAAAATAAGATTACATATTTTATTTTACCCATTAAGTACTTATTTCCAATGTATTAAAGAAAATCATATATTACCACTCATGCAGCAGATTTTTAAAATATTTTTAAATTTATCGCAATTTATGATTAATTTATAAATTTATCAAATTCATGTATTATTATGAGTTTATTATTATACACTAAGTTTATTATATATTTTTGTAAAATAACTAAAACACACTGTTAACATATGAAAAAAATTTAGCATTATTTTTTCAACATTTTTTTGGGTTAATGGCTAAAACTGGAAGTATATTTAGTTGGTCTACAGATTAGGTTGCAAAGGCCCAATTTGCCACTCTGATTGGTCAGGGTTAGATTTAGGCTGGACCTTTCATCTGAACATTTACCCCCTCACACATGCAGCAGCTAGTCTTTCCCTTTCCCTTTTCTCTCTCATTCTCTCGGTTAGTCTCAGCAACTCGCTCCCATCCAAACTATACCACATACCACCATGCCAGTGGCAGTCTGACCACGACCAGGCGCTAGCATAGGACACAGTCCGCCACACTACACCAGCAGTAACATTAGCTCCTTTCAGTGTTTGGGTAAGTCAGGCTTTCATATATTTTTATTTCTTAATAATTGCTATTGATGTTTAATATCGAGAATTTGAGTTATTGATCCATGATTACTATTATGTGCTGGATTTAAATGATTTTGTAGACAAAGTCAATGCAATGACTAGAAGCGAAAGGGTCAAACAATCACATTTGGACTTGTGACAATCGGTACCATAGCCAAAAGTAGTCAAACCACGAAAGACTAACCCCACTCCTAAATCGGAAGAAGATCCTATATTAAAGCAACTCAAGCTAGTCTTTCCAGGAGCCTCCTTCAATCTAGCTACCCTCATCACCAAGTTCTTTGCAAAGCCTTGAGTCAAATTCAAACACTGGTAGAAACCACTCCCGATGCTTTGGTTGCATCTATGACCAAGTTAGCTGCTATCTCTTTTTCAGATAAGGTCCTAGTTGAGAGTGAACATAACTATATTCTCTATATTACTGTCTTAGCTCATGGGAAGACAGTACCCATGGTGCTAATAGACAATGATTCGACATTGAATATTTGCCCATTCAAAGTGGCAAGTTGACGAGGATCGAAATGGTTGAGCTAATACCTTTTTATTAGATTGTGAGGCCATATGACAACACAAAAGAGAAGTTTTAGATGTGGCCAACATCAAAGTGACAATTGGCCCTGTGGAGCAAGAAATTCTTTTTGAAGTTATAAATGTCCCAACTTGCTTTAACCAATTACTTGAGAGACCATGGATTCATCAGGCAAAGGCTACCCATTCTCTCTTCATCAGAAACTCAAATTCTTATACAAAGATGGAGTGGTCACTATAAAAAGCAACCCGAGTGGAAATCAAGCCAGAACCTTCAACCATAGCCCTATTTGGTTTCACCTTTGATTCAATTTAGGTCATAGAAGAGACAAGTAAAGAACTTGTTCCCTTTGATTTTCATCTGTATAGAAACCTAACAGTTGCTAACATCCTCAAACACATAAACTATTTTTCTAGAATGGGATTAGGCAAAAACCAATAGGGAACACAACAATTCCTAGATTATACTTCACTCTAGCCACCATTTGGCTTGGGCTATAGACCAACCCCGGAGGATGTGGAGGAGATGGAAGGGAGAGCCAAACAAAGATCCAAATGCAAAAAGGTTGGAGAGATATTTGACTAGCCCATGAGATCTTACTTCAAAATTTTAAATAGATTTTTTATTAAGAAGGGGAAAAATTCATTTATTATAGATTTTATGAACCATGGTTGAATTTTCTTACTAATGGGCTAACCCCAGGATTTGAAATTTTCTTTGATGTCAAACTTAGCTTAAAAGATAGCGGGCCTACCTTGGAGACACGGAAAGATTTTGAGGACAACATAGAGCCAGTCTGTTCTAAGTAGTTGTGTTAGAAGAGGGAGTAGAATCAAATGACAACTTCCTAATCCAATCAGTTGCAGAAATACCCAACATTTGATATTTTAAAAAGATTGGCGGCCCATCATTAAAGTCTACCCTACTCACAGTAGAACAATGAGTCCAACCAGATCAAGAGTCAAATCTTCAGCTTGATTCTCAGCTTATGTCAGATATAAAGCCAACAGTCTAGTTCGAGTTTAAGATCAAGTCAAGTTCCAAGCCAATTTCCAATACCGAGTCCGAGTTAGAGTCCGAGTCCTCTAGTTCAAAGTTTGAGTCTATCACTTCAGAGTCCGATTCCCTAGGCTCATCTCATTTCGAGTCTATTTGTAAGGGAAACTCTTGTAACCATTTCATCACCAATAAAGTTTCAAGATTTTTGCTTATTTTCCTTCTTCTTCTATGAGCATTATGGAATATTCAATCTTAATAAGGTTAATGAAGATAAAGAAATAATAAATGTGGGAACCACATAAGTACAAAAGAGTACATCCATTGCATTTTCATTCATTCATAAATAGGAATTGGAGATGCTTCTTAAAGAGTTTCAAGATTGCTTTGCAAGGGAAGTAAGTGAGTGGCAGAGCGAAGGATCATGCATCGATTGGCAAAGCAATGATATGTAATACTAAAAAAATGGTTTTCAGATATAGAAATAGCAGTTGTTCGTGCCACTGGTCATGAAAATAATGGCCCTATTGACGATGACTGCATGCATCAGATCCTTTTCTTGGTCTCAAAAACTAACAATTGTCCTTTTCTTGCTGAGAGAATTTCTCGCCGTCTTTCCAAGACAAGGGACCCTCTTGTAGCTCTCAAGACTCTCTGGCTTATTCACCGTCTTCTTCGAGGAGGCAACCGTTGCTTCGAGCACCAGCTTCGCTCTGCACATATTTCTGGCCATATCCAAATCACTGCTTCTCGTTTAGTTCCTACAAATTCTTCTTCTTCATCATCACTTCCCTTTAATTTCCTCCACAAATACGCAGCTTATCTCGAAGAAAGAATCGGTGGCTTATTAATCAATCTGGAAAGCTTGAACCAGCTGCTGCTTATTATATTAATAATTCTATTCATATGGTATTTCGTAGATCACCAAAATGTCAAGTTTTTATTGATAAGGTTTTGGATTGTTGGCCAATTTCAAATAATAATAAAAATATTTGTGAAGCAGCAGCCATAGCCATGGCCATGAACAACATCTTGAAAGAAAGCTTCCAAGTCTACATGACATATTGTGAAGGGGTCGCTGCTCTTGTTAATATGCTGTTTGATCTAACAACACCGGCAAGAGAATTAGCCTTCCAGATATTGAAAAGGGCTTCTCAGCAAACCCAAGAGCTTCATGATCTTTATGAGAACGGCAAACGAGTCATACACAATAAGAACTTGGAGTATCCAATGGTACAAATTATCACCATGAATCATATTCTGGCAATGGAGAACTTGATCGTCTCCTCTACCCAATATCCCACGACATTGAATTGCAGTAAGTTCACTGGAATATCAAAACCCATATCCACCCATATTGAAACGGATGATGAAGAAGATAATGATGGCATCACTAGTGATTTCAGTACACTGCAGCTGGAGACTAAAATAAACAAGGTATGGGTGCTATTTGAAGATGCAACTCATTATTAATTATAATTAATTGAATGTTTAATTTTTGTCACTAGTTTGAATTGGTTTGTTTTGTTTGTTGGAGATTAATTAATTAAGAATTTTAAATTTGAATGTATTTGTATTTTGTATAATACATTTATGATGTATTGTTTATTTCTAATCATTTCTAATATGTTTGATCATTTAATTATGCTATGCTCTCATGACTATCTGAAGAAATTATGCGAAAAATGTTTTTCCCCTCACGACTATCTGAAGAAATTGTGTAAAATGTTTTTCATTATAACTCCTTTTGATTCATATTTTAAAAAAAATTTGAGATATGCACTTAATATATTAACGCATATATCTTTTTCAATTGTAATTATAATTTATTTAATGACCAGTTTAATCGATGAATTCATAGACATATATAATTCATTAAAAAAGAGTATAATAATTACTTTTTTTCTATATAATAAAATTATTAGTTATTCGCTTATTATTTTTTTTTTGACATTTATCGTTAAATTACAAGTTATACTATAACCTAATTATATGAAAAATAAAAACGTCATTATTATCAATTAGGATTTCTAGTTTGATCAATTGCTTTGATATGCTAATCCAAAGTTTTACATTTATTATTATAAATTTTTAGCTTATCATTGGAATTGATTTAATAACCGAAAACACAATTTAATAGTAAAAAAATTTGATTTTAAACACAAAGTTAAAAACACAATTTGATTTAACTATTGAATTGTGTTTTTAACTTCTACTCTATTGTTAATTTACACGATTAGCCACCCAACCCTCACCCCATTTCAAAATAAATAAAAATTTCTTTTTAAGAGACCCCAAAGCAATCATCACCTCCCCTTGTTTTCCTTTGGGGAATATGTATATGAAACGCTCGTAGATATTGCAGATATACGAGGAAGGAGAAAAAGCCTCCTGTCACATCCAATATAAAGCAATTCAATTATCTCTAGTCAACTATAATAAATGCAATACAATGGCAGAAGAATAACATTTTATTCTGCTACATCTTGATCTACCCAGAATTAGTTACATTGTTTTTGCCATGCATAACAATGAATGCTGCACTTCAGAGTCTCTTTATAGCTGGATGGTAGAATCTCAAAGGTGCCAAGTTTGAAAATCATATTGTTGGACCCGACTTTATGAAAGCTCAGCTGAGAAGGTAAAAATGGCAGGAAATCACATCGATGGAAATACAATAATTCTATATTACTCATGATTTCATCATCTCAAATCTCAGAGGAGGCTGCATTACCAATGGCGGATTGACAAGCAAGAGAACAATTATCTTCATCCCCGGAAGTGAATATTAACTGATGGCTGCAAGAAAAATGTCTGCTGAATGGAGAGAGCTAGGGGCAAAAAAGGATGGAAGAGAAACGGCGAGACCTTTTTTGTTCGACCATCTGTGCTTCCCGCTTCAGGACCTAATTGAGAAAGAACATAACTATATCAGCCTACATAAATTATTAATCCACCTGTATGAAAAATGGAACTGTTGAATTGTAGATGATTCACAGCGTCCCAAACAATCCTGTAGAGGATTATAGCAGTGAAGACTGATGGCTCATGCAGAACACAGTGCATAAAATCATTTTAGCCAGCTGGAAATATATACCTGGCTTAATCTTAAATTTGAGGGTACAAGGTTGCCTTCTGGAAATAAACTTGATGGGATGGTCTGTTGAAGGCCTATGCCGGTCAGTTGCAGAAATAAGCTACAACAGCAGAAGAACAAAAGGTAAGAAACAAACAGACATTATACAAATGTTAGCTCAAAAACATAGAAACCAAAACAAACACAAGCATAAAGCTGCCAGACAATTGGTTCTAATAGGTGGGCTTGATGAAGAAAACATAAACAAGCATAATTTTTTAAGAGCCTTGTTGAATAGATGATAAAAGAGTATATGACGATGATATTCATTCCACAAAAGATAAAACCACCTACATGCTTAATCCCTTTCGCCGATTTTATATTAATAATTCAAAGCCCATCCTCAGGCTAGGATGTCCTATCAATTTAATACAAATGATTTAGGCTAGGTCCGCTAGGATGTCCCTAGTTCGTTCCCAGAGAGAGCAAATATCTACATAACCCACCATTCCCATTGATACCTTGATGGAGGCAAGTCACAAACAATAAACAATTTTTTGGTTTCGCAAGCAACAATGCAGCCGTGTAGCTTGTACAGTTCTTGATTTAGCTAGTTCTCTTTGATTGGGTTACTGATAATAAGTTGATACTTGGATATAAAAAGGACCAGGCAAAGGACCAGGTCCCAGTTTAACCAGGGTCCAATCTAGATTTTAAACGAACTGGTAATAAGTTATGTTAATGTTTGGATCTTTTACAGAATTAATTTATCAAGTCGCATTCAAATTGATCCTGATCTTATTATGCACACATGCTGACACAACATGACAACCGGAATTATACCCAGATGACATGCATATCTAATAACACAACACAAAAACAGAAACTAATATTTTGGAATGGTTGACAAACCTTTTCATCAAACCGAAAGAGAGACTGGTCAAAATAAGGAGAAGGACTCAATGATTGACAACTGAAAGGCAAAGAAGCCAGCATCTTCTTCACAAACTGCAGAAGTCATCATCAAATTAGACTGCCCGAGGATAAACAATGTAGCATACGACTAGAGAAGCAGTATTTTGTCATCAAATAATTCCAATAAGAAAGTTCATATAATGAGACTTAACCAGTGGGAAGCTGCTAGTTTTATTCTTTATGGACTGTAGTTGTTCCAGAGCATGAATGTTATTTGAATGGGAAGATATGAAATTCATGTGCAGTGAATTTCTTGATGTTGCATAGAAATGGTCACAAAACTGCTCAAACAAGAGATAAAGCTCATCTGCTGAATTCTGTATGAAGTAGAAGATCATAAGCATAACAGAAAAAAGTGCAAAAAGATCCATGGACAATATACAACAAAGAACTGAGTAAATACCTGGTAAAAAGCAACAACTTCAGTTGTATCCATGTTATATACCGCAAAGAATGAGGGAAGCTGATCAGCAGTTCTTAATACCTGAAGCTACAAATGTACAATCAATGACATCAATATTTTCCACTATATAATAAATATTTTTTAACTAATTAAAGTTGTTAAATGGATCGCTTATTCCATAGCAGATGGTTGTATGCTTAACAGATATAATAACCAGAATATTGTTTGTTGCTGAACTGATGGAGGTGTTGTGGACTTGGGGAGATGTATTTTATCATTCAAGAAGAAAGAAAATTCTTCTTTCATCCCCTGTTACCCATTTTTTGGATTTTGCATAAGGGTAAGAAGTGGAAGATCTTGATGATTCAATAAGAAAGAAAATTCTTCTTTCATCCACTGTTACCCATTTTTTGGATTTTGCATAAGGGTAAGAAGTGGAAGATCTTGATGGAGAAGAATTTCTTTTGCCTATCTTAGAGATAGATAGCCTTTAGTTTGCACCTGCAAACTACAGGTTGATATAAAACAGAAGCAAGGATATGGTTAATTGATCCAGTGTACAATAATTTCTCCTTCTATGTTGTAGAAAAAGAGAAGAGGGTGGGCAAATTTACATGAGCTTATGTAATTGGATAATTTTTAAACCTGCATAACATCAGAAATTGAAAGAAAAAAAGCCTCACCCCTCCATCTACGCTACCAAATTTGATTAGCAGGTGATGTCGATCCAAGAATTGTACCTGTTCCAGGGTTATATAAATAAGTGGCCATACTTCACTTTGACATGCATAGCTAAACTCATATAACATGCCTGAGCGCACCTTCCAGATGATCAAGTCAACGTAATCTTGAAAATGGAAATAGAACTTTTTCTTCAGGTGTTGGACCATCTGATGGAGCAAAGCAGTGCAATAAAAGCAATAAGTTCCTATAATAAAAATATTCGTGAAACTTTTATTAAATTGTCCAATTATCAGAGCCACAGAACAATTTAATAACATTGTTAATCACCACAGAAGTTTTTGAAAAAAGAGAACATAGAAATAAGAAAAAGCCAAGCAAGTAAATTAATGTAATGCAAAACAAACAATTGCAAATTCGACAACCACAGAAACCTTTTCATGATAATTATATATATTTATATATTGAAGAATGTGACTATGCATTAACATCTCCACATCATGAAAGAAAATTGTTACATTTAATGTCATATACGCAATTCCTTTCTCGTAGAAACATTATGTAAAGTCACATCTATACACCATAACTTGTTTCATTAAGGGCATGTTGTATTTTATGCATTTTATCACCATTAGGGAACTAAAGTAGTGAATACAGTATATTAAAAATATATTCTCATTGCAGACACATTTATGAAATAAAGCCTCAGCCTTAATACACGTACAGCCACTCAAAGCCAAAACATAAATAACAGCAACAAACAAAAGCAACCTATTATGAAATCTCATATAGAATTCAGTAAATTATCGAAGGAAGACATGAAAGCATAATCAATACATTACCTTTCTTTTATATTTGCATAAAGACAAAGCAATCAATAGAGAAAATGTGAACAATAGAATTTTTAATTACCAATATATGAATTGTTTGAACCATGCAATAACTATATAAAAATTAATCTTTGATGTTATATTTGGGTGGAAGAACTCTACATACACGATTTTTGTTTGTTATTCAAATGCAAGTTAGCCAAATTTTTACTCAAATCAATTTCACAAATGTCAATAAAAACCTATTTGAGGTGGATTCTTTTTGTAGGTATTTCAAATACACACTCAAATAAGGTCTTTGTTCACTTTAATGATTATAGCCATGATCCATGAACCTAATCAATCAAAGAAACTATGAGATTATCAATATTTAAAAATTTCAAATTCTTCCATTTAAATGCAAATTAAGAAAAATTAGAAAGCCAAATAACCAACCAGGGATTCATGTCTTTCTTCATTCCATATTCCTCGGAAAATGAAAGAGAGCAAGCGCTGTTTGATGCCACTCAGAAAATAATTATCCAAACTTCGTTGGGAATTATGCACACTGCTTCCAACATGATTCCAAGATGATAGATTAATTGTCGGGGATAGCCATGCTTTGCAATTGATAGTTGTCGATTGAAACTTACATGATAAGCTCGCCAAAATATAAGTCGCTAATGGACATATTTAAGATGCAAGTGCCACACTTCATACATCACAAAGTAAGTCTTCATTACCCAAATTATTGCTAGCAAAAAGAAAAGAATGTTCCAAATTCCGTACAGCATGTGCACAACATTAAATTTAAGTACATTAAAAAGTTAAAACTATTTGCATGCCAACCATTAAGCTTAAATGGTGCAAACAGACGGCCTAAAACAAATACTTCAAGGGCATGAAACAATCATTGGTGAGTTTAAAGTTTCAATTTTGGCTACATAACATGCAAACAAATGCAAGGTACACCAGAAAACAAAGACTTCAAGGGCATTAACCTAGCTCTTATCTGCTTAATGAGGAAAGAGGGGGTAAGAAGAAGATATTAGCCCCTTCCTCCTTCCTATGATGTTATTATCATTGTCTCTTAATCCCTTTTTTCCCTTTCTTTTTTCTATACTGTTTCCTCCTGGCTTTTTCTTCATTGTTAATGCCTGCAGGAAAAGGGGGTTGCGTTAGCTTAACAGCTAACTCCCCGATAAGTAGATTGCCCACTTCTAACTCAGCCAAAATGCAAAAAGATTGCATATTGTCCCAGTGCATTGTGAAATCTTATCAAAAGCTTTTAAACAAATGTCAGTCGCCTGAGTGCTCGAATTGAGAAAAAGCTCATCATCTTCACGACAAAATGCACCTATAGCACGTACATCCACAAGGTTACCAGATTCTCTAATTTGGAGAACGTGAATTGTTTGATAACGAAGCGACACGATTGCCAACAAATCATCATACAAGAAAACACCCATATTGTGGTCCAGATTAACAAAATCATTCTGAAAGACCTTCTCATCCAGAATTACTCCATCTTCCAATCTAATTAAACAAATAATAGGATGAAAATTTGGAGAGGCCAAACAAACACTAAACAAGTTAATAAACGATACTGGGAAAAACAGAATGTCTACACACCTCAAAAGATGAAAAGTAATCCTTTCTATAAAGGGGACTCCCTGAATAGCTCCTCCAATAGCAGGCATATCATGGAATTGTGCAGTAGAAGTAGCAAACAAACCAAATTGGCTACTCTCTACATAAAGAAAGAAATCTTTGCATATAACCTCATTGCTGGAAGAAAGTGAAACAGAGTACAGTTGGGTGAAGAAGCTATCGAACCTCTTTGCTCTTGAGGCAAGATCACAATCTTCTTCTTTGCAAGAATACGACAGCCATTTTGGTCTATAAACAATCAGATCCTGATGATTTCTGCTAAAAATAATGAGGTATTGACCATCATCAGTGAATTTGCGGAACGAATGATCCGGGCACTCAACATCATATGCAGTATAACTTGGGACTAAATTCTCATAAAATTTCCGAGCACAATGAACCTGTAACCGTGCCACCTCATGATTCAGGGCTGGTATTTAAGCATAGCTAAATAGCTTCAATTAATTTTATACAAGTTATCAAAAAAAAAAAAGAATTTTATGTTGACTAAGCTAAGGCTCGATATTCTTAGGGCAACTTAAGCATTATAAGGTTAAAAACTCAAACCAAATCGTGTAAAATCAGCAAGAAAAAAGAATCAAATTTAAGACAAAGGAAAAAAGACAATAACATTTATAATGCCTTCTGGTTAACTGCAAATCATTAGTTTCTACCTTAGAACAAAAAGACTGCAAATCATTAATTTCTACCTTAGATCAAAAAGAAAACAGTGGAAGGTGTTGTTACTGCTATAGAGCAATATTTTACCATACTAATGAATAGCCAAATAGAATCAAATTAAACATTCTTTTGTCACTTCAGCAACAAATTTTTCATCTAGCTTCTCCCCCTTAAAACAAAGCACAACAGGTTTATATTATTAATGACCACTCCATTTTTTGGCAACCCCTCCTCAGTTTTCCTTAAATGGGCATTATCTTTCATTTTGTCCTCATATATGTTGTGACACAGGCATTTTCACCATCCTCACTCAGTTAATTCACGGACATATAATATATTGCTTCTTCGCTTCCCATCACTAGCATCTAAAAAGGAACAGAATCTTAATGTAGCATTCTAGGATTTAACCTTCAGCCTAATGGGAAAATTAATATTCACAACAATCGCTTAACCTTTACACAGTAGTGTTTACTGAATGGAAGGTTTTCAAACATGATTCGAGTTCCACCTAAAAAAAACAAGATGACTGAAAAGATATACCACAAACACGCAAACAAATGTATAAAGATTGCAAGAGTAGGATGAAGTACACTAGTGCCAGGACGAGGAGTGTAAATTTGACGCTCAAAAATCCTGGCAACAACATTGCTGCTTCTGAACATCAGTACTGTGTAACTTCAATTGATCCTGCTGAAAACCGAAAATTTGAACCAGGCTTAAAGCAGCTCCTTTTTTTTTTCAGAAACCTTTGTTTCAATTATGAAATAAAAGCCAAGCTCATCACTACTAAGGGACATATAAATGTCCAATTAACAAGTAATAATCAAATATCCCATTATATAGAATGATTTAGCCTTATGCTTTGCATATAACTGAACACATTAAAGCTACCAGCATGCAAAGGTGAAAAGGCAGGCATCAGACCCTTGATATTTTAACAGACCCCGGCAGCTAAACATGCATTTGAACCAAAGCAGCAGTTTGTAACTATAAACTATGTTTCTAATAGACTAAAACACGAAACAGAAAACGAATAGAGACTGAGTGGGAAGAGTTTTGTGGAGCAAGAATTTATATTTGGCGTATCAGAAATTCTAATTACCGCATTATATCTGATTAATTAAAATCATTAATCAAACTTATATCTTATCAAATTATTAATTACATAAATTTCATTTCCTAAACCAATATCTTATCATTAAACACCGAAAAATATTAAGAAGAGAATTGAAAATTGTTACCTCAGAAGTACACAAACCATCAAGTTATACAGTAGTCCCAAAAGATAACTACATGGAAAACATTAAAGATTTTATTCTCAAATCCGTAAAAATTAGCAATAACTTATTGAATAAAAACAATTCCAAGCTGAAGAATTTACATTTCATTGTGAATCTACAGATTGCATGTAAAAGGAAACAAGTAGATCCAGTGAGGGAGCTTTTAGGCTGATGAAAAATATAGAGAGAAGAAAGTGATGGCTTCGGCGGTGGTGATTTGACGGTGATAGCGAACGAGGGAAAGTCGGTGGCGGAGCTTTTGGGAGGACTGCGGGCGTGGGTGTGAGTGTGAGAGCAAAGAGCAACGCGGGGATATTTCTTTTTTTCCTTTTAATTATTATTATTATCTAATTGAACTGTCAGTTCTGGATTTTAAGACTTGGGCTTGGTTTGCTTGGGCGGAATTATACCAATGGCTTCATTCAGGGCCCCAAAAATAATGGGCCTTTACTTTAGGCACACAGTAATGGCACAACTCATACAGACCCCATTAGATAGGTAATGGGCCCAAATACTAATGGCCTTTATATGTACCTATTGTAAGGCCCAAAAAATCAATGGACCTTAAATATAGCTAATACAATGGGCGTAAAATAATCATTAGCCTAAAGAAGTATATATTGCTTTGAGTTACCCAAGCCAGAGCTATATTTCTTTTGCAGAACGGCAATGGCAGCTCAACTGTCATGGAAAACTACTCTTCTTCTCAAATTTGCAGGCAGAAACAAAAGTTATGCTGCTGTTATGTCAAATTACTGCTATGGTTTATATGACAAAAGCTTCTTAACGATAAGAACAAGGACAGAATTTCAGCAGGGACAATTGCGCTACTTTACTCAAAGCGCTGGTAGCAATGGACATAGAAACAGATACTTGGAATTAACCGACGAGGAACTCATGAGACAGTGCGAGATGGGCACGTTCAAGGCCTCAGGCCCTGGTGGTCAGCACCGTAACAAGCGCGAGTCCGCCGTTCGTCTCAAGCATCTCCCTACCGGTGTTATTTCTCAGGTCTGGATTTTGATTTTTCCCCTTCTTTGTGGATTGCAGATTACATGTTAGTTATTTTGTTTAAATAGCATAATATAGGCGACTGAGGACCGTTCACAGCACAAGAATCGCGCTTCGGCCTTAAGACGCCTGCGCACTCTTTTAGCTCTCAGAGGTATTTAATTTAGAGCTTCTTGTTTTTCTTTTACCGCATAACAACATCGTGCAAGAGTGTATTTCATTTTGATACTATACTAAATGTGAGCTAGTCAGGAACACTGTGGATCTTGATTCGTATTCGGCCCCTCCTGAACTTCTTCAAATTCTTCCTCTTAAATCGACCATTAGGGGATCGATTTGCGGTCCGCAAATTGGGCCAAATAATCCAAAATTTGTTTTGGTACTGGGTGTTCCTTCTTTTATTTTCCCCCATTTGGATTGCATTTTGTTTATTGATTGAGCATGAGGTACGATTATAAAGGCTTTTCAATGTAGGGGATGCAAGCGCTGCTGGATCTAATCTTTGCTGTTGAGGGTTCTATATCAGAAGCAGCAAGATTGATTGGGTACTTGATCTTCAACTTTCTATCCCGCCTATAACTATTTAGTTCAAAAAAAAACAAATAAATAGCAAGTGCTCTTAATTTTCGTGCTGCCTTTGTAAATTTTGCCCTATTAACTGGATTTTCCTGGATATCATGAAACATTTCCAACAAGATGTTTTTCTTCATTACTTTCTAATCAACCCATAAAATTATTATTTTCTTTATTGCCACCAACTAAGAGTCTCTTTCTATATTATTGCCACCAATATACTATGAAGTTTTAACTATTTTATAAGGTAAATTTACTGTTTTTCTTCTAAGAATAATGCAATCCACTCTTATTTTGCTTGATTAGAAAAGAAACTTCTTTTTCTATATTGGCTTAGAATTTAATTTTTTCTACTGAGTTTGATGGATGACTTGACCTGAATAAAGCACTCTCACAGGTTAAGCACAGGAGCACTATCAAGATTGATATTATCAGATGACTCTCTTCGCATTGCTGTGAATGACTTGCGAACTTCCAAGGTATCATTATTATAGGAGCTTTGCATGGTTTAGATTTACATAATTCTGTGCTGCTACTATCTAGTTGCATTGGAGGAAAATTGAGAACCCAAAAGACGCATTTTTTTTATCTTTTGGAACAAAACTTATGCTTTATTCTTTTAATTGTCTGTCCGCTACCCCATTCTCTTTGCTAATCAAATAACTTCATGACAATGGATTTTATTTCTCTTATGCTTCAATCCAGTACTCTATATGGTGTATGTTTCTTCCATGAACATTCTGAAATATTTTGAAGTATTTATTGATAATGTATGAAAATATTTTTTCCACTTCTTTTTGAAGGCAGAAAAGGTATAATTTTAATGAAACTTGTGCAGGGTTTCAAGCCTTTAAAATAAAACTTATGGAATATCAGGTACGGCAGTTTCTCTCATTTACTTCTATATTTAACCTGATAGTGCAAAATTTTCATAATGAACAGAAACTAATTTTGCTGCCCTAAATGTGTAAAAAATAAAAGGATATTCAAAATATAACAAAGGCTTGTCTTTGTTGTGCCAAGGGAATAAGACGTAAACCTTGGTTTGATCACCTGCTTGACCATGCTAAAGGCGCCTTTTGAGCCTTGAACCTGAGGCGTTCGTTTACTGCTTTGTTGACAGCGATTGGAGGATCAGTGATATGCATGTTCAACTGCAACAATTAACTGGTGTTTCTTTGCCTAAGTAAATGCATTAGATATTTGTAGTATGAAATGATCATATTTCTTTTCAGCTAGCAATCCATCTTGTTTTCTCCACTTTCTATTATTATTTTCATTTGTCAAGTAGTAAATTTGCTCGAGCATTACCATTTATGATGATGAACTAGCATAAATTTTGGTAACCCCTCTGTCACTTTCCTTGTGCTTGAAATTTTCTATAGACTCGTTTGTTAACTCTTGAAATTAAATTGTTACCCAGAAGCCCATTTGTTGTGGCTTAAATTATTGATAATGGATTTCATGAGATGTCTTGGCTGTAGTTGCTGCCCTGACTTAAGACTTGTTTTGTTGCCACTCCCTTTATTTTTTGGATGGTTCTATTACCACAAGCTGAATTACTGCAGCCAATAATATTCAGGTTAATTCCCTATAGCACTTTTTTGACTTTATGAGTTATTGTTCACTTCAATTGCAATTGTTCACTTTAACTACCTTGCCAGTAAGATTATCATCTAACTTGGATAGTCAATAATTTATGAATGCATTTTCTTCTCAATTCTTGCGTGCACCTCACCCTACTATGGAGTTTGGAAGAGAGGTGATTTTCATCATGAATTGTTTTGTCTGGTCAGGTTATTATCAACTTCTTATGGTTGTGAGCCAGGTAGCCATGTCTTGGTGGCAGCCAATTTTAACCCCAATTGAAGTGCAACCTTCCGAGCATCTACCGGAAGAGTTTTCAGTGGAAATATGATCCGCTTTGCACTATATTGACGTGTAATTGCATCTGCCTTGCATGAACACATACAAATAGTAAATCCGACCTTATCAGCCAGGTCATGAGCCTGATGACAATTGAGAGAGATTATTCCCAAAACACACATGCTGATTTGAATTCTCGTTCACTACGAAGCCAGTTAAATAAACAAAACTCTTCTCGTTTTAATTTTCTTAATAAGTAAAAAAAAATCATCATTTCACTTCGATATCATGCATGTTTTATATTCCATTCATTCATTCATTTCTTCTATTTTTATTTCCACGATATTGTGGTTCTTAGTATTTTAACAGTTTAACTCCTACTAACTTTAGAGATTCAACAATGTGGCAAAATCAAACACAAGAGAGTTCAATAAACAAAATGTATTAAATTTAAGACCTGATGATACACTTGAATAATTAGCTACCAAAGAAGCCATGGGCAAAAACAAATAACAAAGAAGCCATGGGCAAAAACAAATTATGAGAAAAAAACGATCAAAATACCAAAATTGTTCCTATTTGTACTTACAAGAAAATTAACTAGTCTATCATTCCATGTTCACTTTAGCCTCCTAAACAACTTTATGAAATACTTTTCTTAATCTATCTAACAACTGAATAACGTACTTTTCTCAACAGTATTCCTGAAAGACAAACTAGACTTGCAAGCATAGCTTCATATAACAGAAAATTGGAAAACGAGGGAAGCTTTCACGACTACCACGATACGAGTAGGAAAAACTTTGCCTTCACACAGCATTGACAACCATGTTGGCCTCCATGTAAACACATTCAATTTACTCTCAGCCTAAACAACGGATAACAAAGACAGGCATAAATATAAATGTACGCCTACTCCAACCAACGATTGTTATCTGAAATATTTGACAGCCCCCACGTCATCCTAAGTATAAAGAACAACTCTAGATTGAAAATAAACTATGACAATCAAAGGGAAAGATAATACAATTCAATTATGCTATTTTTAAGTTCAAAAAATAGCCCAACTCAAAGAAAAAAGAAAGCAAACCTATTAAACAATACATAATGAATAATGGCCAAAGCGAAAAACACATCTCCAAGATAAATTAATTAATCTACAAACACTTGATACTATGAACTATCAAGAAGAAATAATGTATGATTAGGTAAAATCAGCAAAATATAATAGCGAAGATTGTAAGATTAATTATACTAACGAAGGATTGTCGCACAAAACAAAACAAGATTCTTGATACAGCAATACAAAATCAGATAACAACCCCCTAAAGTAGTAGCAGATACAATTTGCCGAGTAATTAAATTAAAAGGCCAAAAAGCTTCCATTCCTCTGTCTAAAGGAGATCTAGTTGATTTACCAAAAAAACAAAAACAAACAGTAGACAGAATCATCTTCAGCATTTAATCACCTTTTCTCCTGAAAGAGCAACCTTCTGTAAGCCTTGCGCGCCCACCAGTTGGCTGACACAACACCGTCTGGCAGTTGCCACACACCACCACTGTCTGAGAGTGGCTGAACACAGTGGTTCTGCAATTTTTCATTTAATATTAATTTCTCTCTTGCTTATGAAAAAAAATAAAACAGAATGATTATCATAGCACTAATGTAACAGAATGAACTCACATGTTGAAGCAGCCCTGGCATTTCACATCCTGCACCAATAGAAAATCCAAATCCGTAGGCGTTCAGTTTAAATCAATCAAATTACAAATCATATAAATTAAAATTAAAACTAATGATTTTTACCATGAAAAATGAGTTAGGAGCCTGCACGAGACGCTTGAGCTTGTGCTTCCTCTTCTCAAGCTCAGCCGGCGGGTTGAGCAAATCGAAATCGTTTTGGAGAACCTTCAACGGGATAATCATAAAAGGACAACAAGCCGATCAATCAATAAGAAGGATGAAACATAAAAAAATTACAATGATTTGAGGACAAGTCGCTCACCATGTTAGTTCGGCGAATAAGAAATCGTGGTAGAACCCTCTGCAAGTGCTTCCACAGTTCTAGAGCGCAAGAGTAACAAAAAGCATAAAAAGCACCCCATCTTACTAGGATGTATATAAAGCACCGGATCAGATTTGTCAGCCGTTGGATTTTAAGCCTCTCACATCCCAGCCTTTCATCTTAATAGATCAAGTCCACCCTAAATACGAGATGAGATTAGGGCAACTACCAAATTTTAAAAATATTTATTTGTTAAATCTAACAAAAAGAGAAAAACATAATGCTCGGCCCATTTTTCAAAATACTATGTCCAACACAGGCCTTTAATGAATCAGTTTCAAGCAGGCCCAAAAACTGGAGCTCACACTGATGGGCTTGAAGATGGCTCTTGCTGATCATGAGTGCACTGACGATGGCCGCGAGCGAAGAAGGCTATCAATTTGTTGAATTGGCGAGCTTTGAGATGATAGTAAACAAGTAATGATGCAATTTTCAGCTATTATTTCACTGAGTAATTGAAACCCTAGAAGTAGGTTACTGGATTGGGAAAAAAAATGGAGAATCCGGATGGAGATGGACCCGAGGCGAAGGTAAGATGGTGCTTGTTATTGACTGCGTGCTTTGTTTATTTGTGTGAAAATTTTATTTTATTTAATTTTCAATTTGAAGGATCAAACAATTGGTGCTGTAATGGTTGATAAATACAATGTCGAAGCAGCAGAAATTCTGGCCAATACTGCACAGGTTTGAGATTTTGATTTACTTTTTTTTCTTTCTGGCTATATGTTAATTTAAATGCCTCTTTTTATAAATTAGTTTGATTTTTTGAAATTTCAGCATTTGCCCATTATCCAAGCAGCACCTTTATATGAACAACTTCTGTTATTGTTTCCTACAGCTGTGAGTTCCTTCTAGTAACTGCCTTTGCGCTTCCATATTGAATACTTAGTATTATTAACAATATAATTATTCTTCAGTAACTCCCAATGCATTTCGAGTACTCTGCCACAGCAACTCAACTCTGTGTGATTATTATTTTAAATTTATTCTATCTTTCTTTCTGATTTATCATCTCATGTGAGCTGCTGATTAGCTTTCATTTATATATTAATGTAGAGCACAACTTCAATATGTTTTTCTCCTACTGCTTGAAGCTTTGTTTAAGTGAAAATATCTTTTGGAGTGAATTTTTGGTCAAGATGGATATACAAAACAATGTCTGCTATTTTATGTTAAGAGGACATGCTGAACATGTACTAATGGTCCAGTTGTAGCATATAGTCACTTGTCTTGAGAAGTTAGTCCATTCGTACTGTGTCAGATCAAATGCAATTCATGTTACCATCTTTATCTGTCAGATTTTGTAATTGACTGCATATTCATAATTATATATTTTATCTCAGTTTACTGATCATTACTTTTATAAGCCTACACTTGAAAGAATGTATGTTGTTTGTTCTCTTGTTATAATTTGCATGTTTACGTATTTCATCTATATCCTCTATGATTCTCTGAATTGTTCTTAACATGAACTATGGCCAATTCTTTAAATTATTCTGTATCTTTTTTAATATATTCCCCTTTCTTTGTAGGCAAAATTTTGGAAGCAATATGTAGAAGCCTATATGGCTGTGAACAATGATGATGCTACAAAACAGATATTTAGCCGCTGCTTATTGAATTGTCTTCAAGTTCCTCTTTGGTATGTGTTCTCCTTGTATGCTCAAATCTCATTAATGAATGTTTCCTGTTTCCTATATTTTTTGGAAATGCCATCTCTCAGTATCCATTTCATGTTGTATCCATTTTTCTGTGGTACCTAGGCGTCTGGTAATTAGGATTTTTTTTTGCTTGAAAAAGTGAACAGCTAGGGTTTTTTAGAGCCTTTTTTTACTACAATAAATGGGGGTGAAACTTTCTTTACGCATTCTATGCGTTTCTGCTTTAGAGGCTTAAGTGATGTATCTCTAGTTAATATCCAATGATACTGGAAAGGATGCTTATGAAATTACCTATGTTTTATTGTTATTATTTTTTATTTATTTCCTTTATTGTTGAGAGTAAGTTATTTTATCCTTCTCTTTGTATTTCTCTTATTTCTATTAATAGATATCGTTTTATTTATAAGAGAAATTTTGCGGCTTTTGTAGGCGCTGTTACATTCGATTCATTAGGAAGGTCAATGAGAAAAAGGGTGTGGAGGGACAAGAAGAAACAAGAAAAGCTTTTGATTTTATGCTAGGATATGTTGGTGTGTTTTTCTTACTCTAATGTTGATCTGCATATGCCATTTTTGTTTGTGTTTGGATGTATTATTCATAGAATGAGGTTGCATTTAGTTCACCATGGAAATTGATGATTTCTAGATATCATGTTCCAACTTCATTGAGTATAATTTTTTATCTGTAGAACTATGCTTAAAATTAGATATTTCTCATCTAATTCAAGTTGTTCAAATATAAAAGGATCTCGTTATTTTGAATTCCTTGTATGCCAAACAGAAAAATGGAATCTTATTCTACAACCGATCGTTCATTTCTTTTCCAAGGTGACCCAGATGTTCCCTAAGATTGCAATTAAAATTGCAACAAAAACTTTATCTTGTCTAACCCATGTGTTGAAGTTTCTGTGATTAAACATTGGATAAATAAATATCTTGATCTTCATGAAACATAATATAAAAACCACATGTAAATCAAATTGGGAACTGATTGAGTTCGACCTTCTTCAATATTTTTTTTTCTTTTGCTCAATCTAAATCTGTGGCAAAGTATTATGATATAATGTTCTCTCTCTCTCTCTCTCTCCCCTCTCTCTACAAATACAAAATCCAAGGTGGAAACTCTTTTATTGAACTGGTGTACCAAAATTAGGGGATCCGTTTATCAGTCTAATTTACTCTTCTAGGTTCTCTCTGATATGGTATTTACCTATCTCTTTTATGAATTGTGTATGAACTGCTCAAAATTTCTATTGTATTCTATAAATTGTTTATTCTTAGTCTTCAGATTTAATTACTAATTCTATAATCTTTATAAATTGCAATAGGCTTGATTCAATCAACCTATTAACTTTATAGACAAAGATATCGGAAGAATCATATTAACTCGAATAAATCACTCATAAAATAAGAAAATGCTAAAAAGGCATTTGTACACTACTTTGTTATCCAAGCGTATGGTTTCTATGTAGGGATATGTTGGCAAGAAATGGTGAATATAAACATTTATGGCACTTCGGTACATATACATATATAGATATTGTTAATATTGAGCATCCAAAAAAAATGAAAATAAAATCATTATGTTTGTTGTTTTTAGTAGATGGAACTCATTATTTGAACTTAAATTTGGCCCTGAAATTCCCTTAAGCTCTCTCTCCAGATGCAAAACTTGTCTTTTTTTTCGTTCTCTCTTTATAAAGCCTTTGATTGGAATTATGCTACTTGAGCCCAATGATCAATGAAAAGGTAAAACATGTTGCAAGTGCAGTAGCTGATTAGCTGAAGGCAATAGACAGTAGCTGCTTGAGATTTTAAGTAACCATAGATTTCTGAAGTTTAATAGCCCAAACAGAGTACTGTTGTGCAAATACATGCCATAAAAGGATATATTTGGCAGTAATTTTATGGTGAGAATGATCTAATAAGTTTTATCTGATGCATGTTCTACCAGGAGCAGACATAGCATCAGGGCCTGTATGGATGGAATACATCACCTTTCTAAAGTCACTGCCGGTTTGTTGAATTTCTGATCTGCATCTTCCACTAATCATTTTGGGCTGCATACAGATGAATGGGACAGCAAAATTGCTGTTTAACCTTTTATTTTTTATGATTTATTTTATGTTCTTTGTTTGAGATTATCTTGTAGGCTCTGAATGCACAGGAAGAGTCACAACGGATGACTGCTGTACGGAAAGTGTACCAAAAAGCTGTTGTTACTCCTACCCATCATGTTGAGCAACTGTGGAAGGACTATGAAAATTTTGAAAACTCTGTTAGTCGGCAATTGGTAATAATATGGTTCGCTACACGTTTATGATGCAAACCATTTCATGTTAAGTGTATGCATGTAAGGGTGCTCATGTGTGTATGTGTGAGCATGCATGTTGTAGTACTGCAATCTGATCATATCGTCTTAACCAGGCCAAAGGATTGTTATCTGAATATCAACCAAAATATAACAGTGCCAGGGCTGTCTATAGAGAGCGGAAGAAATATGTTGATGAAATTGATTGGAATATGCTGGCGGTGCCACCAACTGGGTCTTACAAGGCAATTTCCTGATGCTTTGTGGTTACTGAGATATGATTCTCTTCTGATGCTATGTGGTGTTCATAAATTCATATAAAGTAAATTGTTCTGTATGTTGAGACTTGCCACTTTCAACTGAGGTTTTTCATATCCTTTTTTTTATTAAAAAAAATAACTGGCTAGCCTCTTAATAATCAACGTGGCTGACTATAAGGAAGGGTTGTGTGGGAAGGAATTTATGATATTTGATCTTAAAATTTGAGGGTGAGACTCACTTGCAACCAGTTTCATTTAGGAATTAATTTCCCCCCTCTTACGCAGTTCAACTGTTCAAGGAATTGGTTTTCAGTTTTTTCTTCTGTTATTCCATTTTCATAAATTTAGAGGAGATTCTTATGTGAAACTACGACTGAAAATTATTTGTAAATTGAAACTACCCCTTTTCATTAGTTTGCCAAGCATATAATCTTTGTTTCATATCCAGAAGGATTATTGTGATCTTGTCTCAAGTGGCTTCTATTGGAGAAAAAAAAAGCCACATGGTCAGATTTCATAAATCATGTCATATAAATCACCTCTTTTTTAGTATGCTTAGAAAAAGAAAAAGAATGTCATATTAGCAGTGTCTTTGTTTCTATATTTATTTGCTTTTATGAACTCTGATTTTCTTAGTTGTAGCTTTTAGGGCGATATGTAATCTATATTCATGCTCTGACAGGAAGAATTGCAATGGATGGCTTGGAAAAGATTTTTAGCTTTTGAAAAGTAAGGAGCATGCTTATTTTATATATATTATGTGTATACTGATTCTGATGCTGATGATCATTCCCCTTTTCATGTTCTTCTCCTTCCTCCACCTCGAGGAGTGAAAAAATTATAAATGTATATGCTATTGACACTTATTTCCTATCAAAATTTATTTAACCTGTGGACATAGCAGCTAGGATGGCAAAACTTAAACCATTCATTTGATAAGAAACAAGGAATGTGAAAACATGCCATCTGGATCTTTGTTCCTTGATGATAAGATGAATTACTCTGCAGGAAACACCTGTATAAAATTATATAGTCCCAGTGCCCGGTATTTTATCATATAGATTCACCCTTCTTGAGCCTGTGCTTTTTCACCGGAGTTGGATTTACAGCTGTATCTCGTTTAGTAATTTATTTTGCAATGCTAGATGCAGAATATGCTGTTTCAGAGCCACGTCTGAATTTGATATATCCTATTTATATCAAAAAGAAAAAATGATGTAATCGACATGTTAAATAAGATGATTTGTATTTACATGGTGCTAGGGTGTCGGTTTTGGTGATCTTTGCTGCAATTTTCTTTGTTTGGATGTTGATTTTATAACGACATGTTCATATCATTTTTCTATTTCTCCTCCAAAAGTTCTTCAGATTAATTCCATATGACTTTCTTATTTTAGAGGAAACCCCCAAAGAATAGACAGCATGTCCTCCAATAAGCGAATTACATTCACCTATGAGCAGGTAATACAAAATATCACCTTTATGTTTCTTTTGTTCTCACCTTTATATGCTTTCAATTAACTTTGAATGTGTCTTCTCAAATCATCCTCTTTCTAACTATAAATAATTAAGTCCAATTCTCATGGAAGAAAATTTTGGTTTGCATCATGATTCACTATTGCTTACTCATGACACTCGTGACATTTCAAAGGTGAATTGATCACTGCTTACTTTTTGTATCCAGTGCCTTATGTATTTGTATCATTATCCTGATATATGGTATGACTATGCTACTTGGCATGCAAAAAGTGGCTCTATAGATGCTGCAATCAAAGTATTTCAGCGGGCTTTGAAGGCTCTTCCAGGTAAATTTTATTTCTCCTTTTGCCTCTTCACATGGTTTTTCAAGTCTACTTTTATTGCATTTTCATTATCAATAATAGCCATGCAAACTACATCCCCAGAATTCTTTTCATCTCTGTTTCTTTTACCCCTTGGTCTCTCTTGCTGAACTGGAGTAACTTATTTTTCATCTGTCTCACACCACCAGATTCAGAAATGCTGAAGTATGCTTATGCTGAGTTGGAGGAATCCCGTGGAGCGATTCAGGCATGAAAATTACTTATCTTTAGTAATGTGTGAGATTTTCATGGTTCTTGGTCTGATTGTGTTCCCTCATTTCATGCAGCCTGCAAAGAAAATATATGAAAGCCTTTCAGGTGATGGTGTTAATACAACATCACTGGCTCATATACAAGTAAGGCTATTTTTGTTCTTTTTTCTTATATATAGCACATCTTGTTATTTGGGTAGCAATTTGGAATGCTCTCTTTTGCATATCAAATGAGGGGAGATGCAGTTGAGAAAAATTAGATTTCGGAGTCATTTTGATTTAACTCTTAATGGAGTTCAGTTTTTTCTTAATTACGTTTAGTGAAAAGTTTATGGTATAGGAAGTTTAATATGACTCCGTTAAGATCAAGTAACCATGGTCGTGGTTCAGTTAACTGGAACTGCCGTTTCCGGTTTATGAAAATCATGAACCTTAACCTTAACTGATAAGAGTTGGTCCGATTAATGCTCAGGCTCTTAAAAAACGGGTCAGTTGTGGTTTGAACCTCCAGTTCAAATTAATTTTAATAACTTATTTTTTTAATAAAAATAACCAAAATTGATAATATTTTTCATGAGATGGAACGCTTAATTCATAAATTTGATAATATAGGTTAAATTAAATAATATTAATTGTTAAAAAATAATAACAAATTAACAATTATTATTATTAATAAATAATAATAATAATAATAATAGTAATAATAATGACAAATTTTTGCAAATATAATTTTTTCATTATAAATGCATGTATTTAGCTATATAATTTTATATATTTAATATTGAAATTGAAATATAAGAAAACAATTTAAAAAATTAACTCTAAGACTTTAATTTTCAACTAAAAATTATACATTTGTGAATATATATACATTAAAAACTAATGTATATATTAATATTATATATTAGAATATATATATTTTTTATTTTTTTATTTTCTACGATTCAGAACCTGAACCGCCAGTTTCGGTTCAAAAAATCATAAACCTAAGTCGAATTTTTTTAACTCGGTCTTAGTTCCGGTTAAGAACTACTTTTTCCGGTTCCGGTCCAATTCACAGTTCACTATGAACCATGGCCATGGTTAGCCTATTGAGTATTTATTTTGGATTTTCCTAGTCTGTGATTCACATTCCTAGTAGTAGTAGGATTGGGATCTTCTTGAGATTCCTAATTAATATTATTAGGAATGTGTTTATTATCTCTTAATCCCTCTGAGCTAATGAAATAAGAAGGAAAGCTCTTGTAATAAACTCACTTAGGACCTTTTATATATGGTATAGTTAGTGAACATATTTTTTGTTGATAGATTACTGTTCCACTTTTCATTGTTTTCCTTGTAAATAAATTTTCTTCCTTTGCCACTAGGACTGCACCCAATGTTATTAAGGCGAGAGGCGACATTGAGGCGAGAGGGCATCGCCTTGCCTTTAAGGCGAGAGGCGAGAGCCTGAGCGAGCCTTTTTTACAAAGGCGCCGCTATAAACAATTTAATATATATAACTATAAATTTCATATATAAAGTAAAAAAAAAAAAAAAGCTAAAACATGAAAGTCAACAACAAATATTGTTCATTAAGGGAAAAAAAACCATAAAACTTAACTAAAACTCTAAAAGTCTTAAAATTACTAATAGATAACTATTATTAACTACTCGGAATCGGACTGTAATGTCCCCAACTCATCATCATCATCATCATCATCATTGTTACTATTATTTGCTTCCACCTCAAGCTCTTCCTCATCTTCATCAATTAATTGCAATTGTCCAAGTGGCCTTGAACTACTACTAGGCCCTAATCTTGGTGCTTGAGATCTAGACCTTGATTCATAGCGGGGTTCATTTACTCCAGATGCTCTACTAACATAATCCCAAGTCAAATCATAATCCGGAAACACATAGTTATCATCTTCTTCTCCCTCCAATTCACCAAGTAACCACTCGTTAGATCCATCAATATTTGATAAATCTATTGCAGTGGTGGTATCATTAATTGAGTATCGGCGTAGCAATGCCCTGTTGTACCTCACATAAACCAATTGATCCAATTTTTTTTTAAAAAGCCGGTTTCTCTTCTTGCTATGAAGCTGCCATGTGAAAGTGTGCGTGTCACAATGTGGTGAAAAATATTTTAGAATATAGAAGTCAAAGTTGAATTACTTACATGCTCAAATGTACTCCAATTCCTTTCACATCCACTTGCACTACATGTGAGACTAAGAATCTTCATAGCAAATCTTTGCAATTGTGGGGCACTTGCACCAAATGTACTCCACAGTGAAGCTAGAAATATAAATGTAAAATTTCAATTACTTGCACATCTTCTTCCTCTTCTTCCTCAACTCTTATTTCAACCTCATCATTAAATTCCATATTCATTTCTTGCTTTTTCTTCTTCTTCCCTTCCAAGTATCGTCTAATCTCGTCCCTTACCTCTTTTGGACAACGTTGACAACAAGATACACATCTATAACCCCCCGCTAGATGTTGTTTAATTCGATGAACTCCTCCTTTCACGACTTTATCACAATAGATGCACCGGAGATCATTCATGTTGTTTTCAAGAACTTGCGTGCAATGATTCCACGCCGGATCGGTTCTTCTACTATTAACCGATGAACCCGTTTGATTTGGGGTGGCGGTACTCATCTATAATCATCAACATTTCCAACAATTCACACACTTTCAAAACAATTTCATATCATTTATGAATTTTTTATAATTTTAAAACAATTTCAATACATTATTAATCATAAGTAATATAACACTACAATCCATATTCCATAATAATTCAAATATTCAATATATTTTCACATTTTCACATCAATTAATCATAATCATTAAGCATAAACAATTAAACAGCATGATATGAATTAAATAAAAAAAAATAGGTGCTTAGACAAAAAAAAAGAATTAGACAAAAAAAAATTTAATAATAGGTGCTCAAAAAAAAAAAAGAAGGAAGGAAGACTTATTTATAGGCATTAGCCTATTTGGTCAAATTAAACAGAGTATAGTCGGGAAAAAAAAAGGAATAAAGCTTAAGCTGTACAGGAGCAGGAGCAAAATCAGCAACAAATTTGAAGATTTGCTAAAAAATCATCAAGGAAAACAGTTGGAGAGCTTGCTGCAGAAATTTTGGCAGCATAACCCCTTATCTAAATGATTAATAGATGATGGAGAAGAAGATTTGAAGAAGAAGAATGGAAAAAAAAAAAACCAGAAAACGCAAAAACAGCAACATGCAAACAGAAATCAGAGAAATCAAAGAGCACCTGTAAGTAGTCGAGTTCCTCTTCTTCTTATTTTTCTTCTTCTTCTTCTTTATCTTCTTCTTCTTCTTCTTCTTTCTATGGCTTTTCTTCAGATGGGGCTGTCGGCTGTCTAAAACGAGCTAGGTTCTATTCTTTTTTTTTTGTTATTAAAACATGTTGGAAAGCTTTTATTAAAAAGGCTCACGCCTCGAAGCCTCAGCGCCTAGGCGTCGCCTCGTGCTCCTCTGCCAGAAAAGCGAAGCGGCCACCAAAAAGGCGGTGACCCTGCGCCTCGCCTCGCCTCGTCGCCTAGGCGGCGCCTTTTTGCGCCTTTAACAACACTGACTGCACCTCCATGGTCCTTCCAATTATTCATAAACATATACCTAGATATTACTCAGCTGTGTCAGACATTGGAAATTGCAGTGCTTTCATTCTTTTATTCTTTGGTTGTTTACTTGTTTTGGATTGTCTATTTGTTGCTTTAAAATAAAGCTTTTTATTATATTTTACAATTGATATCTGGCCGTACATTTTTTATTATGGTGTTCCATGCTGCAGTTTATTCGTTTTCTTAGAAGGAATGAAGGGGTAGAAGCTGCACGTAAGTACTTCGTAGATGCTCGTAAATCCCCAAACTGCACATATCATGTGTATGTTGCATATGCCTTGATGGCATTTTGTCTAGACAAGGATCCAAAGGTATTTATCTTGTAAGTGGAAAATCTTAAAACATGGTATAACATCTTGTTGTTGCTTATATCTTTAATATAGTTATACTTTCAACAACTAAATGAACATTTATCGGTCACTTTTAGCTCTGTGAATTAATACTAAATTTAATAGTTTTCTGGGGCCCTCTTTTATAGTTTCTATTTCAGGGAATATTATACAAATCTCTTTAGTTGAATACAATTGGAGGGCATTATTTCTTGGTGTACTTTTCTTCTTCTCTGAAAGAAGGATATCTTTTCGTATTTTTTTTCTTTTTTTTCTTGTGTTTTTAATGAATATACTAATCTTTATTACAATAAAAAGGAAATCAGGCTGAATAAAATAAGTTAACTTTCTTTTGCTGCATATCATGCAGATGGCACACAATGTTTTTGAAGCAGGATTGAAACGATTTATGCACGAGCCTGTATACATTCTTGAGTGAGTTCAGATCTTCTTGTCTAGGAAATTATAGCTTGTACTGTTTGGCTAACATTATATTTGGAATTAGATGACATAGCAATGAAAAGACCAAGTATTCTCATAAATAGAAGATTATCCTTGTGTATTCATGAGCTCATCTTGTAATTGCTAGGCATGCATGCAAGTCATACTTGGATTTGCACTTGAGATAAAAACCAAAAAGAAATTGGCTTATCATCCAGTAAATTTGAACCTGTGAAAATTTTCAGTGCATTCATTCTTTAATTTTTATTAGTTTGGCTATATATTTTAAAATTTGAAGCAATTGTGTTTGACCATTTGGGTATCATGATCGATGCAAGTCTTAATGCTGACAAGTCACTGAATTGACTTGCTATCATGGTTGGATTAACTAACAGGGGTTACCATGGACAGCAGTTTAGAGCCTTCTGGGACCACTTATTAGTTATAATAATTAACTATTATAATAATTTGTTTAACCTCTATTCCGGAGGCATGAAAGGATTATTTTCATCATACAGTGAAGGAAAAGGAAGATAATTAAACTAAAATGATAATACCCCTTGATATTATAAATTTTGAAGAAAACTTATGGTTCTAATAGGTAGTATACAAAGTTATGATGCTCCTTACTTATCTTTCCACAAGCAACACTGAATAATGGAATAAAAGGTTTAATTGCAAAAATGTCATTGAGTTCTGTCTTATTGTATAATTTGGTCGCTATTGTTTCAAAATCAGCAGTTTTAGTCCTTGAAGTATCATCTCCAAAAGGCATAAGATTTGATGTCATTTAATAATTTGATTATCCAAGATTATTTGCATTTGTTATCTAACTTCAATGTCGATGAGAGTTGGGAGTATTAAGAAACAAAAGAAGGTCAAATGCTTATCTGTCATTAAGATTCTAAAAAATTAAAATCGTATGGATCTTGGAACCACCAGACCTAAAATCTTGAATGGGCATATGATAACATTTGGAATACAAAAAGGTGAAGAAAAGCTATTAGAAAAGAGTGCTTTCCCTTCCTATATATGTTCATGGTGTGTGTGTGATGTATTTGATTATGTGAAGAGGATTGCAATACCAGGGCATTAAATGAACATTTCATCATCATTGTATTTGTGATGTGGTTTCTCAGATGTCATTTTTTCCTCTTGATGCTGCAGATATGCAGATTTCTTGTGTCGTCTGAATGATGACAGGAACATCCGGGCTTTATTTGAGAGGGCATTAAGCTCGCTGCCACCAGAGGAATCTGTTGAGGTTTAGTGTCTCCTATTTCATTTTTTTTGGGATCTAATGAGGATACAAGTTTGGTTGTAATAAAAAGACATGGTTATCTTGATGTCATATATCAAATTATATGAAGTTAGTACACTGTTAATCAAATAAAACCAGAGAAGGAAAAATTAAGATGTTTTGAAATATTGGGTAGAGTAAGAAGCATTGATCAAGTTCAACAACAACAACAAAGCCTTAATCCCAAGTCAATTGGGGTCGGCTATATGGATTCTTCTTTTCCACTCAATACGATTTAAGGTTATCTCTTCTGATAGATGTAACATCATAAGATCATTTTGGACCACCTTTTACCAAGTCAGCTTAGGCCTACCTCTGCCTCTCTTAGTTATATCTACTATAACTTGTTCGGTTTTTCTAACTGGCGCATCGCTAGGTCTTCGTTTTACATGGCCAAATCACCTCAATCTATGTTCTCTTATCTTATCCTCAATAGGTGCTACCCCCACTTTTTCTCTAATGCACTCATTGCGGATTCTATCCATCTTAGTATGACCACACATCCATCTTATCATTCTCATTTTCGCAACATGCATTTTACTCATGTGTTGTCCTTTTACTGCCCAACACTCACTACCATACATCATAGCAGGCCGTATTACAGTGCGGTAAAATTTTCCTTTTAATTTAATTGGCATCTTTCGATCACATAGAACTCCTGTAGCACCCCTCCACTTCATCCAACCAACTTTAATCCTATGATTTACATCTTCTTCACAACCCCCATCTTCTTGAATAATTGAGCCAAGGTATCTAAAATAAGTACTATGAGGCACTGCTATTCCGTCTAAAATAATTTTGCCTCTTTCTCTATTCTCGCTATTAAATCTACAATACATATACTCAGTCTTAGTCCTACTTAGCTTAAAACCCTTAGATTCCAAAGTGTTTCTCCATAACTCCAACTTTTGATTTACCCCTGCTTAAGTCTCATCTATTAATACAATATCATCTGTAAACATCATACACCAAGGGATGTCATCCTGTATATGTCTTGTTAGCTCATCCATGACCAAGGCGAAAAGATAAGGGCTCAAAGCTGAACCTTGGTATAATCCAATAGAAACGAAAAAATCCTTAGTATCCCCTCCCACGGTGCGAACACTGGTAGTAGCTCCCTCATACATATCCTTCAAGACTTGTATATATCGTATAGATATTTCCCTATGCTCTATGACCCACCATAAAACTTCTCTAGGGACACTATCATACGCCTTTTCCAAGTCAATAAAAACCATATGTAAGTCCTTCTTTATCTCTTTATACTTTTCCATCAAATCTCTTATAAGAAAAATAGCTTCCATAGTTGATCGACTAGGCATAAAGCCAAACTGATTTGAGGAGATACAAGTATCTAACCTCAAACGGTATTCCATAACTCTTTCCCACAATTTTATAGTGTGGCTCATAAGCTTTATACCTCTATAATTTGAGCAATTCTGAATATCTCATTTATTCTTAAAAATAGGTATCAAATTACTTTGTCTCCATTCATTAGGTATTTTCTTTGAACTTAAGATCTTATTGAACAAAGATGTCAACCATGTAACTCATGTATCTCCCAAATATTTCCAAACCTCAATAGGTATCTCATCTGGTCCACAGGCTTTACCAACTTTCATCCTCTTCAAAGCTTCTTTAACTTCCGAAAATCTAATCCGTCTAGTGTATTTCATATTTTTCTCCGGCCTAACGTCTAAACCTTCAATGTTATCACTATGGTTACCATTAAGAAGTTCCTCAAAATAGCTTCTCCATCGTTCCTTAATATCCTCTTCTTGAACCAGAACCTTATTCTCTTTATTTTTAATGCACTTAACTTGGTTTAAATCACGACATTTCTTTTCTCTTATCTTAGCTAATTTATAGATAGCTTTTTCTCCTTCCTTTGTTCTAAGTTTCTCATATAAACTCTCTAAAGATTGCGCTCTTGCTTGACTAACTGCCTTTTTAACATCTTTTTTTGCTTGTTTGTACTGCTCAAAAGCATCATTGTCATTACACTTGGGCAAACTCTTATATCATTCCCTTTTACTTCTTACCGCTTTTTGTACTTCCTCATTCCATTACCAGGACTCCTTCGAGGATGTCCACACCCTTTAGATTCTCCAAGAATCTTTCTAGCTACTCTTCTAATAGTTGTAGACATGCATATCCACATATCATTTGATGACATACTCACATCTTCCTCCCACACTCCAGCTTTGACCAACTCATCCTTGAGCAACAATTGTTTTTCACCTTTTAAAGTCCACCACCTAATCTTAGGACTATTGTTTCTCCTTGGCCTACTAGTCAACCTCTTAAACTTGATATCCAAAACTACTAACCTATGTTGAGTGGTCAAAGCCTCACCTGGAATAACCTTACAATCATGGTTGTCAAAATCCCGATTCAAAACGTAGAATCTTACGATTTTACGAGTTGAACATGGGATTAAGTTTTGAATCGGTAGTAAAATCATTTTTAGGGTGGAATCCGGTGGAATCGCGATTCAAAGCTTAAGAATCGGTACAATCGTAGTTTTGCGATTCTGCAAATTAGGAAACTGACAGAAAACGTTAAAGGAAGAAGAGAATGAATAGGACTTTGTTACTAATACGATTAACAAATACGATTCTAATTGAAATAAAAGAAAAAGAAATTTCAGTAGCTTAAGCTCACACTTCAAACCCTAGATTTTCAGTCATTTCAAGCCATCAATCCATGAATTTTCTAATCGTCGACTGAGAGCAAAAGGCGAGGAGGAGGAGGAAGAGATCTTCATTGCCGCCGCTGCCATGTATATGGATAGAGGGATTGGTGGGTGCAAAACGGAGGTGGGACTCGTCGATCGGAAACGGATCAATGATGCTCTTGGTAAGCATCTCGAGCGATCTTCTCCATCTACTTCTAGAGCAATTAATGGTAAGGATTATTCGTCGCATTCTCTTCTTATGGAGAAGCAACCACCTGATCATAAGGATCCCCTATCTAAAAACAATGCCTCCGATGGTATTCATTTCTGTTAACAATATATATTTTTTAATCTCTTAATTAAACAGCTTTTTTATTTTCTTAGCTTTTTCAAATTTTTATTTGAAGGTAAACTTTGATTTTTTTAGTATAATTAATTTTAATTTATTAATATTATTAGTCTGATTCTTACATTTTCATTGGATTCTAATGTGGTTTTGTAAGAATAATTGTAATTTCTTTAATTTGAGGCTAATTATGAGACTATTTAAGTGAAAGTGTGAGTTAACTGCCATAATCATTGATCTTCAGAACCCGCTTCTTATAAATTTAAATTTGTTAAAGTTGCTGGAAAAATTTTCTTTCTCAACTCCATTCAGATACTTGCATGCTTAGCTCTAGGTTTAGCAGAAGTGCATTGTTGTTAGTTTTTGTGGAAACCAATCAACTATTTTTGTAGAATCATTTGATGTAGAATCTTACGATTCAAATACGATTCTACCGATTTACGATTCTATAATTACTTTCCGATTCAAGGTAGAATCCCGATTTTGACAACCTTGCTTACAATCCTTGCATCGAGTTCGATTGGCTTTTCTTGTGAGTATGAAGTTAATTTGACTTCTATTTTGTCCACTTTTAAAGGTCTCTAGATGTGATTCTCTTTTTATAAAATATGTATTTGCCAGAATCAAACCATAGGCTAAAGGAAAATCAAGGATACTCTTACCTTCTTCATTTCTAATTCCAAAACCATACCTTCCATGTACCTCCTCAAAACCTACTATGTCTTTTCCTACATGTCCATTTAAGTTTCCTCCTATAAAAATGTTTTCATCATTTGGAATTCCTCGCATAAGTTCATCCATGTCATCCCAAAAATTTTGCTTGCTCTCCCCATCCAATCCAACTTGAGGGGCATATACACTAACTATGTTGATGGTCTCATTCTGGATCACAAGTTTAATTGAAATAATCATATCGCTTACTTTTTTCACCGATATAACCGTCTTCTTTAGATTCCGATCCAAAATTATACCTACTCCGTTTTTACTTCTATCTGTACCTGTATACCACACTTTATACCCAGTATTCTCAACGTTTTTACTTTTCTCTCCAACCAATTTAGTCTCTTGGATACAAGCAACACTAATTTTTCCTCTCCATAGTATCAACAAGTTCTCTCAGTTTGCCTGTAAGAGATCCAATATTCCAAGTTCCTATTCTGATCTCACTCCCTAATTGTTCTTTCTTATGCTTCTTCCTATAAAATCTTTTACCATTATCTAAACTTGTATCTCTCGTACTACTCTTAGTATTCGTATTTTGGACTAACTTCTTTACCCACACCCGTCCATGATTTGAAAACCCTTGTTTATTATGCACCACATCCGGGCGCCGACATGGAGCGTCGCATTTGGGGAACGCCCTACACCCTTGCTTATTCTTTACTACACCCGGGCTCCGATGTAGCGCATCGCAAGTAGGGAACGCCCCAATGATATTATTATTAGAATCCATATCATGAGATGTGACAAAAGTTTTACGCTGGTTGTCACCTACCACAACCCTCCTCCTTTACCCGGGCTTGGGACCGGCTATACACAAGAAACTTATGTATAGGCGGAGTTAAGCATTGATCAAGTTATTACTGATTAATCATATTATGATTGTAACTATTTATCTCAATATGGAACAAAAGGGTCATAAAATCTTTGATGTGGAATGCCAATATAAAGTAATACAAAAAGTCGGATTTGGTTTACATCCCTAAACTGGATTCTGCTAGCTCATCTTGATTTTCAAGTAATGAACAACAATTTTGCAGAAATCTAGAAGATCTTTATCTCATATTGGAATTGGGAGATTCTACATATGATAATAACAAGACATTGGGTGCAATGCCATTTCTTGTTCTGAAGCTTAAATTAATCTATCCTTCCTTTGATGTCAGAAGTAATTTCATGCAATTCTAAAATTTGATGTTTGTTGATGCAAACTTTAAAATCAACTGGGAAATCCTTGGAAAAAATTTATTTTCTATTGCTTAAATTAGTTGGGGACTTTTATTCAATCCCTCCTAGCAATTCTTCTCACATGATGTCTGGCTCAATGCTGTCACGTGGACTCTTTCTTCCATTTAAGTTGTACTTCTTTATTACGTTCCTAAACAATATGTAGAAATTCACCAAAAAGTTTTTCTAAGCATTCTTAGCACTGAAATACTACCATTGTCACACACAAATAGAGTAGGGAGAGAGACTGGTTGGAAAACTGCAATATTATGCTTTAAAGGGTAAACTCGGGTTATTTTTGTTTATTAGCTACTTTTTTACACGACAAAAGCTATTTTAAGTAGGGGTTTGGGGGTTTAGAGTGAAAAGTATAGTAATAATTTGTACGCTGCACCACCTATACCCAAATATGGAGGTCTGAATTTTGAGGAGTCAGCGGTTAGACACTTGGCTTTATTTAACCCTTGTACTTGAGTCTATCTAAGATACCCTTTGGCGATGTCAAACCATACTGATTCTTAATTATTATGCATAAGTAGTGATATTTTCTCTAATACTGGTTCAATTTTATGTATTATATTGAATTGGACTATTGTTAATTGATATTCTTATAAATGCTTGTGCAGGTCTGGAAGCGCTTCACTCAGTTTGAGCAAACCTATGGAGATCTTTCTAGCATGTTGAAGGTAGCATTTTTATTTTAGCTAGCATGGTTAATAATACTTATCAACATTTAATTCTCCCTATGGTTTTTACCATGCGAACATGGTTTCATAGAAGACAATAGAAGAGTGAGAAGAATGCATTTCTTTGTTCTGAGCTGTTCTATGTATCTATAATGAAATGGACCTTTTTTGTTTTTCATGATCTGAACCAATTCAGACAAACAAAATCATTGGGCAGTGAGGATAAAATTGATAATTAAGAAAACAGAGAGTATTAATTCACCTTCCCATGATAATATAGGGAGATTGGAAACTAAACAGACGTGAAATACAAAATCATCTGCTGATCAGTGAAAAAAATGTGGAAAATTATTGAGGAAGTCAATTCAGAAATTTTATGCTCTCTTTATGTGTGTGCATGCGTGTCAAGTTTTCTTCTGTCACATTGTAGCCTTAACTATTAACAGTATAATTTAGGTTGAGCAAAGAAGGAAAGAAGCTCTTTCAAGAGCAAGTGAAGATGGAGCATCAGCATTAGAGAGTTCATTGCAAGATGTTGTGTCGCGATATGGTTTCATGGATCTTTGGCCATGCTCTTCCAAGGATTTAGATCATTTAGCTCGACAAGAGGTACCTTCAAGTAGTCTTTTTTTTCCTACCAAGTATCATATGCCATGTATTCTTATTTTGCTAGATCTATTGAGGTGTCCGTGGTTGATTGTGTTTGAAATATTAAATATTTGGGAAGACAGAATTTTGATTCATCTAGAAACAGATCTTGTATGTGTGGAGACTTTCTGAGCTTTGTACGAGTGCCTTTTAAGTTTACGAATTCTACAATTGATTGTCGTTTTTGAATCTTTGATGTGATTCTTTTCAGTGGCTTGCTAAAAACATTAGTAAGAAAACAGAGAAGGCTGCTGTTTCTAATGGACTTGGGGTTGTAGGTACTAGCTGCATTTTGTCCCTACAAAATTCCTCCTCCTCTCTCCTTTCCTATATTTCTCAATCTTTTTTATTTTATTTTCCATCAGTGGCTTAATTTTGGTTGCCCCTTTTATGCAGATAAGGGTAGTATAGGTCTTACAAGCAATTCAGCAGTATCTGCAAAAGTTATTTATCCAGATACTTCCTGCATGGTGATTTATGAGCCAAGGCAAAAGCAAGGTATGCAGCTTTTGTTTCATCATAATTTTCGTAGGTAATTTGATTGCTATGATTGTCTTTGGAACTTTACGGAAGTCTTCTTGCTGAAAGTTTAATTAATCTATGTAAGCTTGGGCAAACTCTCTCTGAATTCTTACATCTACAGTTGAGGCACCTAAAGAAAACTTTAATGCGCTAAGCAAGTCTATAGGTTATTTATTTTGGGAACAATGTAGGTTTTATTTTTATATACCCACTTGAGAATTGAGGAATTGCTGACTGCACAGAATCTTATAGCCAATTTCATTTTATTATGAAATCATAAGGTGCCTTTGGTGCTAGTATTATTTTATATAATCTAGGAACTTCCATAATATTGGTGTAATTTGCTTTCTATCCTGGCACACCAGTTTGAGGGGAAAGCGAATTTTGGAGCTACTTGATGTGAATTAATTTTTTTTTTTAAATTCATATCTAAATTTCTCGTATAAATTATTCTCTGGAGTACTAAATGTTAAATTAAAATTTCCTCGATGGGTGATTGAAGGAAGCAATGTTGTCAAAGATAACAGGTTGTTGGGATATTATGGTGATTACCACTCTATTCCCTTAGACCAGATTAGTAAGAGAGCGAAAATAAATGCGGAATAATAACACAGAATTTGATAACGGAGTTCGGCCAATTATGCCTACGTCTCCGGAGCTGCTGCAGACTTCTATTAAGGAGAAAATACAATGTGTTTACAAACACTCACAACCCTCACTCAATTATGAACAAGAATTTTTCCTCACAAAATTCTCTCAAAGACACTCTCTTCTCTTTACTTCTTCAATTTTTGAGGTGTATCTTCCAAATGAAGTGGATGGGTTTATATAGGCTTCAAAAACATGGGTTGGTGAAATTAGTCAATAAATTAGGCACCTCCACTTTTGACAATGTCCTAAATTAGGCACCTCCATTTTTGACAATCCCCTTAATTAGGCACCTCCATTTTTGACAAAAAATGGTTGGTGCCTACTTCTTTGACAATCTCCCACTTGAAGACTGATTTCAATCTGTCTTCACACCTTGATCAATGCAACAGCTCTTCTACGACCTTGATACTAGTATAGGCCAACTGAAGCTGAGCACAGCTTCAGTTTATCAATAGTCACCGTCTTCGTCAACATGTCTGCCGGATTTTGAGTTCCACTAATCTTCTCAAGTTTCAAAATCCCATCTTCCAGAAGTGACCTGATAAAGTGATACCGCAACTGTATGTGCTTCGTTCTGGCATGAAAAGACGGATTCTTCGCTAGATGTATGGCACTCTGACTGTCACAATGCAAGATATTATTTTCTTGCTTCTTGCCCAACTCCTCCAAGAAACCTTGGAGCCAAACCATTTCTTTGTCGGCTTCCGTGACAGCGACATATTCTGCTTCAGTTGTGGAGAGAGCAACTATCTTCTGTAATTGAGAGACCCAGCTCACTGCGGTACCTCCTAGAGTATAGACATACCCTGTAGTGCTCTTTCTAACGTCAACATTTCCAGCTAAGTCAGCATCCACATAACCTGCTAGTGTCGTATCTCCACTTTTAAAACAAAGCGCCTTATCTGTGGTACCTCGAAGATATCTGAGAATCCATTTGACTGCTTCCCAGTGTGCCTTGCCTGGATTATTCATGTACCTGCTAACAGCTCCCACTGCTTGAGCAATATCTGGTCTGGTACAAACCATGGCATACATCAAACTCCCAATTGCTGAGGCATATGGCACCTTCGTCATGTGTGCACGTTCCTCCTCAGTCTTCGGTGACTGTTCTTTGGAGAGTCTGAAATGAACACCTAAAGGTGTGCTCACTGATTTAGCATCTTGCATGTTGAATCTGGCTAGTACTTTGGTTATGTACTCAGCCTGTGATAACATCAAAGTCCCCGACTTCATGTCTCTCTTGATCCTCATTCCAAGAATCTGCTTTGCAGCACCCAGATCTTTCATTGCAAACTGTTTTGACAATTTCTGCTTTAAATTTTTAATCTCTTGCATGTCTGAACCTGCAACGAGCATATCATCGACGTATAACAATAAAATAATAAAGCTATTGTCAAACTTCTTGATGTAGCAACAATGATCTGCTTGGCATCTTGTGAAACCGCTGCTGCTCATAAAACTATCAAACTTTCTGTACCACTGTCTAGGAGCTTGTTTTAGACCATATAAACTCTTCTTCAACTTGCACACTAGATTTTTCTTGTCTGCCTTAATGAATCCTTCTGGTTGCTTCATGTAGATCTCTTCCTCCAAATCTCCATGAAGGAATGCTGTCTTTACATCTAATTGTTCAAGATGTAAATTTTCTGCGGCTACAATTTTCAATACCAGTCTGATTGTCGTAAGCTTCACGACTGGAGAGAAAATTTCAGTATAGTCAATACCTTCCTTTTGTTGAAAACCTTTTACAACCAATCTTGCTTTGTAGCGTTTACTTCCATCATGCTCTTCTTTGATCCTATAAATCCACTTGTTGTGGAGTGCTTTCTTGCCTTGTGGTAGTTCAACTAATTCCCATGTATGATTTGACATGAGTGAGTCCATCTCATCTTTCATGGCAGACTCCCACTTGATTGAATCCTCCACTTGTATTGCTTCATTGTAGCACTCTGGTTCACCATTGTCTGTCAGCAACAAGTAATGCAAAGAAGGCGAGTAACGTTGGATTGGTCTTGTAATTCTGGAGGAGCGTCTCAATTCCGGCGTGCTTGGCTCCTCTACTTCAGGACTATTCTGAACATCATTTCCAGAAATATCCTCGAACTCAGCAAATTCCTTATTTTCAACATCAATCTTGGAGCTATTTGATTCTGCATTTAATCTGTCTTTGTACATCACATTCTCATTGAATATGACATTCCGGCTTCTAATGATCTTGTGATTTTCATAATCCCAAAATCGGTAACCGAACTCATCACCACCATATCCAACAAAGACACATTTGTTTGACTTGGCATCCAATTTACTTCTTCCAGCAGAATCTATATGTATGTAAGAGATACAACCAAACACTCTTAAGTGTGAAAGGTTTACCTCTTTTTTGCTCCATGCTTCCTCTGGTATTCCACCATCCAGAGGTATTGAAGGCCCACGGTTGATTAGGTAGGCAGCGGTGTTGACAGCTTCAGCCCATAAATTCTTGGGCAAGTCAGCATGTATCCTCATGCTTCTGGCACGTTCATTCAAAGTTCTGTTCATACGCTCAGCTACGCCATTCTGTTGCGGTGTCATGGGAACTGTTTTCTCCATCTTGATTCCGCTGTTTGCGCAAAATTCTCTGAATCTTCTATCTCTGTACTCTCCTCCATTGTCAGACCTCAATCGTTTGACTTTCAAACCAGTTTCATTTTCTACCATGGCTTTCCATTTTCTGAATGTATCAAAGACTTCTGATTTCTTCTTCAGAAAATACACCCATACCTTTCTTGTTGAATCGTCAATGAATGTGACGTAATACAATGAGCCTGCAAGAGATGGAATTGGAGACGGTCCCCATACATCGGTATGGACCAACTCTAATTTTTCTGCCTTGGGTGTCTTGCCAATCTTTGAAAAACTGACCTTCTTTTGTTTTCCAAAAATACAATCTTCACATAGGCCGACATTGATACTTTTCAGTTCCGGCAACTTTCCTTTTGACAAAAGCGTCTTCATCCCTTTCTCGCTCATATGGCCAAGCCTTTGGTGCCATAGGTTTGATTTTTCATCTGCATCTGCTACTGAAATAACATTCTCTAAGTTTGAGGTTACATAGAGAGTGCCAGTCTTCTTACCACGGGCAATGACGAGTGCTCCTTTGGTAATCTTCCATTCACCGCTTTTGAAGGTTGTACCATAACCATCTTCATCAAGTTGTCCTACAGAGAGCAAATTCCTTTTAAGACTAGGAATATGTCTCACTCCTTGCAGCTTCCAGGTATTCCCATTTGACAACTTTAATCGGACGTCCCCTTTTCCTACGATCTTTAAGGTTTCATCATCAGCTAGATGAACCTTCCCGAAATCACCATTGACGTAGTTCTCCATGATTTCTTGGCATGGGGTAGCGTGAAAAGATGCCCCAGAATCTAAAATCCATGATTCAATTGGACTGTTGACACTTAGAATCATGGCATCACCTGCTTCCTCGGTCACATTTGCAGATCCCTGTGCACCGCTATCTTTCTTTGGTGCTCGGCAATCTTTCTTAAAATGACCCTTCTTGCCGCAGTTATAACACTTGAAATCTTTCTTCCCCGATCTAGATTTGTCTCTTCTAGATTTTGATCTGCCACGATATGAACTTTTTTCTAAAGTTCTCCCTCTAGATTCTGTGTGTAAAGCTGAAGAGGTAGATGCTTCACCCAATTCTCTTCGTCGAATATCTTCACTCAACACCAGATCCCGAACATCATCGAATTTCAATTTGGTTTTTCCCGATGAACTGCTAACCGCTGTAACGGTAGCATTCCAACTATCTGGTAGAGATGATAAGAGAATCAAAGCCCGAATTTCAGCATCGAATTCAATTTCTACGGAACTCAACTGGGTTGTGATTGTGTTGAATTCATTCAGGTGTTGGGCCACTGATGCCCCTTCTGCCATTTGCAAATTGAATAACCGCTTCATCAAATGAACTTTGTTTGAAGCTGATGGCTTTTCATACATGTTGGAGAGAGCCGCCATTAGACCTGCTGTGGTCTTTTCTTTGGCGATGTTGAAAGCAACATTTCGTGATAATGTCAATCGAATAACTCCAAGGGCTTGTCTGTCGAGAAGATTCCATTCTTCATCCTTCATGCCTTCTGGCTTTATTCCTGAGAGAGGTTGATATAACTTTTTCTGGTACAGATAATCTTCAATCTGCATCTTCCAGAAGCCAAAGTCCGCACCGTCGAACTTTTCAATTCTCACTTTTCCTTCATCTGCAGCCATCGCTCCCACTCGAATCTGGACTCCTTTGGATCGTTTCTGACTATTTCTGCGAACCACCGTGTACTAGGACACCTTTGTCGACAAATCGAAACTGCCGATAAAATTTTACTATTCACGAAATTCACTATTCATGTGAATAGTAACTTTGCAAAAATTGACAGAATTTATCACCCAAAGCTCTGATACCAGTTGTTGGGATATTATGGTGATTACCACTCTATTCCCTTAGACCAGATTAGTAAGAGAGCGAAAATAAATGCGGAATAATAACACAGAATTTGATAACGGAGTTCGGCCAATTATGCCTACGTCTCCGGAGCTGCTGCAGACTTCTATTAAGGAGAAAATACAATGTGTTTACAAACACTCACAACCCTCACTCAATTATGAACAAGAATTTTTCCTCACAAAATTCTCTCAAAGACACTCTCTTCTCTTTACTTCTTCAATTTTTGAGGTGTATCTTCCAAATGAAGTGGATGGGTTTATATAGGCTTCAAAAACATGGGTTGGTGAAATTAGTCAATAAATTAGGCACCTCCACTTTTGACAATGTCCTAAATTAGGCACCTCCATTTTTGACAATCCCCTTAATTAGGCACCTCCATTTTTGACAAAAAATGGTTGGTGCCTACTTCTTTGACACAGGTTTTATTGAACTTCAGAAGAGAATTTCGTAAGATCCTAAACTATAAATGGTTTATTAAGTTAGTGATTTGAACTTTAGGATTCATTTTGATGTTACACCCACACAAATCACAGTAGCCAAACAATAGAAAGAGGCTAGGAGAATAAAGAAAATAGAGACAGTTTAGAAGGAAATAAGAGGGAGATAGTGGAAATAGAGAGCAGAGATAGGGGAAAAGAAAAGAGAAAGACAAGAGCAGGAGGAGGAATATTCTCATTCATTCTAGTTAGTTTTCCGAAGAACATTCCTTGCAATCATATAGCTCATCCTCTGCTAACAAACAGAATACCATATTGCTGCTACTTACAGTACTGCTAAGCATTTCCTTTGTCGTATTTACAGCTATTCAATTAGCCACATTCCTTTGCTTGCCCTTCACTCCTTTCTTACCTCTCCATCTATATGTAAGATTTGAGTTACCCCTAAAGATCAGGGATGTATGCTGTAACTAACCCTTTAATTTTTTTTTATGGTGGATTGTTGCTATGGTATTAATGAACTTTAACTAAATATACTTTATACAATTACAGACTAGTACCTATACAAACTGCTTATTTTATTAATTGCTCTGAAAATGATAATTATTGGACTTTTATGCATGTGTGTGCAGATTTCAAATTTTGTCTAAATTGTTCAGTGTACTTTCAATATTGACTATTGATACCTGAGGTATCTGCATGCCTGCATCCAATATTTCCCGATTCTTTTTATCCTAAAATTTATATATAGGACAGGTAAGATGCCTAGATGAGACCCGACATCAAAATCTGAGTGTAAGCAACATATGCACAAATTTATTCAAGGAAAAAGAGTAATAAATAAAGGCATCTCTAACCAGATCACAAAAATGTAAAGTGCACTTAATTAGTCAGCACTTTTTCTACCCTCATTGAAAGCCCCTTGTAATGCAGCTTAATGTTGGGCAGTGTTGATAATTTTCCTTCAAAAAGAGAACCAGGTTAATACATAGTATTCTTTTGTACTTTGTTTTAATTACGTCAAAATAGTATTATTTTGTACTTCGTTTTAATTACGTCAATAGATGATGCAGTATTGTAAGATGTTATGCTAATATCTAAAGTTCCAAACTATTAAAGCCGCATTCTTATGTAATTTTTATACCTATTAGTAAATCTTGTTTGACAGTCGAGTCAGGAGCACCGAGCACAACACCACCTGGATTTGGTACTGTTTCCAACCCATCAAATAATTCCATCATTGGACTGGTGCGTTCTGGAGCAACCGCCGCATTGGATGAAATACTGAAAGCAACACCACCTGCATTGGTATCATTTTTAGCAAGCTTGCCTACAGTTGAAGGTAAATTTCAACTGATTAACTTTTCAGTTGTATTTGAGATTTTTTTTCCTCTGCATATTAGAGAGAGACCTGAAATTGCATTAGTTGCTAATATGATGAGCTGCTTTCTGTATCATATTGCTTTTTTTTTATCTTTATGAACTTATTCATGTTTATGTTGAGATGAGAGAAGGTATAGTAATTTAAGAACACATGATCCTGTCTTTGGAAGAGGAACTGGATACATGAAAATGCTGTAGCTTTTGAACTGTTTCTTGTTTATTGAAGCTGCTTATTGCTATATGCCTGAAATTGCCTGAAATTTCTAATTTCTGTTTGCATAGATTCTAATATGGTTTCCATTACCAAATTCCAATAAATTGCATGTTGCACTTGGTACAGCTTACACTATGCTCTCTAGGTATCAAATTTGTGTGATTTCAGATGATAGTAATGGTGTATCAAAGTTAACATTACATAATAACCTGGTGCTGTCACTGGAATAAATATGATCTTTGGTTGCTAATGTTTGTTCTTGAATATTTATAGGTCCAACACCAAACGTGGATATTGTGTTATCAATTTGTTTGCAGAGCGATATACCAAATGGGCAGATGGGAAAGTTAGGTACTTCCCTTGATCCAGTACCTGTTGGTCCTGCTCCTGCTACAAGTGATCTTTCTGGTTCAAGCAAGTCTCGTCCAGTTCCTAGCAGTTCATCTTTCAAACATTCGAAGGATAGACAATCTGGAAAAAGGAAGGACTTAGACAGTATGTTTTCCTCTTATTTAAAACTATGGTTAATGCTAATCATATATTGATTTTAGAAACATACCGGCATATATCAGTCACTGTGTGTTTTAAGAGAGAATTTCTATTTGAAATGAATGCTTACAACTCTCTGACTTGCAATGAAATGAAAGCAATTTAGCCTCATTAGCACTTCTATTCACATTTCAGTGCAGCCTTGACCATGTGTTTTACATCAACTTGCCAGGCTTTAAAGCAACCTTTTGAGTTGCCACATGGTCAGTATCGTTATAGAGAGGAATAGAGAGCCTATTTAGTTTAACTGGTGTTCCCCCATGCATCATGATTCATGAAGCATTACACTGCAATCTTTACATGTGTTTATAACTACTGCATGTTAAATACGTTTTCTGCAATTTCTTTTTTCTATGATTTGGCAACCCCATTTCTATATATATATAAGAAAAGACAGCATTTGATAAAGGTGATTGTCTTTACAGGGCAAGAGGAGGATGAAAGTGCAAGTGTCCAAAGCCAGCCGCTACCTAGAGATGCTTTTAGAATTAGACAGATTCAGAAATCGCGGGTAGGTACAGTATCACAAACAGGATCAGTATCCTATGGAAGTGCTCTTTCTGGAGATCTATCTGGTAGCACTGGTTGATACTTTTCTTCTGTTTTTTTTTTTTTTTTTTTGTAAATGGCTGATCTACTTTCTAATTCTTTTGGGGTTATTTAAAAAAAATAAATTTATGTTTGTATTTTGGTGATGCTTAACTTTCTTTAATTTACATCATAAAGTTTCTAGGTTGTCTTTATTTGCTTATCAACCTACGGAAAGATAATGTTTGACAAGCATTAAACGCCAAAAGAAAAACTCAGATGAGGAGGTTTAATATAGGTTCCTCTTTAAGTATTGCTTATTTGGAAGGTTTCCAATTTCATAATACTCGAGTCCTTTCATTAAAAAGAGATGCAAATTACAAATCTATATTTTTAGGATTTTTTTTTATATTTGATATTAAAGAAAATTTTTATTTCGTTCTCATAAAATTCAAGCCAAACTCTGTTATTTATTTTGTAAGTAAATTTTGCAATTTAGCTTTGATAATAAGAATAAGTGCTTGCCAATAATCATTAGTATAAAAATATTCAATTAGGACAAAAATTTAAAAGATTTTATATTTTTTAAGGGAATAATACATAAGAATCTACGTGTAATGATAACATGATATATCTCACAATAATATCAATGGTGTAGCTACACTGTCACCTTTCTATTTTAGATTTTTTTTAATATATATATGTATATATAATTAAAATTTTAATAATACTTAATTATCTCTCTTCGAAAATTTAATTCACCATTCTATCTTTCAATTATATATTAAATATTGTGTGGTGATTTTTGTTTTAACTATTTTTATAAGAGATTATATTCATGATTTAATATTTTTTATTATATATATATATTATTAGCTAAATTTAGGAGCATATATATATATATTAATATTTTATTTGATTATATAGTTGTTATTGTTATTTAAAAAGTTTAATTTTATACATTGGGAAAAAATTATTTGATACTATAAATAATAAAATTACCATATATTACTATCAAAAAATGAAAACATATAGATAATAACTATAATTTTTTATTTTTGTTTCTTTATATATAAAAGATATGTACATATTAGTTTATAAATATATAAAAGATCATCATTAATGTTAGTTTATAAATATATAAAAAGATCATTATTTATATTATTTTAATATATATATATAACATTCTTATTTTGCTCTCTCTCTCCTCCTTTTATTAAAAAATTTGGCTTATCTCCGCATTAAAATTATAGTAATTTTATTATAATATATTAATTTAAATATTACTCCATTCATTTTATTTCAAGTACCATATAAAAACGATGTGTATAGATAAAAATAATGATTAGTCATTATAAATTTTTTAAAAATTTTATTATAATTTACTTATATATTATTTTTTATCTATTACATTCATTTATTTTCTCATTAATTAATAGGATAGTATTAAAACTTTTTAATTAATAATCTCTTGAATTTTTAAAAATGATATTTAAAATAAAAAAAAATTACATGACACTTGAAATGAAATAGAAAGAGTAATATTTTTTAAATATATATATATATTTTTTAACGTGGGGGGCTAAAGTTTAAGGTTTTATATTAGTATCATCTTATTGTGAAACTGAAATAGAAATTTAAACGTGTCAATTTTTATGTGAATGGACGAAATAAATATAAATTCGAGAGACACTCCAATCGGAATAGTTCAAATTTATAAAATAACGAGATCATAAGGATCAAATTTCCCAAACGTACGAGTTAGCTATGTTTGTCGTTTTGATAACATATTATATTAATATTATTGAAATTTAAAGGACTTAATTGCGTATAGTTCTAGAATGTTGTACACGCGGTGGAGATGATTATTGAATGGTTAAATAGAATATAATTAAAATTTGAATAACTACTAATAACAATGACTAATAACTAAAAAAACACGAATGTTCAAAAAAATAAATAATTAATTAATAAGACACGGAAGAAAAGAAAAGTCAGAAATTATTAAGCAAAATTTTGAACGTTTTAAAGAAAATAAAATAAAATGTTTTGGTTTTCCTTTTTCAGGCGTCACCAATTAGCTGACTGCTAAAAGTTAATAATATAATAAAATACATTTTTTGAATTTTGAAAGAAGTTCCTTCTTTTATGAAATATGCTTCGGTTTCGTTTTAAAAGCTTCTCACTTTCCTTTTCTTAGCGTTGTTGTTTAACAAAGGGTGAAGGGTTCGTTGGCGATATCTCCGGCAGAAAGCTCGATTTCCTCTGAATTTTCTATTTCAGGTATTCTATTTTATCTATTTCAATTTAAAAATCCTTACTTTTCTATGTTTGGTTCACCTTAGCATCACTATTTTTCCATTTTCATTCCACAATTTGATTAAAATGGGTAAATATTTTTCCTTTTTCAGCCTCCAATTTGATTAAAATGGGTGACTGGCTGTTTTTGTTTTGGGGTTTTTCGGCTAATTAATCAGCCAAAATTTTTAAGATTTTTCAAAGGGGGTAGTACCAATGAAATACTTGAAAACTTGCCAAATCTTCTCTTTAGCTTAAAGCTTAAAAGTCAAACTCATGGCTTATTTAAACTGATCTCTCATATCATGTGGTGTTTCTTAAATGGATCCATGGCTTTTACATGTGTTCGCCTCGTTTTCTTTTTTTTTTTTTTCTTTTTCTAAACTTTGGTTTTTTTAATGGTTTTCTATTAATAGTAATAGCCTTCTCGGGGGGTCTTATTATTATTAGTAAACTAAGATGCCAGACGCCTCTGAAGAATCGGGCAAAGAAGCTACAAACTCTGAGCATCATCGTCCTGTAAATGTAAGGGAAGACAACAGTGAATATGTTAGGCTTGTTATTTCAAATGAACCAAGAAGACTAGCAGGAGCTGAAGCTGAGCTTGAAGATACCCACATCTTACAAACTCAAGCAAATGAGAGAATCGAATCCCTCCTTTGGTGGACCAAAGCTCTTGTATTGTGTATTCTCATTATTATATTTACTCTCATTTTCTTGAAATGGGGGGTTCCATTTCTCTTGGAGAAGGTACTTATTTTAATTTCCACATGCTAACTCTCTATTTATACATTTAATTTATGGTTTATGTAGTTTAATTTGTACATTCTTGGTTAGTATTTGACAAGCTCTTTGTTATTATATATATTCTTCAGTTTAATTTGTATATTATTTAGTTTAATTTATATGACTCAAATCACTGTTTGAAGATCCATTGATTTGCTGGGGAATGACACTATGTTTTCAAAAATTAACTTTTCTGAAAGTAATAATGGGCGGTTTTAAACCTGAATGATGAATAAGCTATCTATTTGTTAATTTCCTGAGAAATTTTTTAATGCAAGAGGTTTTGCACTTTTTTGTGGTAAGCATCCATTTTCTGGCATATTTAAGTAAATTGCTTGAGCTCAAGCATGCAAACACTGCACTTGCATTCGTCTGCATTTTTTTGAAGTGAGAATGCTATAAATGTCATCTTCATCTTATTAGCTTTCACATCAAAGCTTACTCAGTTTCACTATAGGTTCTCTACCCAATCTTGGAATGGGAAGCAACTGCTTTTGGCCGTCCAGTCCTTGCCCTTGTGCTTGTAGCTTCTCTGGCTTTGTTCCCTGTGTTCTTAATTCCTTCAGGACCATCCATGTGGTTGGCTGGTATGATTTTTGGGTATGGCATTGGATTCGTCATAATCATGGTTGGAACGACTATCGGGATGATCCTTCCCTATTTGATAGGGCTACTGTTCCGTGATCGCATCCATGTAAGACCAGTGATTTCTAATTGATGATTTTCATTCACTATTATTATCATTTTATTGTTCTTTTAGATAATCTATGATGAAACAGATTCTTAATCTTATTTTCAATTATAATTTCTTAAGTTCTGAGAATTATCTCCTGTTCAATGTCCAGCAATGGCTAAAGAGATGGCCTCAGAAAGCTGCTATGATCAGACTTGCTGGGGAAGGAAGTTGGTTACATCAATTTCGAGTGGTTGCTCTCTTTAGGGTTTCACCATTTCCATACACAATTTTCAACTACGCTATAGTGGTAACTAGTATGAGATTTTGGCCCTATTTGTGTGGTTCAGTTGCTGGAATGGTTCCAGAAGCTTTTATCTACATCTACAGGTCCGTTCTCTTGATTTCTTAGTGCCGTTTGGCTAATCTAATTTAATGAAATTTCCAAGTGAAGACTGATATGTAAATAGTTATAAATTTAGCTGCCTGATGGATATCTGTAAATATTTGAAGCCAAACCAAAATATATGGCCAAAAAGTCTACTTTTATAAGTTCTCAAAATTTTCTATCTTTACATTGTATTTTTGTTTTCAAAATGAAAATAAAAGCTGAGGAAGTTTTTATCAGTTAATAGTGTTCCCTTTTCTCCCCTCTTGTTTAATTGCTGCTATAATTTTGTGCAGTGGTCGATTAATAAGAACATTTGCTGATGTGAAATATGGGAAGCATCACTTAACTACTGTAGAAATCATATACAATGTTATCTCCTTCATTATCGCTATCATCACCACAGTTGCTTTCACTGTCTATGCCAAAAGAGCTTTGAAGGAGCTCGAGGAGACGGAGGCTATAGAAGAAATCCCTTCCTCCGACCAAGCTACTTATGAGATGGGAAAACTTTCGCATGAAAGGCCCAATCATATGGTTTTGTCATCTTTTAGATCATAGCCTGTACACTTTCTAGAGGGAAATTTGTACCTGTAAAAAGATTTAATATAGAGGGGCTTTAAATCCCAAATCACTTGTAGCATTTTTTTTTTTCAACCTCCATTTCTTTTTTCTTTTAGGTTTTGTAATTACAGAAATAGAATATACAGAAGAAAATGATTCATTATAATATGTGAGATTTTTGAGCCCTTATTTTCTAGTTTGTAATCTTGACTCCATTTCAACAAGCCATTTCATTGTATTAGAAATAAAAAAATACAATTCTAGGAGAAGGGCAATCAACACTTGCAAATTTTGCTTATCTAAATACAATTAAATATTTATGTTACATATACATGTTACTGGTTAATTTTAGAAGAATAGTTATTGAACAACAAGGACTCGGTAGAAGAGGAAATTGCTGATATTAACGAACTTGAGAAGTAAAAGTTGAGTGCTCAATTATTGATACTTCACTTGCTTCTACAACAATCATTTCTTGTGCAGTACTCGGAGATGATTCTGCGGTTAACTTATCAGTGTGACTATAAGCTTCACTTGTTTCTTCCGTGGGTCTATTAGCCCAACGACCTATCAGCGGTTGCACATCACCAAATACATTTGGTGTGTAAGTGCTACGCATCTTCATCCACCAACAACCAAACCCATACAAGTTAGCACAAGAAATCTCTATCATTATTTTCTATTACGGGTCTGTTTGGTATTGCTGTTGAGAAAAGTGTATTTTGAAAATGTTGATTAGATATCATTAAAATTTGTTCCTAAAATGTATATTGCTTCTAATTTTATAAAAAGTTCACTACAGCTAAATAACACTTGCAAGTTTTTTCCAATATCATTTTTAAATTATATTTATTAAAAACAGTTTCAACTTCAATACTAAACATAATTAAAGGAGAACTTGGTTTGCTAACCTGAGAGACTAGAGCATACAAAGGCAAGGTGCTGTAACTGCATAAAACTTGAACAATTACACTGCAAAATATAACAGAAAAAGCAATAATGTTATGTATGAAATTGCAAGCAAGTAAACAAAATTCAAGATTCAGATATTATATATTATTGTATGTCTGAGGATTACCCCATAATAAGTCTTGGCACAATGTAGCCCAGTTTTTCCATGATGCATGATCCGAATCCATATGTGCTCTATCAAAGACCAAAGTTTCTCTTGTGAATTGCAGATTGAAATTTGTGATAGGAAAGTTAAGCTACATACATACATCACATGTGTTAAAGAAAATTAGGCATACCCAAATCCAGAAGAAGAAAGCTATCTCAAATGAATTTTGAAACAAGATGAAGTGAATCAAGTAAAGAATGATAACAGGATTGTGAAACCAAAAGTGTGTATCAGAAGGCTCCACTTGTATATTTTCTTTAGCCTCATGAGCCATACGAGTGATAATGTGTTCTAACTTGGCACCCACCAGAAGTAGAAGCTGCATCCAACTTGGCTTATTATTTTCATGCTTATATTACAATTATCCAAAAACACATTGTATTGTATTCATTCAAAAATTCCAAGTATGAAGCACTTACAATTAGAGGCAAAAAGGCTAACCAAAAATATAGGTGCCACCCTGCAAGATTTACTTTCATGTCAGGTTATTAAAACCTTTACCTGTCCATTTTGATCAAACAAGAATTTACCTTCTACATTCAGCAGCAAAAATATCACCACAAAGAGCCAGAGGTACCAGCTATTGTGAAATATTTGATTATTAGTTTGATATTCAAGTTTACAATTCTAAAGTTGAAACAAACAATGCTGCTTAAAACTTACCTAATGCCAACAATTCTTTTAAAATCAACTTCGAGATTCCTCAATATGTATTTGTGAAAATCAAAAGCAGGCACATGACTGAAAAATTTCTGGATTGGAAATTTGGAAAGTGTCAAATGATTCGAAACTAGGATCAATATAATGCAAAAGACAACTAATCTCACTAGTTGATTATGGAGAATGGTAACTTGACCGTGATAAATCCTTGCCGAAGTGCAATGTAATCTGACTTAGTAATGGAGCCAGAAAAATGATTGAAGAATGATATCTGAAAATAAGCACACAAAAAACTGATTTATCAGTTTCCCCTACTAAGCTTTGGTAAATGCTAAATACAAGGATAAATAGGATGGCTTGAGACTTACCAACCAACTTACAACATGTGAATTTCGCCAATACCCATCAGTGTGCTTTTTTAGGAACAGGCGAAAGTGATGGTGGTGTTCATGAGCATGTTCACGTTGACCTGCAAAGTAGATTGATTTGTTTCACACATGTCCATCCAAGTAAACTAAATTAAGCACTTAGAACTGTTTCTATACAGATGCAGAGATAATTTCAACCTCCTGATTTTGATGCATTCCTAATTGAATCTTCCCAAGCCTTCCATTGCCGTATCTGCAAGTAGATAATTGTGCAGCATCAGATGAAATTTAAAGAAAATGTTCAACTGCTAAAGATGCAAGCATGCAGGAAACACATTAAACTTGAGAAAGGTGAAACAGATTGGATGAAATCAGTTTATTGCTTATCCAATTATAGCTAAAGAAGAAATTAATTAGTTGAAAATGTCGTGATTAGAAGCCTGAATCAAATAGCACATATCAGTTTCTGGAGCTTACAATTTGTCTAAACATCACAAAGGGGAAAAAGAGACGAACGACTAATTTAATTATTGTGCAGCAGAGTCTAAAGTTGGGAGCCATTGATACATTACCCTTAACCCGCCAAGAAACATGGTAGTGACACAGAATATCACATGCACAACTGCCAATACAAAGATGAAAATATGCAACTGGTGCAATGCTTCCAGTGAAAACAGTTGAACCTTCCCCTGTTTATGGAAAAAAGAAATGGCATAAATCAGTCTATAATAGAAGATTTATTGTTAGCATAGCTAGATAAAAGATTAAAAATGTATTGGCCCTACTGGAAATTCAATCTCATTTGCATCTATAAACTGTAACCATCATCTCGGTTTTGTAGCCTTAGTGAAGAACAAGACTAATCAAGCACATATGGACTTATAGATGGAGATGTAGGGACAAAATTTCTCAGGATAGGTTTTACCTTATGAACACAATGAGCTGCATTGCTGCTTGCAGACAACAACCTCCGTCGACTGTTTATAACCTGATGAAAATATTTTTCATGATTACTGCTTTCAGCTTTTATCTTGCATGGAAGCATGTAAGTTGCAATGTGAGGTGGAACACATATGCGACTGATTGACCCTTGAGTGACAGTTAATAGAAGGGAGATGAACCCTAAAAGCATCAACTCTGTCAACAAGCATCAGAAGAACTTTCATTAGGTATAATAAATAAGCCAAGAAACCTGTATCCAGATGAAATACATCCTGGACTTGATAACGTTTATACACAAAAGGGCAATTATTATGCAGAAAGAACTAGATGAAAGGATAGTGACAGTAACATCAAACCTTCTTTTAATTTTTGTAGGGCTTCAAACAACGCCTCCTGATGCTTTTTCTTCAACAGCTGAATCACCAAAACGTCACAAGCAGCAATGGTTAGGAACTCCATATATGTATTCATAACAGAAACAGGAGAAACTTCACTCTCTTTCGTTTCTAAATTAATGGCAATCACCAGAGCATAGTCTACATTTAAATGTTTCCTAGAGCAATAGAAGATGATAATATGGAAAAAGAAAGGTTCTGTACCTTTCCCAGTTTATGAAGACCTCGTTCAGCAAAGAGAGAAGCTAAAACAATGACAAAACAAAGAACAGCAACTACCCATGTTGGTGTATACTCCAAAGAATTAGTCTCTTCTGCCATCTGGTAATACAATAAACAGCAAATGAATTTCGAGGTTTTCTTCCAAAGTGAAGAAATATATTATAAGGAGAAGCACTCATGGGGATGACAAAGAATAATCATACACAAAAAGCTTAAGGAAAAGAATATAATGTATAGCACCAAAAAGCGAAAATCAAAGGAGAACATTTTAAGGAAAGCATAGAGTTTGCTGATTAAGACAGGAAAGGCACCTACCAACAGTGGCACTTGATTTCTACATGGAATTACTTGCACATGACATCGTCCAAAAAACCACCAATTACGCTTCTATTCATTCACTTTTGTTTCATTTTTGCTAAGACAACATAACTTTCATAGTTAACTGCAACACGCAGAAAAGGGTACCATTTATGAACTGAAAAACAATGTGGCATTGCAACCTCCAAAACAGCTAGCAGTTTGCTAGCTATCCGTAACAGGGAGAAAAAAAACTTAAATCTTGCTCCCAGAATTACAAATCCTTGATATCACTGGTCTGTTACAATTACAAGATACCAGACCAACATAGCAATCATCCAATTTATTCTGCCGATGAGTAAAACAACATTCAGAGTGATATTGTCGCTGCTAGATGGTATTGCCAAGAAAGTAAGCTATGGAAATTAATAAAGAACAATATAGTAATGCATAAAGCCCGTCGCCTGTCCTGTAGCGTATCATCAGGAAGGAAAAAGAAAAAAAGAAAAACCCACACGTACCACAAAATGCTTACAAAAGTACAAAACAAGCAAATGAAAAAAGAACAAAATTCAGCCAGTACCGAATTACCAATTGGACAATGAATTGAAGTTTATTGTTAAATCAATTTTGAACCCTTCAGATTCACGTTTCAAAGTTGCAAAGAATACAAGATTGATATCATACACATTATACTACGTATATCACAAAAACCAAACAAAGACATCAGGAGATACAAAATATCAGTTTCTTAACTCTTGTCCGAGTCTATTAGGCCTCCCCAAACTGTCTTCACAGACATATTAACCACTGCATTGTTTCCCATGCCCCATCTCCTTTCCCAAATTTGCACCATCTTTTAACTTTCCAAGGGGGTCTAATTTCTAAGATCTGCTGCAGTAAAATCAGCTAACCCTAAGTCACACAAGACATACTTTTAACTCAAAAATAGAGGCAGCTTATGGTCTCCAGGGTGCCGGAGGTGGTGGCGGCGTGGGAAACATAGGAGGAACAGCAGAGAAAATGGTGTTCTTGTCAATCCTAATGCTCTTGTCACCTGACAAAGCCACAAGTGCTGCAACTAATCCAGCATTACCAGCCAGAGTTGGCTCCGTGTAATTGTAGTTAGTACGAACGTCACGGAAACCATCATGCTTGTCAGGACCAGCAACCATGGCTCCAACAATTACGTTGGGGTTGGGTTTTGAGGTGTCCCTCCATTTCCATCCTCCTTTACAATTATACTTGATCTTGTTCTTAGGAATGGATGCACCTCTGTGGTGGACATGTTTTGGATAATGATTACCAAAACCCACAACATAGCTCATTTTCCGAGGATTTTTTCCCAGGATGTAATCAATCTGCCAAGACAACAGAACATAAAATGAAGTTATTAGCCATCATAACTTGAAAGTTCATTACATACATCCATCAAAGAGAACCAAGGATGATATACCTGGCTCTTCGCAAAATCACGCAAGACATCAGTTGAATAGAAATTTGGTCCACAATACCATCCAGGTGTATCTGCAGCTTCAAGATAATCACTAAATAGGGTAGCAAGGAAGGCTGCATTTACAACATACTGAAGCGGCTGAGGTGCTCCATGGTTTAACTGGATCAGACCTCCTGTAGGAAAATGTGAAATAACCATAGTAAGACCCCTAAATATACGTTTGTCTATACGGAAATGGCTGGCCAGACAAATGAGAGATAGATTACCTCTGGTTCTGTTAAAGCTTGTGAAAATTGGGAGGTAAGAACACATGATAATACTGGTCTGGTTGTGGAATGTCCTTAATATTTCTTCATACGGATATCCAGGGCTCAGGAACAGTCTCAAACGACTCAAAAGCACCTAGTTACATAAGGGCATCATATCAGCAAAACAGATAGGATATTCACCAGAAAATTTCAAAGATGATAAATCATGAACTAGGTAAGTCTGTTGAGTTAAACAACATCCCAGACCATGCATCCTAGATAATTCTGTGCAACTAAGCCTAGCAATGCAACCAAAAAAAAAAGAGAATAAATTTCATCCAAATGCAAAAGCATCATTGTCATTATAATAAATGTCACAGTAATTTTATATGGCCGATGGCAGTTGATTCAGTTTCTTACAACAATATGAACTATAGTAATATAATAAAAATATATAGAGAGAAAGATGAGAAAGAAAAGAGAATTAGAAATTTATTCAAACAAAGAAAACCTTGAATCCTTAGAATTTGTCCACCAAGATAAAATATTTCCCAAGCAAAATTTTGTTAAGAGAAAAATTTTCAGGAGATATCATTTCATTTATAGCAACCCATGCAATCAGACAAGAACCCTCAATTACTTAAGGGTTAAGGCTTCAAATTAAAATGTATCTCTAGGTCCCTTACAACAGGCCAACTCAGGATAATGCTTGTGTACAATTACTCAAAAAAGATGATAAATTTCATGAAAATATAAAGATAAGACCTGAACATGGAAAGAAACCAATAAACTGCCAAGAAAGAAATAAATTGCAAAGTTAGATTATATAGATAAAAATAGGATAATCAGAAACTTCAATAACAGACCTGAGCGCCAGTAAGTTTGTTATCCCAGCTAAGCACGCCATAAAATGGTCCTCCCCAGAAGGCACCAGCATGCCTGGCCATACTAGGATGAGTAGCAAGTTGAAGATACGAAGAATTCCCAGTAGCATAGTAGAGCCAAGCTCCACCCCAAATAAACTCATCCCAATAGCTAGTTGAATTGTAGAAAATGGCAGCCTCTGTGCCAGCACTGTATCTACCCCGCTGTTGCCTTGCAAATGAAAAGACAGTTTTAGCACCATGGACAAGTTTCTGCGAATAGACCTTGTTATCTTTAAAAACAATTGATGCGGAAGCTAAGGCAGCAGCCATTTCTGCAGCAAGATCTGAACAACTATGACATTCAGTAACAGGCCGTGGGTAATCAATGTCCTCAGGGCGCATCCAACAATAATGATCATTAGGAGTTGTACTTCCTCCAGATGTATCCCCAGTACCAACCTGTCGAAAAAGAATGATATTGTACACATAAGACCTTGAATTCTAAAAGATTCATTCATAATTTGATCAAATATCAATGCTTTTTTGCATTATCTTTTTAGGTCAGTCAGGATCAAGTTGGGTTTGATATCCGTACTTCACATCCTACAGCCTTGAAGACAACTCAAACAACACTAGCCTATTCATTGGCATGAAGATTAAGACTTTAAACAGCAAATTTTAACTGATTGTAAAATCAAGCATAAAAGGAAAATGCCAAAGGCAAGAGGGCAAGCAATCTGGAATATTGAATCACAATGTCTGGAGAAACAATATAATAAAAAAAGATGATGAAAAGAATTACCTGCGCAGCGATGGTGTTGATGGTATCAGCAGTGTGATTGAAGGTCTTGAGAAGGTAATCAGTGCCCCACTTAATAATGTCTTTGACATGGTTGAGCTCTCCAGCAGCTTCATATTTGGCACTATACTCAATAACACTCCAGCTCAACATTGTGAGAGCAAAAGATTGAGGAAAGTTAAACTTTATAGCATCTCCAGCATCGTAATACCCACCAGCCAGATTTTTGAAAATGGTACCGGTGGCGGATTTGCCATCGTTTGTACAAGAATTACCTCTCCAAGACACATTATTATGCTTTGGGAGCTTTCCAGCTGAAGCAAAATGCAGATCAAGTCAGATCTGATAATCTAACACACAAACATTAAAAAAATTAAAAAAAAAAAAAGAATGAACATTACATCGCTGGGCATTGAAGAAAATGAGAGCTTTATGAAGGGCGAGCGTATAATTATCCGCAGGAGCCTTAGAGTGGTGATGACGAGGTACAGTTTTGACGATGAGAGTAATGAAGCCAGCCAAAAAACCAGAAACAAGCAAAGTACCAACAGTCCAAACAAAGATCTTGCGACTGACAATGATACAGCCAAGATCTACATACTTCTTCTTCTTTTTCTGCTCAGCTGGACCAAGAAGCCAACTTTGCTGTGTCTCATCCAAAGGCCTGGAAAGAGCAGCCCTGTCAAGATCGTTTAAATTCCTACTCCTATCATCGTCGGTGGCGGAATCAGCGGCGTTTATCTCCAGCGGGCCGCCCCACGGATCTCTACCGTACATACTAATTTCTCTTTAATTCTTTTGCAACTGGATGTGTAGCTTATAAATTAATGGCAGCCAGAAAAATGAGAAAAGATTGGCCACCGCAGAACAGAGAGATCTGAGGAAATGTGGCGGAGGGCGGTGGCGGTGGCGGTGGATGAATTGATAAAAAAAAGAGAAGTGGTGGCGGTGGTGGACAGTGGAGAGCGATGAGGGTAGAGAACATCTGGGTGTTGGGCATTCTTTCTTAAACCATATTATTATTATTATATTAATAATAACTAATATTATTTAATATTAATAAAATTAATTTGGTAATGAGCGATTGAATTAATTTGGACAATGACGAGTCTGCCAATGGACAAAGACAGTCTGTCTAACCAAACCCAAACTACACTCTTCTTTTGCTTGCTGCACACTTGTAAAATTAGAAACAGCTTAGTTGCGTTAATGGTTTTTTATTATTATTATTTTTATTAATTGTGCTAATGTTTCTCACTAATTTTTCTCTTTATACTCCTATTCTATATTTATTATTAATAAAATCTCAATGGAATTAAAATTAATAAAATATAATCAAACCAAATTAAATATTTTTTTTATTTGGTTATCAATTATATTTGAATTAATCAAATAATATTAATTTATAATTTAGATATTATTAATTTGTATATTTTACTATAAGAATAATGATAAAAAATGAAATTTAGTAATAAAAATACTAATATTACTAGAAAAAACTCATACTAAATAATATATTATTGCTAAAATTATATTTAATATATTAATAAATAAATTTTAATTATTTCAGTTAATTCATTTATTAGTTTTAACTAATATAATTAAAAACGAAAACTGAAGATCAATAATTTTTTAAATTAAAAATTAAATCGACATGAAAATTAAATTATTTATTACTAAAATAACTGGATTTTATTGATCTAATTTGATTTTTTTTTTTTGCTAAAATAGAATAATACACACTTCTAATGATATTATATTTTATAATTATTTCTAAAAGTGAAAAATAATTGATTATCTAAACCAATTTTCTTTTGATTAAATGATAATACTAGTTAGTTTCAAGTGAGATTATTAAATTAAAGTTGTACGCGTGAATTTATTATTATACAGTTAATTACATGTACTTCTCTTAAATTAACTAAACATTAATTATTTTTCACCAAAATGAATTTAAAATGAAAAAACATATTTAAAGAAAGAGAAAAAAATGTTAGGTTTGGTGTTGGAATTGCTTTGGGTTTAGTTGTCGTATTCGTATGCATTACTTCGTTTGGGTTACAAATAATAATTATTAACAGTTTGTAGAGTTGAAAGATCTCTTCCAACTAATCAAAAGTTAATAATGCATCGTTTTACCATATATCTCAAATAATTCTCAGCTAAAATTTGCTTAAGTTTATTAATATATATATATATATTACTAAATTTATGGAATACCTTAATTTGTGAAATTCTTCAAAATCTTACTCATAACTATATATTGCTTTCATTATTATATATTCTATAAAAAGAAAAATTACCATTTTATATTTGATATTTAAATTGATCAGCGAAATTGTCTCTCTATTTTACTAAATTAGTTAATTTGTTTCGAACATTTTTATCCTATCTAACTAAATATTTATTTCATACAAAATCCATTAAATAATATATTAAAAACTAAAATAATTCTCATTTTAATATAAATTTTCTATTTCTATTTCTATTAACATTTCTTTCCTTTAAAAGTTAAATAAAAATCCCAAAGAAAGATACAAGAATAAAATAGGAGAGAACTTATTAAATCAAAATAAAGGAAATTAAACTAACAAATTTATCAATCTTGCCAAGAAATTAAACTAATAAATTTAAATTTTCCAAGAACAGAAAAATGGCATCTATTTTTCCTTTTTTTTTTCTTAATATTAACTTTAATTAAGAAAATATATTTCTTAATTTTAGCTTTAATTAAGAAAATATATGTATTATTATTCAATTCATAATAAATCTGAAAATAAATAAATTATATTATTATTTCATTGTGGCTGGGCTGGAGATCCAACTGGCCTTTCTCTATCAGCTTATTTTCAAGTTTCAACCGAACCGAAAAAGCAGGACATTCCACTTCGCCGACACTCCAAGATATCCCCCTTATATATTATTTATTTATTTTTTCAAAAATCCTGTACTTTCTTTTCTCTATGAACTTTACTATTTATTTATTTAATCTTTTTTCTTTACATATATTTATTTATATATCCATCTTTTTTTAATTAAATATAATTACTTATTAGTGTACCCATATCTATACGATCCATGCATTTTGTGATTAAATAAGACAGATGGGACACGTAAGAAGAACAGCAGCAATAAAGAACAAGAAAATTAAAAAAATAAAAATAAAAATAAAAATAAAAATAAAAACGAGGGCGACGTACGCAGCATGTGAATAATTTTATTGTTAATATTCCACCGACAAAAGCCACCGTATATTTATACAAAATAAAATAACATTAAATTTTAATAGCTATTGAATTCTTTATTTTTTTTAATATTATAATAAAAAAAGAAAAATAAATTTAAAGTCCAAGACCATTACAGCATGCAGCTATATATTGAATTCTTTATTTGGAAAAGCTGTATTGATATAAAATAGACATGTAATCCTGCAAAGATTTTCTACTGCTAAAACATGTTCAGTCCATAGCTCCTGAAATAAATAATAATCATCCCAGAAAAATATACTGATTGGTGAGCTTATTTACGATAAAAAAAAATTGAATTTGAAAACTGGAATATATAAAACTTCCAAATATTCTCAAGCCTATAATAAAACACAGTAAGAATAAGTTTATAAACACTACCTGCATAGCTTGTACAATTGGTTAAATCACCTTCATTGACTACTTTACCTTTCAGTTACCTGGAAATTTCCTTTTTGCAGCCTGAGAAATGATGGAAGATCAGTATTCTTCCTTTGACATTTCCTGAGGATCATTATTGGCATCAAGAGCAATCTCTGTAACTTGACCTGATATTTTCAGCTGTTTCTGTAACTTCACCTGGTTAAGTCTTAGATCCATTTTCCAACCATTTGAGTTCCAACTACAGAAACTGAGCCTCGTTTGACTTAAAGATTACAAATCTATATATTATACAGCTATTACTAATACTATACATTCACCACATCCTCATATAGTAAGTTTTTCCTTTTTTGAGGTTATAGATTAGTATACTAAGCTAATGCTGTAAAAGAGTACATGCACATTGCAGGATGAAGCTACAGGTCGAAGCTATGGCTGTTGAAATGGAATACCGGGTAATGTGATTCTCTCCTTATATTGTGCGACCTGATTTCTCTGGCAACACTTGTCTGAAGAGTCGGAGGACCACATACGATCACACCTACATCAACAAAGGCCCAACGCTTCGATACATATCCAAAAATATCTGCATTTAGGAAAAATAAACAAGTTAGTTCAAGAATTCCAATAATCTATAATTCTTCTCCAAGCTTTTTCTACTTCTATCATGTTCTTATTCTTTACGATGATAGCAGCGGATCTCAGCAGACTTTGAACAGACCTGGTAGCTATGTGAAAATAGATGAGTTAAGCATCTGTTATGATGACATGTTTTTAGGTAGTTCATATTTTTATTAGGACCAAGATATAACAAGCACACTCACTTTCAAAACTGCATGTGTTCAAATTATTCCTTTCTTGTAGATGTCAAAGAAAAAGAAAGCACCCTAGTAGCCATACCTTTGAAGTCTGGTCTTGAACCATACTGAATGATGGTAGAACTTGCAAGGTTTCCGTCATACAAATTCTGGTCTGCCATATCCCTGCTATGCTTCACCTCGTCAGCCTTTATCAAATCTTCCTTGTATTCTTCCCTGGCTGAAGATTTCCTTTCCCACAGATGCCACAAACCAACCACACAACCTCCAAAGATAAAAACACTTGCAACCATACATGCTATAAAAAGAAGTCCTTTGTACCACCATGATTGTATGTTGTATTGGTTTATATAAAACTCATCTAGCAAACCCAGTAAAATAACAAAGCCCACTATTGATGAAATGACATAAAGTCCGGACCATATATTATCACCTGTACCTACCAACGCCGACATGCCAAATCTCTTGGATGCAACGCAGATAGAAGAACTTGTAGCATTGTAAACTATGCCTTCTTCCTGTAAATTATTTAAGTATGAAAAAATTATAACATTTGAATGTGAAAAACAGGAAAACCACTCAAGGGACAGGAGTATACCACAAGCATTTAAATATAACATTAGACCTACCAATCGAGGATCTGTTTCCCGAGTAACATAAATATGAAACTCCAGATTAAGTTTGTTGAAGAGATATGGACAAATTGATTCCATGTCAATGGTTGACAGAAGTGGAAGCTCGTTTGATCTTTTCACAGCCCAAACAACCAAAATATTTTTGGGTAAACAGGGTTTTCCCTCATTAACACGGTGGAGAACATCACTCAAGATTGCCAGGAAAGGTGAAATCCCGATGCCACCTGCTACTAAAATGAGGTTCTCATACCTAAGAGAGCAAGATGGCCAGATTTAGTTGATCAGGAGTCAAAATAAAGTGCAAACTGAGAAAGAACACGACACTAGGAAATCCTATCTAATGAAGTGTGTGACATAATCTTTTTATGCAAGGCAAGTTTTGTTGATTTCTAGAACATATTTAATTAGTTGAATTTATTTGAAAGATAATTATGTGGCCAAAAGATTACATGAGTTATACGTTGTGACTTATGAGTTAAAGAAACAACATGATTACAAAAAGTAGCGAGTACTAATTTCTTTAATATCGACAACAAGAAAATTTATACTAAGAGGAAAATCCATCAACTCCAGAAATCGTGACGGTTCAAATCCTTCTATCCCCAAAAAAGACTCCCTAATTTATTTATTTTTATCCTATTCTCTGTTCGTTTAATGAACATCTTTGAGCAAAACAAAGAATCCTCAAGGAAAATTAGAATGATTAACAATCCAAATCATTATTCGAACTGAAATTTACTATTTATATTGTCAAGGTAATTGCTAAATCATTGTCAGCATACTTGATGCACATGCATGTGATCAAAAGATCAGGATACATACATCAAGTGATATGGCACTTCATGCCCATATGGCCCCTCAACAGAAGCTGTTATCTTAGTATGTGGCTCAGTAGGTTGGTCCTGCAGTTCTGCTTCTGCTTCGGACATGTTCATGATGTTTTCTTTAAGCTTGGCTGTCCATTTCCCGAGGACCTTTATAAGAATTGATAGATGATATTTACCATCCAAAGGACTAGAAGAAACACTGAAAGGATGCCATTGCAGCCATGACAATTCCCGAATTTGAAGAAAAACAAAACTAAGGGCATTGTATCGCAGATCTGCCATTTTGAAAAAGAAAATGTGATGCTTATGGTAATAGAAGATATGCAAATGAAAAAAAAAAAAAGATCAGTGAAGAACTATCATTACTTTCTGGCTTTGAAAGGACCAATTCCACTGTTCCACATGGAAGGCATTTTGCTGAAACTATATCTACATTCCTTCGTGATTGGCAAAATCTTAGAAACCGATCAAGCATGAAAAGAAATATTCCACCAGCAGCCATACTAAAAATAAAATCACCAACGTGGAATGCCAAGAAGAGTACAAAGACTACATATAGTTGATGGGTATAAAAGAACAATTCAAAACTCCACTTTCTCACACCAGGAAGTGATGTCACCCACATCAACAATCCAGCTAAAAGGCTGATAACTCCTGCAAGATTGGCAATGCCAACATCTTTCCATTCCAATATCTGCATGAAACAGCATAATGCTTCATAAAAATAAGGACAAAAAGAAGAAAAAAAAAAACAGCATCCACAACATGCTAATTTAACCCTATTGCCATGGCATTCTCTGCCATAACCAATCCTTGCAACAAATTCATGGCAATGATGATCAATTAGGTAGCTAGGACTCCAAGAAACAGAATATCAACAATTAGTCAACAATTACATTGATATCATCCCTATATAAACTCCACCTATGCTTATTGTAAACTAGGAGCCCTACTTATAATTTGAGACACATAAAGGGATATCTATGGCTACATATCTTGCAATAAGTTCAAAAGACAATTTTATGTGGGAATGCTGAATTTGGCAACCCCTAAAAAATCAGAACGCAATTTTGAAAAGTAGCTCAAATTCAACCCCAAAACAGACCCTTAGTCTACCATTTCAAGTTGATTGACAAATCACTTGTTGAGAATTATGAGTACCTTCTTAATTTCTAATTTCTTTGTTCAGTGTAAAACAATGGAAAATAATCCCAAAAATTTTTGTGCTGAGATCTGACTTAGAAAGTCATTCTTTAGAGTTTAGACACTAGCTTAAGAATAAAAGTTGGAATCTTTCAGAGAATCATCATCAAATGAAATTTTTTTTTTTACCCCGCTAACCTAAAATCCTGGCTTTACCACAGGTTACGAAATGGGTGTTTTAAAATATTGGTCTAGGAATTACCTTTTCCAAAAGTACCAACAATATTCAACTAGAGGCATCCATGCCACCTTAAATGTGAAAAATGATGCAGAATGAGTTTTCCAGCAAACAGAACAAGTAAATATGCAAGAAAGAAACGCATATATTTAAATTGCTATACATGTATTTAGAAAAGCAAGCACAAAATGGCATGGACAAAAATTGAGCATGAGGACTCACTTCGTGAGAGAGATTTCCCTGCATTCCCCATCCAATCACATAAAATAGGCCATGGAGGGTAAAGAGCAGCATTGTTAAGTGTCCCAACCATACATGGTATCTTGTAGCATGCTCAAAAGGGATATTGACAAGGCGGAGAAGAACTGATCCTCTTGCAATTGGAAGAAACAAAAACGCCATGCAAAATAATCCAATCATACCGAGTCGAAGTCCCGTCAATTCTAACAGAAAAATACTGAAATGTTTTTGAATTAGGACAAAGAAGAGATATTCAGCCAAATCTCTATATGTGTGCGTGGGGGGGGGGGGGGGGGGGGGGGGGGGGGGTTAAGAGAGAAAAAAAGTTCACTAACTGCTAAATGTGTCATGAATTATGCAATATAATAATCAATTATGGAAACTTGACAACCATTACGAACTTGCAATAGAAGAAGTTGCCATCAACTAATAATTTTATGCTACTTAGTTTGCATAGTAGATTCTAGTGACATTTGACTTGCAATACCATTTCAATTTAAGCAATTCTTTTCGGAAATAATTTTTCTCTGCGCATTATAACTTTTTTCTACCCATTTTTTCCGAGAAAAAACTGTGATAAAACTAAAGGCACAAAAATAGTGTCCACCCATGTACAAAAGGATTCTAAGAAACAAAAGATATCCCAAAGTACAAGAGAATTGAAGTACCCACAGTGAATCATATGCAATATCAAAGCTAATATTGAGGCCTATGGAGCATGGATCTGAGTCAAGTTTACCAGCAGATGATAGATGCAATAGAAAGATACCTCTATCTTTGAGTATAAAAAAAGGCAATGCCCTCTGCTTAAGGCTTTCTTACAAACAGTCATATATAAAGCTTTTAAGATGGAATATGCATATATGAATTGCAAGCCAAATAGAAAATGAAATGGAGTGTTGCATCCCCTTTTTTAGAATGAAAAGTAAATAAAGTGAGGTCCTCAATAAAGTGGAAAGCGAGGGAAAAGCTAAGACAAGGAAACCCTTCATGGGAAGTGCAACATAAAAATGCCAAAGTCATGAGAATTGAAAATCTCTTAGCAATAAACAATGATAAAAATATATATATATATATATATATTCACTCAAAAGGCAGAAAATATTGTACCATTTCTCTTTTGAAGTTAATTGGAACAAGGAGATAAGGCTGAGATTCTGCATTGTATAAGCATAAATAGCCCAGACAACGTACACAACAAAGAGGAGAATCCCAATGAACTCAGCAGCAGAAACAACCCCAAATGGTCCATCCACAATAACAGGAAAAGTCCACATGCGGACACTAGGATACTTCGGACCATTCTTCCTAAAACCAAGAGTTCATACCATAAAACACATTATCCTATGAATTAAAAGGTCTGATACAAAGAACAAGCGGTAGAGATATAACAAAGACAACACGAAAACATTCCAATTAAGATATCACATACTGCTGGAACTCCTCTTCCCCGGAGATGATAAGATGTGCAATAGCAAGAATTGCAATAAGAAGAATTGGTCCACTTAATAACAGGAATAAGCTTCCTGTAATTACCAGTTTGCAATATCAAGCTTGAGAGCAACAAGCAGGAAATGAGCATCAGAGGAATGAATGTAAGGGAAAATAAAATTAGAAAGAATTTAACCTGAAAGACCAAAAAGAGTTCTATTGGTGGCTTTAATCCATTTCTCAAATAATTCATTGCCAAAACTTGTTGGGTATAGAAAGATAAAAACGACCCATGCCATAAAAATCACCCACATTAAAGTCTTGAGAATCCATTTCACTGATGATACAAAGAGAGATGTCTGCTTTACACCTTGACTTGAAAGAAGAGGCTCCTCAACTGAGTATTTGTCCATGGTAATAAAGAGATCTATTTGTATTAGTCCTTTCTAAGAAGCATGATTTACTTTATTCCCCAATATATATAAACAAAATGTAGTTATAAAACCAAAATTTGTGGAACCCATCACCACATTAATTATGTGCATTTCAGAATTTACTCTGTACACAGACAAGAAGGTGATGTGCAAATGAGACAAAAGGAGATAAAATCTGAACCACAATTCAAAAATATTATCTGGGTTTAAATGATTTTCGTCCGGAAATATGAAAATAAAGAAAAAAAAAACGATGATATGCCAGGTATTCGGACACACAAGAGGGACAGGTGAAAGAATTATGAGCCTCGGATTGGCAATACGATGATAAGATTGAAATGATAGGAAATGCAATATTTGCCACTCAAAACATAATAATCAAAGTATAAAATACGAAGACAGAAACTGCAGTAAAAGACTAAAACAGTACTTAAAAGTAAAGGAAAAGTTATCAGCATTACGATTTATGAGTAAAGGGCTGAAACACATTTATGTATAAAGACGCAACAATTACGAGACGACGACCACATAAATTTATGTGTACCTGAAGCGCTCGTCTCTCTCATCCATTTGATAATGACAAAATAGTAATATTCAACATCGTCATCTTCTTCTTCAGTGGCATCTGTACGAAGTGTTAAATTGGCCATTGATACGCTAGATTTCAAATTGCCAAATAAAACTAAAAAGAAGAGAATAAGTACTTACTTTCTTTAGCATCAGTCTCCTTAGGAAATTGGATCCTTTCACTTTCTGCCGGACCACCATTTTGGGTGATTGATCAAATCCCAGAAGGAAGAGATCGCTTTTGCTTCAAATTTTCATTTCCATCATTAAAACTCGAGCCAGGATAATCAGCCTCTAGCACAATTGTTGTATGTTTTTATTTTCAATTTCTATAACTTATATATCCCTTAGCTCGGAAAAGAATTCGAATTTTGAAAATATATATATATTGACAAATCTCGTCTCAAATTTCATACGGTTGAAATAAAAAAAATAATTATATATATATATTTTTTTTTGGATATTTGTCATATAAATAACTTTCAATAAAATATTAATAAAATTTAAATTTTATTATTTTTAATTAAATACTTTTAGATAAAAATACCTTTAAACATTTAAAAACTCATCTCATATTTTTAAAAGCAGTTTTTTTTCTCTCTTCCATTTTTAAATTTCATCTTCTCCTTTTTGAACTCTCTGTCGTAGCAAGAAACCATCGATATATAGTAGTCGTATCTTCGCTATCTCTCTATTTTTATCATTTTAAGGTCGAAGCAGCTGCTATTTCTTCACAATAGTTTTTTCGATCTCAGTAGACGTTATTTCTTCGCTATTTCTTTACTGATCCTCTCTGCGATATAAAGGTATTTATATTGTTTCTCTCTCGATCTCTCTCTTTTAACTCATGCTTATTTTGATTTCGATAATGAAATTTTATTTATAGAATGTTTGGTGTTTGGTGAAATATTTGATTTTAATTGCTAACTTTCGCTTTACTGCTATGGTGATATAAACAGTTCAGATGGAAGAATAAATTGTGCATGATATGAGTTTGATATGAGTTTGTATGAGTTTGTCTTCAGTTGATATGAGCTTGTATGTGTTGGTATGAGTTGATATGAGTTTGAAATTAGTCGGTATAAGTTTGCAAAGAGTTGGTATGAGTTTATATGAGTTGATAATAAGTTGGTATGAGATGGTATGAGTTGCTATCAGTTAGTATGAGTTGGTATGAGTCTAATATGAGTTTGTATTATTAATATGAGTTTTGATATGAGTTAGTTTAATTGTTATGAGTTTGATATGAGTTTGGTATGAGTTGGTATGAGTTAGTAAATGTTGATTTCAATTAGAAATTAGTTGGTATGAGCTTGGTAAGAGTTGGAATCAGTTTGATATGGGTTACTATTACCTGTTATGAGTTGGTATGAGTCTGATATGAGTTTGTATTATTGATATGAGTTGTTATGAGTTAGTTTAATTGGTATGAGTTTGATATTAGTTGGTCTGAGTTTGATATGAGTTAGTTTAATTGGTATGAGTTTGATATGAGTTGATATAAATTGGTATGAATTGATATGAGTTTGATATGAGTTGGCATGAGTTGATATAAGCTGGTGTGAGTTTGTCTTGAGTTGGTATAAGTTGATATAAGTTGATATGAGTTTGATATGAGTTGGTATGAGTTTATCTTGAGTTGATATGAGTTGGTATAAGTTGTTATGAGTTGATATGAGTTGGCATGAGTTAGTATGAGTCTGATATGAGTTTATATTATTGATATGAGTTGTTATGAGTTAGTTTAATTAGTATAATTTTGGTATGAGTTGGTATGAGTTTGATATGAGTTGAAATGAGTTGATATGAGTTGATATGAGTTGGTATGAGTTGGATGAGATGGTATGAGTTCATATGAGTTTGGTATGAGTTGGTATGAGTTGATATGAGTTGGTATGAGTTGATATAAATTTAAAATTAGCTGTTATGAGTTTATATGTAATATCCTCATGTATGCCCTAGAAGTTTTGATTATGTTGTTGTTGTTGTTGTTGGTTTAAAATGTGATTGAATGTATATGTTAGGTGATAAGAAAAGGAATTGGTAAGAGAATGCTTATGTATATGTGTTTTGGGAAAGAAAGAGGGTTTAGAGAAAAGTGTATATGTAGTTTATATGATGATATATATAACATATACATAAGTCAAAGGGAGAGTCAATGGAAGAGAGATATTTTTATGGGATATGTGAAAGTACTATAATGGGCTTATAAGAGACAAGAGGTTAGTTATATGGATAAGGGTGTTTTGGTAATTGCTTGAATTGAATTACATGGTGGAGATTTAAAGAAGGTTTGACTTTGTTTCTTCATCATTTTCTCTTTTTCTTGGTTGTAGTGGCCGGCTCCTCCATAGACAAAGGAAAGCAAGAGGTGAAGAGAGGATCTTGATGTGTTGAGTTCAAATTGAAGGAAGATTAAGTGATCAAGTGTTGATTTAAGAAGTTTTTAACTAAGGTAAGATCTTTCCTTTGATTTCTTTTATTCTTTTGAAGTGGTATTGGAAGTTAATTGATTTGATGATAAGAGGTGGTGGTGATGTGTTTTCAAGTGTTAAATTGGTTTTAAGTTAAGAGTTTAAATAGGTGTTGTTGTTGGAAGTGGTGGATGTTGATTTTGGAAGATGGAGAAGGATATTGGTTTTAGGGTTTTGAGATGGTTTGTGTTTAAATGTATTATGAATATTTTGTGAAGTGATTCTTGTGATGAATTTGTGTTTAGAACATTGTTTCCATTCATTTGAACCATGCTATATTGTGTATGATGAGTTGGAGTGCAATTGGAGGAAAGTTGTGCATGTTAGGGTTTTAATTCATGGGTGACACGGCCAAAGGGAAAAAGAGACACGGCCAAGCCAAGGAATTTTGGGCGTGTTGGATTGGTTTTTGAGAGACACGGCCGTGTCCCCTAGCCGTGTTAGCTACTGTGATTTTTGGTTGAGAGACACGGTCACAAGCTTGGCCGTGTCCCTTGCCCGCGTTACTTACTGTCAAATTGAGGTTGAGAGACACGGCCACAAGCTTGGCCGTGTCCCTCAAGTGGGCTGCCCGTGTCCCTCCAATGTGTTGGTTAGGGTTTTTATTCTTTGTTCTAATTGCATTGTTATGATTCTTTAAAGGTATTTTGGTACCTAAACCCTAATATAAACACTTTAAACATACTTCAAACAAAGAATGCCCTAATCAAATGGATGTGGAAGGTCCTAAAGCTATGAATGATATAAATTGTTCTTTGCCCTAATTGCATTGTTGAGATTGAACAATGTTATGTTATGCATTGTGAATGGTAATGTGTTTCATGAGTAATGTATATTGAAATGTTATATCAAAGATGCTATGATGATTCAAATAAGAGATGATATGAGACAAGGCCATTGTGATTGGCTATGATAATTCAATTGAATGATATATGGCATGTTTGCCTAATTAATGATGAGAATTGAGAATGAAATATAAATGAATTGTGTGGCTAATGTGTTATTCCATTTTCAGAGTTTGTTGTTGGTGGCATGCCTAATAAGTGTAACAATCTCTTGAAGTTAGGTTGGATTGAATCCTTGAAGCCTAATTGAGATGTTACCACCCTTGAAGCTAGGTTGGATTGGTTCTTGAAGCCAAGTTGGGTTGAAGCTTAGCATGCTTTGCTCCCCTTGAAGCTTGGTTGAACCTAATCCTTGAAGCCTAGTTGGGTATATGATATTGATAAATGTGATAACAAAACCAAAGCATTAACTCTGAAAATTGAATGGCATATTAGTGTGTCTTGGGCCCATGCTTGTCTTTGTTTAGTGTTGTTCATGAATGGTTTAATAAGTAACTAATGAGGTATATGAAAAGATGTTGAAATGTGATATGTTTACATATGTTGGATTATAAAATTTAAAGTTATGTTGTTAGTTTTGCATAAATGATGTTACAGGTATAATATGGATTGAGAATTAACATTGCATTGCACTAAAGCATAACATTAGCATGATTTATCTTACTAAGCCCTTGGCTTAACGCGATAGTGTTTAATCGCGCAGGTGATAGAGTTGATAGAGTTGAACCCGAGAGTTCTTCGAGACCAAATGAGAGTAGGCGTTGAAGAGTTGATTTTGAGAACTTAAAGATCAGAGCAGATTTGCCAATCATGTATAACTCTTTTAATATTTTGTAAAGTATTGTTTATAATGTGAATATATGTATATTTGTAAATATGGATTTAAATGTTTTCATATATGTAAATCTATTTTACAAATTCCGCTGCGTATTAACTAAATGTATTTATATATCTATTTTGTTTTGTATTACAAGCTAATCACTTATTTTCTAAAATGTATAATGAGAAAGGTGATGGTATCTTTTAAAATGATTTGAATGTTGATGAAAAACCGTAACATTCCTATGTTCGGTGCATGTACGCTACATTATGGTGTTGTAGAGTGCGTGTATTGGATGTGGGGGTGTTACATTATATGAGTTAATAATAAGTTGGTATGAGTTTCTATCAGTTAGTATGAGTTGGTATGAGTCTAATATGAATTTGTATTATTGATATAAGTTTTGATATGAGTTGTTATGAGTTAGTTTAATTGGTATGAGTTTGATATGAGTTTGGTATGAGTTGGTATGAGCTAGTAAGTGTTAATTTGAGTTAGAAATTAGTTGGTATGAGTTAGAATCATACCGATATGGGTTACTATTAACTGTTATGAGTTGGTATGAGTATGATATGAGTTTGTGTAAGTTGATATGAGTTTGATATGAGCTAGTTTAATTGGTATGAGTTTGATATGAGTCGGTATGAGTTGATATGAGTTGGTATGAGTTTGATATGAGTTTATATGAGTTGGCATGAGTTGATATGAGTTGGAATTAGTTGATATGAGTTTGATATGAGTTGGTACGAGTTTGTCTTGAGTTGATATGAGTTGGTATGAGTTGATATGAGTCTGATATGAGTTGGTATGAGTTGATATGAGTTTGATATAGGTTGGTATGAGTTGATTGAGTTGTATATAAGTTGGTATGAGTTTGTCTTAACTTGATATGAGTTGGTATGAGTTATTATGAGTTAATGTGAGTTGGTATGAGTTGATATGAGTTTGTCTTGAGTTAATATGAGTTGATATGAGTTTGGTATGAGTTAGTAAGTGTTGAATTGAGTTAGAAATTAGTTGGTATGAGTTGGAATCAGTTTGATATGGGTTACTATTAGCTATTATGAGTTGGTATGAGTCTGATATGAGATTGTATTATTGATATGAGTTTTGATATGAGTTATTATGATTTAGTTTAATTGGTATGAGTTTAATATTAGTTGGTATGAGTTTGATATGAGTTAGTTTAATTGGTATGAGTTTGATATAAGTTGATATGAGTTTGTATTAATTGATATGAGTTTAATATGAGTTGATATGAGCTGGTATGAGTTTATCTTAAGTTGATATGAGTTGATATGAGTTGGTATGAGTTGATATGTGTCTGATATGAGTTAGTATGAGTTGATATGAGTTTGATATGAGTTGGTATGAGTTTGATATGAGTTGGTATGAGTTGATATGAGTTTGATATGAGTTGGTATGAGTTGATATGAGTTGGTATGAGTTGGTATAAGTTGGTATGAGTTGGTATGAGTTTATCTTGAGTTGATATGAGTTGGTATGAGTTGTTATAAGTTGATATGAGTTTGTATGAGTCTGATATGAGTTTATATTATTGATATGAGTTTTGATATGAGTTGTTATGAGTTAGTTTAATTGATATGATTTTGGTATGAGTTGGTATGAATTTCATATGAGCTAGTTTAATTGGTATGAGTTTGATATGAGTTTATGAGTTTGATATGAGTTGGTATGAGTTTATCTTGAGTTGATATGAGTTGGTATGCGTTGGTATGAGTTGATATGAGCTGCTATGAGTTTGTCTTGAGTTGGTATGAGTTGGTATGAGTTGATATGAGTTTGATATGAGTTGGTATGAGTTTATCTTGAGTTGATATGAGTTGGTATGAGTCTGATATAAGTTTATATTATTGATATGAGTTGATATGAGTATGATATGAGTTAGTATGAGTTGATATATTATTGATATGAGTTGGTATGAGTATGATATGAGTTGGCTTGAGTTGATATGAGTCTGATATGAGTTGGTATGAGTTGGTATAAATTTGATATGAGTTTGATATAAGTTTTATATGAGTTGGTATGAGTTTGTCTTGAGTTAATATAAGTTAGTATAAGTTGTTATGAGTTGGTATGAGCTAGTATGAGCTGATATGAGTTTGATATGAGTTGGTATGAGTTTGTCTTGAGTTGATATAAGTTGTTATGAGTTGGTATGAGTTTGATATGAGTTCGTATGAGCTTGTCTTGAGTTGATATGAGTTGGTATGAGTTGATGTGAGTTTGATATAAGTTTATATTATTGATATGAGTTTTGATATGAGTTGTTATGAGTTAATTTAATTGGTACGATTTTGGTATGGGTTGGTATGAGTTTGATATGAGCTAGTTTAATTGGTATGATTTTGATATGAGTCTGGTATGAGTTATTATGAGTTTATCTTAAGTTGATATGAGTTGGTATGAGTTTTGCTTGAGTTGGTATGAGTATGATTTTGTGATGAGGTGTTTTGATGTTGACTTTGTAATGAAAAATAAAGCAGAAAAAATGGCAACAGGTTCTTATACTAGCCCATCTTCTCAAAGTGAGCAATCTCCCTTATGCTGGGACAAGCCCACAACACTTCATGGAAGTCCAACTTCTCCTAAAGGCTGGAGGATAAAAAGAAGAATTTTTTCTGAACCAGGTGTGGCAGGTAAGGTAAAGAAGGTAAGATTCGGTGTGTTTTATTGTGACGACAGGCTAATTTCTGAGAAGAAAGTGAGAGGTGAACATTCTAATAAAGAACGCATTAGATTAAGTAATTATCAAAAACTGTCTACTTCATACAACTTTATTTGAATCTGGACAAGTCAATGATTGAGTATCTAATCAATAGAATATGTACCAGGATATTGATTATATCACCCCTCCAAGTGCTTGAAGGTACCACCAGGTCAATAGGGTAGGCCGTGGATTGCAAATAATTCAGCTGATAAAGAATGTAATTGGTTCTAATAAAGATAAGGTTTGTTTGATTTACAATGTGCGACTCATTGTGATTTAGGATGCTACTGTGTTGAATCTCATATAAAACTTATTCATAACACTCTTTTATTATTTTGGTGTAGATGGTTGCCTTTAAATGATACAATATCAGCCACCTTTTCGGACTTGATGAAGAAAATTTTGATCATTGATCTAGGCTTTTTGATTGGCTTTTCATACATCAAGTTTCAAATAAAAATAAAAATGAGCTTTCATTTAAGTTTGGAAAGTCAATCCTGAAGTTTGAAATTATTGAGTATTGTTTAATAACTGTGCTGAAATACAGTGGTGTGAAATACCTGGTTAGGAGGACTAAACTCTTAGTTCATCGCTATGGTGGATGGACATGGGAGAGATTGTATAATGAATTTAAAAATTGTCAGGATGCTGAGCTGCAAATCAAACTAGGAGTTGCTTGCCTGGTTGACATGTTGATTTTGGGAAAGGCTAAGATTACAAAGGTTGATCCCAAAATTTTACCTCTTGTTGACGATGTTGAGGCATTCAACAACGTCGCATGAGGATTCGTGAGCTGAAAATTTTTATATTCTAAGTTGACAGAATCCTTAGAAAAATTGAAGAGCAAAGTGGTGGGCACCTACTCTGTCATTAGTTTTTCTGATGCCTTAATCATATTTGGACTGGAGGTAATTCCAAATTTACAAGAGATAGGGGTGGAGAGGTGTGGAAATGGGCTTCCTCAATTGATGAACTGGAAAATATCTGCAAAATATCTATACCCACAGATTTGTTCGAAGTTATCCCAGCAGGTATTTTACTTGATATGAGCTTGTTATTTTGTATTTTTCCTAGTACAAATGCTTTTATATTTTTAACACATATTGAATCAATATGTTAATGTATAGGAGTTGACTGTTGTGGAAATAAAGATAACAAATGTTGAGCTGATTCTCCAAATCTACAAGAAATAAAGATACCTATACACTCGGAAGAGCAAAAAATTACTGACCCTATGGTGTTTGTTGCATCTCCTTTCATTTATGGGATCATACTACTTATCAATTGAGTAACTAGTTTGACTGCTAATTACTGTATAATTTTTCAGGAAACTCAAGTTGATAGTAAACCAGTCAGTAAGACCGCAGAAAAAAAAGTTCAAAACATTTGAACTCAGAAGCAAAAGGAATCAATATCCGAGTGTCATGCATGAAAGCAAAATGCATGAGGATGTAGATTTGGAGAAGAATAAAATGGATTTACGTTTATTGCAACTGGAGTCAAGATGCAGTGCATTAGAAAATGAAAAATGCACTGCAAACTCAAGTGAATAAAGAGCTAAATGCTACTCTTTCCCGGTTGAGCGACAAACTCACGACTTTGGAGGCAATTGAACATGAAAGGGACATAAAGAAGAGAAAAATCAAAGAAAATAAGGCCTCAGGATGTCAAAAGGAAAAGGAAGAGGCGAAGGATGAAAGAAAAAGGATTCATAGAGAAAATGACAGTGAGGATGCAGAAAAGGCAGTGGGCGTGGAAGAAAAAGCAAATAGAAAAGAAGCTCAAGGATTGGATTCTGCATTTTGTACACTTCTGGATGAGTATGACGATTATATTAAATTCAGGTTATTTATTATAAAATTTTATAAATGCACGTACATCTAATCACTTAAAATATCTCTACTTGCAGAAAGAAGTTTCAATGGCGACCGAGGACATGATGCAGCTCAGTATGTCATTGGTTGAAGTGACAGAGACCACGTGTAAGGAACATAAGAAGAAACATTTACAAATGTCGAACACTAAATACATTGGTGATGAACGGACTCTAGAAGGAAGAGGGCAGCATAAAAAAGGAGCAAACGTCTGCAAGTCGTGTGCCGAAAGATGGCAAATGAAATTACATATGCACCTATTCTGCCCTTGGATCTTTTCTCACCCCCATCTGCTGATCAGTGCCGAAGTTTTGATAACTGGTGGCTTATGCATTTTGATAACTATAAGTAGTAAGTTGCAGGTTAATTACAGATTTATACTTACACATTAATGATATTTAGATATAAACAAATTATTCTTCCAAGCAAATAAACATAATGTTATTTTGATGTATAACAGTGATCCAAGAGTGGATCAACCTTTTCTGGATGGCGAGACCTATAATTTCATAGTGCATTCCATGAATTACAAGGATTTTTTATATCGATTACAAGTACCCCATGTTTGGCTGTCTAACGATGTAAGATTTTCAATATAAATGCATCTTGTTGGATATTATATTGCAAATCAATGTATTATCAAATTTATATTAATGTGTCTTTATGTTGATTGTAGGAAATTGATGTCATATTATATTATGTGCGATAAAACAGAAATATAATGTATACTTCTTTGACCAGAGAAAGACATGTGGTTCTTGCTATGTCCATCAAATTTTTATGGCATGTCATGAAGATTTAAAAGGAAAAACTAGATAACTACCAGTTATTTAACAGATTTTCTGGAGGGCAAGCACTAGTATTGTAAACATGTCAAAGATGTTGACATCATTTATCTACCAGTCAGTTAATCCGGATAATATTGGTTTCTCATTGAAATAAATATACCGAAGTGGTCAATAAAGATATATGATTCGTTGTATGTAGATGCCCACAGAAGCGATAGGACAAAACGTGTTAAGCCAATTGCGGAGATGTTGCCTCATGCTTTGAATGATGTTAAATTTTTCAACCATAGGCTCGAATTGATTTATAAAAAGAGTACAAAGCTGACAATAAATTATGAGAAGGATGTTTGTCTGCGCTAAGAAGGGTAAGCTTCATTCTTAGTCATTGTGTAACAATAGTTATTTATCTTTTACAGTTGCTAATGATAAATACATTGTAGAAGTAAAAATTGCGGAATGTTTGTAACCAAATTTGTCAAATTTTTAATGACGATCAGCCTCAACATATGAGACTGCAATCAGAAAAATATGAAAATACTTAGATATAATATGACAGTTCATTTATGGGTGCATGCTACAAACAAGAATAATAACATTTATTATAGCGAATAATATTTTGATATTTTTGTACATAATATTATGAATAACTTAAGTGGTATATATGAAAAATTTTATTCTCAATAATTTTGTTCGCAATAAGATATAAGTAATTATTAATTTACATGAGATTTTATTACTTGTGTCGGATGCAGGATGTTGATATGAGTTAATGCAGGTGGCTATCGGATAAATTAGTTTGGCCTGAGTTGTGGAAGTCTGTTTATCCAGGATGTTCAGAAGATTATTGACACAGGATGCTCCAAACTCATACTAACCCATACCAATAAAAATACACTCATACCAAACTCATATTAACTCATACCAAATATAATATACTAATACAAAACTCATACTAACTCATACCAATACTTTTACACTCATACCAAACTCATATTAACTCATATAAAACTCACACTAACCCATACCAAATATTTTATACTCATACCAAACTCATACTAATAAAAGTATACTCATATCAAACTCATACTAACAAATACCAAAGATTTTATACACATACTAAACTCATACTAACTCATATCAAACTCATAATAACTCACATTAATAATTTTACACTCATACCAAACTCATACTAATTCATACCAATAATTTTACACTCATACCAAATTCATACTAACTCATACCAAATATTTTATACCTATACCAATCTCATACTAACTCATACCAATAAAAATACACTCATACCAAATTCATACTAACTCATACCAATAATTTTAAACTCACATCAAACTCATACCAAACTCACACTAACTCATACCAAACATTTTATACTCATATGAAATGCATACTAACTCATAATAATAATTTTACACTCATACCAAACTAATACTAGCTCATACCAAACTCATACCAACTCATATAAATAAAAATATACTTATACCAAAATCATACTAACTCATACCAAATATAATATACTCATACCAAACTCATACTAACTCATACCAATAATTTTACACTCATACCAAACTCATACTAACTCATACCAATAAAATTACACACATACCAAACTCATACTAAAGCATACCAAACATTTTATACACATACCAAACTCATACTAACTCAGACCAAACTCATAATAACTCATATCATTCATTTTACACTCATATCAAACTCATATTAACTCATACCAATAAAAACATACTCATACTAAACTCATACTAACTCATACTAATAATTTTACACTCATACCAAATTCATACTAACTCATACCAAACTTATACTAACTCATACCAAATATTTTATACTCATACCAAACTCATACTAACTCATACCAATAATTTTACACTCAAATCAAACTAATACTAATTCATACCAAACATATATTAACTCATATCAATAAAAATACACTCATACCAAACTCATACTAACTCAAACCAATAAAAATATAATCATACCAAACTCATACTAACTCATACCAATAATTTTACACTCATACCAAACTCATACTAACTCATATCAAACTCAAACTAGCTCATACCAAACATTTTATACTCATACTAAACTCATACTAACTCATACCAATAAAAATATATTCATATCAAACTCATACTAATGTATACCAAATATTTTATACACATACCAAACTTATACTAACTTATACTAAACTCATAATAACTCACATTAATCATTTTACACTCATACCAAACTCATACTAACTCATATTAATAAAAATATACTCATACCAAACTCATACTAACTCATACCAAATATTTTATACGCATATTAAACTCATACAAAACTCATAATAGCTCATATCAATCATTTTACACTTATACCAAACTTATACTAACTCATACCAAACATTTTATACTAATATCAAACTCATACCAAACACATATTAACTCATACTAATAATTTTACACTCATACTAAACTAATATTAACTCATACCAAACTCATACTAACTCATACCAATAAAAATATATTCATACCAAACTCATACTAACTCATACAAATAAAAATATACTCATACCAAACTCATATTAACTCCTACCAATAATTTTATACTCATACCAAACTCATACTAACTCATACCAAACTCATATTAACTCATAGCAAACATTTTATACTCACATCAAACTCATACTAATTTATACCAATAAAAATATACTCATACCAAGCTCATACTAATGCATACCAAATATTTTATACACATACCAAACTCATACCAAACTCATAATAACTCACATCAATCATTTTACACTCATACCAAACTCATACTAATAAAAATATATTCATACCAAACTCATACTAACTCATACCAAATATTTTATACTTATACCAAACTCATACTAACTCATACCAAATATTTTATACTCATACCAAATGCATACTAACTCATACCAATAATTTTACACTAATACAAAACTAATACTAACTCATACTAACTCATAGCAATAAAAATATACTCATACCAAACTCATACTAACTCATACCAAAAAAAATATACTCATATCAAACTCATACTAACTCATACCAATAATTTTACACTCATACAAAACTCATACTAACTTATACCAAACTCATACTAACTCATACCAAATATTTTATACTCATACCAAAATCATACTAACTCATACCAATAAAAATATACTTATACCAAACTCATACTAACGCATACCAAATATTTTATGCACATACAAAATTCATACTAACTCATACCAAACTCATAATAACTCACATTAATTATTTTACACTCATACCAAACTCATACTAATTTATACCAATAAAAATACACTCATACCAAACTCATATTAACTCATACCAATAATTTTACACTCATACCAAACTCATACTAACTCATACCAAATATTTTATATTCATACCAAATGCATACTAACTCATGCCAATAATTTTACACTCATACCAAACTAATACTAACTAATACCAAACTCATACTAACTCATACCAATAAAAATACACTCATACCAAACTCATACTAACTCATACCAATAAAAATACACTCATACCAAACTCATACTAACTCATACCAATAAAAATATACTCATACCAAACTATAATAACTCACATTAATCATTTTACACTCATACCAAACTCATACTAATAAAAATACACTCATACCAAACTCATACTAACTCATACCAAATATTTCATACTCATACTAAACTCATACCAACTCATACCAAACTCATACTAACTCATACCAAATATTTCATACTCATACTAAACTCATACTAACTCATACAAAACTCATAATAACTCACATCAATCATTTTACACTCATACCAAACTCATACTAAATAACTCACATCAATCATTTTACACTCATACCAAACTCATACTAACTCATACCAATAAAAATACACTCATACCAAACTTATACTAACTCATACCAATAATTTTGCACTCATACCAAACTCATATTAACTCATACCAAATATTTTATACTCATATCAAACGTATACTAACTCATACTAATAATTTTACACTCATACCAAACTAATACTAACTCATACCAAACTCATACTAACTCATACCAATAAAAATACACTCATACAATAAAAATATACTCATACCAAACTCATATTAATTCTTACCAATAATTTTACACTCATACCAAACTCATACCAAACTCATATTAACTCATACCAAATATTTTATACTCATGTTAAACTGATACTAACTTATACCAATAAAAATATACTCATACCAAACTCATACTACTGCATACCAAATATTTTATACACATACCAAACTCATGCTAACTCATACCAAACTCATAATAACTCACGTCAATCATTTTACATTCATACCAAACTCATACTAATAAAAATACACTCATATCAAACTCATACTAACTCATACCAAATATTTTATACTTATACCAAACTCATACTAACTCATACCAAACATTTTATACTCATACTAATCTCATACAAAATGCATACTAACTCGTACCAATAATTTTACACCCATACCAAACTAATACTAACTTATAGCAATAAAAATATATTCATACCAAACTCATACTAACTCATACAAAAAAAAATATACTCATACCAAACTCATACTAACTCATACCGATAATTTTACACTCATACATATGCATACTAACTCATACCAAACTCATACTAACTCATACCAAATATTTTATACTCATACCAAACTCATACCAACTCATATCAAACTCATACTAACTCATTCCAATAATTTTATACTTATACCAATAAAATATACTCATACCAATAAAAAAATACTCATACCAAACAGATACTAACTCGTATAAAAAAATATACATACCAAAGTCATACTAATGTATATTATTAAAAATAATCTCGTGTCAATAATATAATAAAATCGGATATAGAAATTTGTCCGCGCCAACAATCTCAATCTGTAAGAAATTATCAGCATATTTTGAAGTCTGGATCATTTTGCATCAAATCAACATTACAAATAACAAATTCATTGAACAAATAATTCTTGGATGTGAAGATGAATATTGTTTCAATTTGCTATATGGCGATGCTCCAGAACCACTGTGCGAACGAATGAGATTTTGGCAAGTAGATCTATTGTGACCACGCTCGCGACAGCGGCTGCACCTCATATGAGTTTTATCCTAACCTAGAGAATGAATCCTGCATTTTTTCTACCTCCCAGTTGAGGTGCACACAACTGGAGGTAAAAGAGTGACGGTGCGAATGTGATATGGGATAGACCAATCACTGATATGAGAAATTAAGTTTATGACTTCTTTGTATATTTGATAACAATACTCACGCCAGTAATATGGATAACACAACTCATAAGTGTTATAGCTGCTATTTCTAATAACCACAAATGCATGAACACATGGGATTTGATCTAACTGAAACTTCCTGCAACAACAAATTTTCTTATCCATGACAACAACATAATTTTTATCAATGTCCCTAACGTCGTATTTATTGTTGCTAGCAAGCTCCATCTGCGATATAAAAATAATGACATGACATGACAATATCATAAATAATGACATTTGATGTTTCAAAATTAAAAATCATGACACTTCAAAAAATAAAGAACTTACATTCATTTTTTATGCTTTTATCATTCTATTCCCCAATTTTTTTCTACATCTATTGACATTTTATCCGTGGACTGCTCTGCCTTGTTTCGAAGTTCATAAAACCATCTTTGACACATCTTTCTGGCTTCATCAACAAAAGTAGTTATAGGAAGCTCTCTCACCTTTATAAGCACTGCATTGACTGATTCGGATATGTTAGTTGTCATGATGTTATATCTCCTGCCATGCATATGAGACCGCATCCACCTATCAAGCCCAACACATTCTAGATATTCTTTTGCACCAGGAATATCATTTATTGTGGAATCGTTTATTGAAATCCACCAAATAGTTTAGTGAAATCATTTATTGTGTAGGCTTTAGCTATTTTGTAGCAGTGCTTCTCAAAGTCCTTGGTTATATGTTTAAATTTACACTTCAAGTTATTTAACAAGTGATACATGCAAATCACATAGAATACATTTGGGAAAACCTCTGCTACAGCCTTCTAAATGCTTAGGTGTCTATCAGATATAATAACATTATCCGGTCTTTCGCCGAAAGCTTCCTTCAACCTCGTAAGAAACCACGTCCATGAGGCATAATTTTCAGAATCGCCAATCCTGAATGTCAAAGAAAATATCTATTGATTTGCATCGTGACAAACGGCAGTAAAAAGCATACCTCGATACTTTCCTTTTAAATGAGTACCATCAACACTAATTACAGGTCTGTAATTTTGAAAACCTTTTATAGCAGCGTTAAAAGCAAAGAAAAGATACTCAAATCAATGATCATCTGTGCATTGTAGATGCATAACCGTACCCAGATTAGTTTCTCCTAGCATATGCAAATAGGCTGGTAGAATTGAGAAAGATTGTTCTGGCATCCCAAGTCTGATATTCTCATACGCATACTCTCGTCCCCTCTATACAAAAAAATAACTAATCTCAACCCCAAATTTATAACTCATGTCTTCGATAATATCCTTGGGTTTAAAAATCCTCCCAGGATTTATGAATCACTTCTTAACACACTCTGCAACAACCCAACTAGTTGTTTATCTGTGTCTACTCTGACCAAAATTGGTCAGACATGTATGTTGAGTGACATATTTTGTCACCATCCAACAACACTTTGAGTCTCCAAGGCTTCTCGCTCTTAATCTCCATGTACAACTTTTATCAATACACCGAACGACAAATAAAAAAGTATTGAACTTGAATATCTTAAACTGAAATTTCTTCCTAATTGCAATGAGGGACACAATTATCTTAATATCATTTATTGACTTAAATATTTTTCTCTCCTCAATCATTTCGGATATATAACTTTCGCCTAACAATTATGGATTGCTCCTGCATGCTAACAAGTTTGTCACTGTTTCTTCATTATCAGTAGTCACATTTTCTACCTCATTATTGCAATTAAAATGCAACTCATCACTGTGAGCTACCCTAGTAAGCTGAAACTCTGGCCCAGATTCAGTTTTAAAATAGATTCAGTAATTGGTGCAACCCTTGCATCTGCATCTTCTAGTTTTGAATAAAAACCCAGAGCCTCTACGTCGACATTTTTTTTTCACTGATATGATCATTATTGTCATGTCCGGATTTACCAGTAACAAATTTGAATTCCACATTTGAGGTGCTGTCAATATGAAGCTCCTCTGATACTGAGTTCTTAAGTTCATTGAAGTCAGCCATTCTATTCAGGAAAATATATTCAGCATCACCGCCAACATATTTCCCAATGCCGACATCAAATGTTCCACCATAATATATGAGAATAATTATTTCATCCATAAATTAGATTCATCCTCCAATATCTTTTATTCTATCCATCAATACCCTACAGTCATAACCATCAATATCAAACTTATATCAACCACATATAATAAAAATATCAATAATTCTAACACGTATCAAACTCATATGTAACTAGTACCAACTCATATCAATGACAACAACTAATATCACATGTATTTCAATTAAAATATCCTATACCAACCTCATACCATTTATACTAAGCCATAACAACTCATATCAAAACTCATACTAACCCAACCAACCAATATATATACTCATACAAACTCATATTAATAATAAAAACTCAAACTAACTCATATCAACTCATACCAAAATCATATAACCTAATTATACTCTCATACTAAAGTCATACTAACTCATATCAAACTCATACCAACTCGTACAAAACTCATACCAATTATACTAACTCATATCAATAATATTTCAAACTCATAAGAGCAATACAAACTCATATCAAACTTATACCAATTAAACTAACTCATAACAACTCATATCAAAACCCATATCAATAATATAAACTCATATCAGACTCATACCAACTCATAACAACTAATAGTAACCTATATCAAACTGATTCCAACTCATACCAACTAATTTCTAACTCAAATCAACACTTTCTAACTCATATCAATTTATACCAAACTCATATCAAACTCATACCAATTAAGCTAACTCATAACAACTCATATCAAACCTTATTTCAATAATACAAACTCATATTAGACTCATACCAACTCATATTAACTGATACCAACTCATATCATCTCATACCAACTTATACCAACTTATTATCAACTCATATAAACTCATACCAACTAATTTCAAATTTATATTAGCTCATACCAGCTCATACCAGCACATATCAACTCATGCCAACTCATATCAACTCAAGACAAACTCATACCAACTCATATCAACTCATATCAAACTCAAACTAATTAAACCAGCTCATATCAAACTCATACCAATTAAACTAACTCATAAGAACTCATATCAAAACTCATATCAATAATATAAACTCATATCAGACTCATACCAACTCATATCAACTTATAACAACTCATACCAACTCATATCAACTCAAGACAAACTCGTACCAACTCATATCAAACTCATATCAACTAATTTCAACTCATATCAAACTTATATCAACTCATACCAACTCATATAAACTCATATCAAACTCATACCAACTCATATCAACTCATACCAACTCATATCAAACTCATATCAAACTTATACCAATTAAACTAGCTCATATCAAATTCATACCAACTCATATCAAACTCATACCAACTCATAACAGCTAATAGTAACCCATATCGATATGATTCCATCTCATACCAAGCTCATACCAACTAATTTCTAACTCAAATCAACACTCACTAACTCATACCAAACTCATATCAAACTCATACCAATTAAACTAACTCATAACAACTCATATCAAAACTTATATCAATAATACAAACTCATATTAGACTCATACCAACCCATACTAACTAATAGCAACTCATACCAACTTATTATCAATTCTTATAAACTCATAACAGCTAATTTCAAATTTATATCAACTCATATCAACTCATACCAGCTCATACCAAACTCATATCAGCCTCATACCAATTATACTAACTCATAACAACTCCAATCAAAACTCATACCAACTCATATCAAATTCATATCAATAATACAAACTCATATCAACTCATAGTAACTCATATCAACTTATACCAACTAATTTCAAACTTATATCAACTCATATTAACCCATATCAAACTCATATCAAACTTATTTCTACATCACACCAATTATACTAAGTCTTAACAACTCATATCAAAACTCATACTAACCCAAATCAACTAATATCAATAAAAATATACTCATTTCAATCTCATAACAATAACACTATCAATAGCACTAACTCATATCATAATGTTATTGATAATACTGACTCTTTTTCAAACTCTTATAAAACTAGTATCAGCTTATATCTACTCATATCAATAACAATACCTTATGTCAAACTCGTATCGATGGAAATATACTCATATTATACTAAAAATATACTCATTTCAATTATACTAACATCAAACTAATACCAACTCATATCAAATTCATATCCTCACCAAAATAACTCATATATACAAATAACGAAAACATAGGTGGAATGAATGAAGGATGAAGACAAAGATCTGTCATACCATCGTTTAAAAAAATAAAAAAATTATTATATTACTGTCCAAGTATAAGCCAACGTCTTTTTCGACACCTAACATCTGAATGTTAGCTAGACATATTTTTTTAAAGGAAAATAAAAACTAACTCGATTTACCTTTTTACTTGAGTGAGACAATGCAAATCGGTCTCCAATAAATGGACTCACAGAGAATAAAAAATTTCGATACTGCGAAAGATAAAGATAAGATCCGCAAAGAGAAATAGAGAGAAGTGATCGAATAAGAGAAAGATAAAGAGTAGATCAAAAAATAAAAGAGAAAGAAAGGAACACAGTGGGCGGGGAGAAAGAGAGAGCCCAAGAGAGAGAAAATATTTTCTCCGCATTTTCTTTTTTCTTTTTTTAAGGGATTGAGAGAGACATTTTTATCAAATAAAGTCTAATTAAGATTACTAAGATCTATAATTTATTAATATAATGGTCAATGATATTTTTTTTTGTCAAATTCTCTTTTATTTTTAATTATTTTTTGAACTATGATAATATATATCAACGATAGACATTTATATGACAACTTAAAAAATAATTTTTATCATAAAAATACTATAAAAATTAAAAATGTTAACACTTTTATAAAAATTTAATATAAAATTTTAAAAATATCTCAATCTTAAATAAAATAATTTTTTTAAAAAAAAATATTTTTCTCGATACAATCAATATTTTATTTTAAATTTTTATTTTTTAAACTCCACTATTAAATAAAAAAAATTATAATAAAATAATAAAAATTAATATTTTAAATTATTTTTCATGATAAAAAATTATAATTTTTTATAAAAAAAATTAATTTTAATTATAAAAATAAATAACACTAAAAACAAAATAAAATATATAAAAATATATTAATAAAAATTATTAAATTTATTTTTAAACAAATTTTACATATTATACAATGAAAAAAAAATACATAATTTTATTATATAAATGTATTATAGATGTGTTATAGATGTTATGTGTATGTTATATTTTTATCATTTAAGTTGTGTGTATTTTATATAAAAATTATTTAATATTGTGTGAATATTGTATAAATATTATATGGATATTTTGAGAATAAAAAATAAAAAAATTAAATAAATATTAAAAATATTATATAAATATGTTTTAGATTTGTTGTAGATGTATTGTTTATGTGTTGTAAATATTGTAGAAATATTTTATATTGTTGAGTATGTATTTTATATATGTTGTATATATGTTATGTATATTTTTAGTTTTTTATGTATATATTAAAAATATGACATAAAATTTTTTTTAAAGAAAAAAATATAAATAAAATAAAATGATAAAAAATGAAAATTACAAAAATAAAAAAATCAACATTTCGAAACTAATTTTGAAAAAAAAAAGAGCAAAAAACGTGTAACTGAAAGAAAAAAAAAAGAAAAAAAAAGGCACATTATCTTTGCAAAGTTAACATGGAAAAGTCGTAAAGGACATAGATTTCTCTATCAGCTTGATACATTTATTAAAGTTCTGCACGGTCAAACTAGAGGGGATTATGCCTGTGCTCAGAGCCCAACTTGAATACACTTCGAATAAAAAATAGGCTCTAAATGGACCTATGGCCCAAATGGTTCGACCATTCAGTCCAGTGGGTCTAGTTGAATACAAACTATTATATATATATTTATATATATATATTTTTTAAAATTATTAATATTATAATTTTTATTTGCCTTCATTGATTTTTACATTTTATTTTTATTATTAACACTACAATTTTTATTGTACAAAAAATATACATAAAATCAATATAATTATTTATAAATATTAATATAATTTACTAATAATTAATTAATTTTATCTTTCTAAATACATGGGGGTGGGCCAAGCTTGTCCTCGGTATATCTTCTTGGGCCGAAGCCAATTTGAGGTGACATCGAGCTCCTTTGTTGAACTCGAAATCCAACCTTTTTTTAATCCGGTCTAATTCAATCAGATTGAACTGAGCGAAACTGATCATTTGGGCGAATGAGCCAAATGCTCAACGCTATCATTCATATCTGGCATGACAATCATGTTTATGTAAAATAATATGTTTCGTTTACATGACTCTTATATAAAATATATATTAATTAAGCATGATCATGTATGTTAAGGATATAGGTGTGTGTATCTCCTAAACACATTCCTATATAAAATACATACATATTCAACACAACTATATCTAAATAAGATATTGTAATGTTTAATTTATATGAATATCATAATAAATATATATTAATTAAATATAACTGTGCATGTTAAGGATATGATTATGTAGATCACATAAAACATGTTCATATATATGCTTAATATATCTGTTACCCTTTGTACTTGGCATGATTAGTCACTTTACTCCCCATTTGCTTTTCGAATAATCAGATAGCATCTTATGCTTGCTAATTTCTTAATAACTTAACCCTTAATTACTGATGTGGCAAGATATATGTAATTCACTTTATAATAGCTTGTGAATATAATTAAATTTGTTGATAAACATTCTAAAATCTTGAAAATGCCCTTCAATTAGTTAAATTATTACTTTTAAAATTTATATTATTTGAGTTTAATAAATAAATTCACATATATTCTTATGGGAAAGAATCTATTAGCACTATATACTTTGTGTGTATCATATGACACACCTCTAAATGCTAAAAGTGATATTATTACACCCTTGACTCAACTATTTCTCATTTTATCAGTGAGTGTGAATTACACGCATCATACCACAGTTTTCATTTGAATTAGATTTGTCTCAAACATGATCTGAATTTATTAACTATTATATCATCAAGGTGATTTTTCACCTAAAAGAATCTACAATTTTTGGCAGCACTTGAGTTAAAGCTAATGTCCTAATCTCAGTAGGAAAATGTCCTTCCTATTACAATGCAATATCCTAATTAACAATGTGAACTTGAAATTCCACCTTTTAATGGCTTTCCTACAAGTCTTATTTTGTTCAATGCTCCAATTCATTGGGTAAAAAGAGAGATGATGAAATTAAATTGATTAACCCAGCGCAAGTTGTTAAACATTACATATGTCAAATCAAATAGAATTAGCTATGTGCATTACCTCTCTTTGACGCAATGCAGCTTCCTTTCTACAAGTGAAAGCACCATATGTCATAGCAAAGACAAAAGTAAAATGGAGAACTAACAAAGTTAATTGAACTAAAATTTACCTGCTCAACAATTTTGCTTCCAAAGATACTCCCTCCCCAAGAGCAGCAACCTAAATATCAAAAACAAGTGGTAAATGGAATATATCAGTAAAATTCCAGAGTTTGGGGTGGAACGAGGTTGTTATGAGTCTTCATGTAGTTTTTACCCAAACTCGTTTTACAAGGAAAAGCAACTCATCAAAGAAGCAACACAATTCAGAAGAAAAGTTCTCATTTTATATGGAGAGAAGCAGCAATGAAAGTAAAATGGGTAAAATTTTGCAATCCTGATGGGACGTCTAACAACAATGTAGTCAAAATGGTGCCAATATAAAAATACAAAGAAATTTATCGCACAGAAATTAACTTGAATCTTGCTTTTAATTTTAAATTGATGAATTCCAATGAAGAAATGGAAAAACAAGAAGAATAAATGTCAAACAAAGTAGAACATGGATCTTATTACCAACTCTTGTGTTCATAAAATTACAAAATGAATGAAGCTTAATTTACATATATACAGTTCAATAACAAACTTCCTCTAGCTCTAACCAACTTCTTTCAGCTCATTAGAGTTCGTTACCGATCCAGCTGTTGCAATGGTCTTCTTCTGCACGTGCATGCTAAAGTAATTGGAGGAAAAGTAAGTTTATTCATAAACAGAGGTCAACTTAAATACATTCAGAGTACAACCAGTTAGCCTATAAAGAAGGGATATACATAAGCAGTTACAACAGATTGATATATATAAACACCTATAATCACGTAACCTTATCCTTTCCTAATACACCCCCGCAAGATGGCGGTGACGGGGCAACGCCAATCTTGCTCTTCATTCTAGAGAACTCTGAAGCAGCTAAGGCTTTGGTGAGCAAGTCTGCGATTTGTTCTTTTGACGAGATATGACTGACTCTTAGACGACCTTCCGTAACATACTGGCGAACAAAATGATAATCCATTGCTATATGCTTCATCTTGGAGTGGAACACAGGATTAGCGGCCACGTACGTAGCTCCAAGATTGTCACAATAAATGACTGGCTGACTCTGAACAGAAACCTTTAACTCAGTCAGCAAGTTAAACACCCAGATTAATTCTGCTGTTGTGGTTGCAACAGATTTGTATTCAGCTTCAGTCGAAGACCGGGCAACAGATCGTTGCTTCTTTGAGGACCAAGCAACTGGATTCTTACCCAAAAAGATAACATGCGCACTAGTAGATGACCGATCATCACGATCACCACCCCAATCCGAGTCAGAAAAAGCATGTAAATCGAAAGTGGATGCTTTGTGTATGGTTAAGCCATGATCAACAGTCCCGGCAAGATACCTTAGCAAACGTTTCACTGCTGCCCAATGGTTGACAGTAGGCCTAGAGACATATTGGGATAGTTTGTTTACCACAAACGCAATCTCAGGTCTAGTGAGCAACAAATATTGCAAGCTCCCTATTGTTGCACGATACTCTGTACCGTCAGACAGTGCAGTTGAGTCTTGGCCACTTAAAGTCGTTGATACAGAAAGAGGCGTTGCTGCAGGTTTAGCCTCATGCATATTGACCTTTTTCAAAATTTCCTTGACATAATGTTCTTGTGAAAGAAATAAGCCCGCTGCTGTTCTTCAAACTTCAACGCCGAGGAAAAAATGTAAATCCCCAAGATCTTTGATTGAAAACTTGGTTCCAAGAGTCCGAATAAATTGATCAATAGCTCGAGAATTATTCCCAGTGATGATAATATCATCAACATATACAATCAGATAGAGACAGCACCCATTGGCATCGGAAATGAACAAACATGTGTCTGATTTGGACTGCACAAATCCTTTCGAAAGAAGAAAAGTTGTTAACTTCGAATTCCACGCCCGTGGTGCTTGTTTTAAGCCATATAGCGACTTCTCAAGTTTACAGATATACTCAGGATACTTGTCATCAACATAACCCGGAGGCTGCTCCATATAAACATCTTCGATAAGAACACCATGTAAGAAGGCATTGTTAACATCAATTTGCCGTAAATTCCATCCATGGACCACTGCCATAGACAAAAGCACTCGAACAGTGGGATGTTTGGCCACCGGTGAAAAAATTTGATCAAAATCAAGCCCAGGTCTTTGTGTGAAACCACGAGCAACCAAGCTCGCCTTATGTCGGACGGGTCTGCCTTGAGCATCTGTTTTAATTCTGTAGAGCCACTTGCAACTTACCACATTTGCAGCTTTAGTTGGTGGTACCAACTGCCAAGTTTTCTGTTTCATAAGTGCCTGATATTCAGCATCCATAGCGCGTCTCCAAGATTTGTCTTTGAGTGCTTGAGCCACTGTTTTAGGAACCATCGGAGGGGACGGAGAAGCAGTAATTGTTGATAAACATAACTTCTGGATGGGTTTGTGAATGTTATTCTTGCTCCTAGTTGTCATAGGATGAGTTGAACGATGTTGCACAGTAGTATCAAGTGCCGGTTGCTCTGTGGACACCGATTCTGCAGTATTAGGAATAGAGGTTGATGTCAAACCAGTATTTATACCTGAATTGAAGTCATCGGCAGCAAACTGAGCAGAAGGAGTCAGCAACAGAAATGGCTGACTAGAGGAAGGTACCGCTGCAGTAACCGATTGTTGTGGATGCCTTACACTGTCAGTTCCTGAAATTGGGAAAATAAAGTGAATGGGAGACCAGGAATCAACAGAGGTAGGTGTAGGACGATCAAGATTTAGAGCAAGCTTGTGAAACGGAAATTCATTTTCGACGAAATCCACATGACGTGACAAAAATAGTTTGGAATTAACAGGATCATAACACTTGTAGGCACTCTGGGTAATGGAGTATCCTAAGAAGACACAGGGAGTTGATCTTCTCTCTAATTTATGTGAAAAATATGGTCTAATCCATGGGTAACACAAACACCCAAACACTTTCAATTTCTCATAATTAGGCATTTGGTTGTGTAGACACAGAAAGGGCGATTTATTGTCAAGAATTGAGGTCGGCATCCTATTAATGAGATAGACAGCTGTTTGAAATGCATATGCCCAGAATGACAGAGGTAATTTAGCAGTATGGAGTAGAGTTAACCCAGTTTCGACAATGTGACGATGTCGCCTTTCAGCAACGGCATTATGTTCAGGTGTGTAAGGCGGTGTAAGAAAGTGAGAAATCCCAAACTCCTGAAGTTGACCTTTCAGCCGAACAAATTCACCCCCGTTATCAGAGTAAATGGACACAATTTTATTCCCAAAGTAGTTTTCAACCAAACGTTTATAAACTGGAAAAATTGTTGACACTTCAGACTTTAATTTTAACGGAAACAACCAAATATATTTTGTGTAATGGTCAACAAATATTAAATAGTACCGAAACCCATCAATACTAGTAACTGTTGACGGTCCCCAAACATCAGTATAGATCAACTCAAGAGGTTTAGAGCTACTCATAGAAGAAGTAGCAAAAGGAGATTTGTGCATTTTGTTGCACTTACAAGAATCACAAAAATATTTATTGTTTTCAACAGAAATATGAAATTGCTTCAAGATAGAACGGAGAACTAAAGTGGATGGATGGCCTAGCCTCCGATGCCAAAGGGACTGCGAAGAAACAACAGTATGAGAAATGCTGGGTCGGCGTAGAACTGACAGGTCAGGCGGCCACTCATAAATGCCATTAACGGGCTTCCCTTCCGCTAGCAGCACCCCCGTGCTCAAATCCTTCACATGAAACATAAAAGGGTTAAACAAGACTTCAACATTATTTGAGGCACATAACTGATACACAGATATTAAATTCTTATTTAACGCAGGTACACATAACACATTCTGCAGATGTAGATCAGATTTCTTTGATGGTAGATATGTAGATCCAATATGAGTTATAGGGTAGGAACTACCATCACCAAGAAGCACATCATCATTGCCCTCATATTCGGAGTGAATAGAAAGATTTTGCAGATCCTGAACCACATGTTGATTTGCTCCAGAATCGACAATCCACTTTCCATCAGCTGTACCTGGTGAGCTAGTCACACAATTGACTTGTGGATTAGTCCCCTTGGACGATTCACCAAACAGCCACGGTACTAATTTTTTCAATTTGTAGCACTGCCTCATTGTATGTCCAGGTCTGTCACAAAACTGACATTTGACCTTCCCTTTTGACGTCGAACCAGTACTGGAATATCCAGCCGACGAAGCAGCAGTAGAAGAACCAGATTTACCACCGGAGTTATTTGGTCGAGCAGATGCAGCCTTCACATAATTCACCGTTGTAGGTGCAGATACGGGAATTACATTCCTGACCAGTTGGCTTTCGAAATCAACAAGCTTGTCATGAAGAACATCAAACGTAATTTCAGAATCACGAGCTCTTATTGCAGCTGCCACTTCTTTGTATTCCGGAGGTAATCCATGAAGAACATGTAAGACAACTTCATTCATAGATATAATTACCCCTGCAGTTGCAAGCGTGTTCGTAGTAGCCTTTATATTTTGCAGAAATTGAGTGATCGATAGCGATCCCTTCTTAGCATTAAATAACGACTCACGGAGTCCCATGATTCTTGCCTGAGATGGTCGAGCATAGGTCCGTTCGAGAGTACGCCAAACATCAGCTGCTATCTTTTCACCAACAACAAAGGGCACAATTTTAGGCGACAAGGAAGCAATAAGAGCAGACCGGATCAATTGATCCTGTCGAAACCAGATCGGATCAGCATCTCTGGTTATCGGATTTGATATTTCCACATATTTTAGAAAATCGTATCCGATGAGTAAGGAGTACCACTGCGTATGCCACGATTGGTAATTCGTGGACGTGAGTTTGATAGGTGCTTGAGCAGTAGCATTGATCGAGATGAGTTGTGTGTTTGCAACCACTGAAATCTGCGTAGTTTGTAACACAGAAGGGGTGTGTGAGCTCTCGGTGGTGTCGAGACTCGGATTAGTCATGGCTGCAGGAAAAAAAAAACTGTTAAGCCTTACGGCTCTGATACCATAAAGTAATTGGAGGAAAAGTAAGTTTATTCATAAACAGAGATCAACTTAAATACATTCAGAGTACAACCAGTTAGCATATAAAGAAGGGATATACATAAGCAGTTACAACAGATTGATATATATAAACACCTATAATCACGTAACCTTATCCTTTCCTAATACATGCTTATGGTGGAGAGTGAGTGATACACTACTTCTCAGCACATGATACTCTCCTTCAATTCTATTTTAAATTAAAGAGTAATATAAAATCAAAGAGTCAAACTTTGCTCCTTAATAAATCAGAAATCTCAGTAGTAAAAGCATGGACCTTTCGCCCGTACTCTTTTCCTTCTCCAAAAGAAGGCATTAAAAGCTTTGGCATGATCCTTCCATTTTGTCTGGAGAGTTATTTTTTCAAAAACATCCATCCAGGCTAGCGGCAAACCAATGGTATGGAGGATCACTACTGTACCAAGAAAATGGTTTTCTGAAGATAAAGATATAGTTACAGTTACAGTTTTTTTCTAAAAAAAAGACAACAATGGTGAGAGAGAAGCGATAAAGTCAGGGATGATAATGGTTAAAAAAGCTCCTTAAGCACCTCAAATCCACGCTTTACGTACAGGCTTTTTTCAGTTAAGCCAACGGTATAATAATATCACTTTTAACGTGTAAAACTGTGTCATAAGACATACCCAAAATATACAGTGCTAATAAAATTTTTTTATAAGTATACATGCAAATTTATGTATTAAACTTATTATTTATTAAAAATTATATTAAAATTTACTTATATATTATATTAATTTATTTGTAAAATTTATTTAATTATTTTTAATTTAAATTTTATAAAGATCATATTAAAAATTAAAAAATAATTAAACAAATGAAAATTCAATTAAAAATTTTAAAAGTATACTTTTATTTGTAATTTATACACCAATAAAATAACTATACAAAATTTTATTCAAATGAAAAACTAAAAAAAAAAAACTAAAGAAAAAGCATAGCCTCTGTCGCCTCCACCGGCGTCGTCATTCAGCCAATCGCCATATTGCCAAACCCAACATCATTGCTTTTTTTTTTTTTTGCTGAAAAAATCAATCACAAACTCTCTGACGCTTCTTGTATTTGATGTTGTTGATCCTTGTAACATTTAGAACAAAGATTTATCAGTGCTCTTCCATCGTAAGAAAGTAAATATATAATAAATATTTTTATTTGAAGGATTATTGAACAAGTAATTTCTTAAAATTATTCAAAAAGCCTTAAATATGTTTTTCCTTATAAAATCAAGATATCATTATCATTATTACTATACATTTTTAAATTTATTATATAATTATTTTTATCATAAATAAAGGTTATTAAATGTGTTGTTTAATTTAATTAAAGGATATCCATAGTATTTCTTTCTTAAAGTTATTCAAATTGATTTAGGATATCTTTTAAAATTTTTATAAATTATTTAACAGTAATATTAAAGTGTCAAAATATGACATAAGTGTCTTATGAACAACTAAAGCAATAATAATAAATAATAAGTTAAGAGAAAATCTAAGAGTGTAACACTTATGTAAATGTGAATGTAGGGCAAAAATTACCACAGAACTTATCTGATACTATCAGTGATTAAGAGGAATCAAATTTTCAAGTTCAATATGAGTTATAGTGTTCATTCCTTTATTTATTGCTATAGAAATTTTTGATGAAATATGAACCATTGCTAATACTTGAATCATTTGATACCTTTGTTGATTGTGTTCTTATAATTATGTATTATGAAACCTATGTGACCTTTAAGCCCATATAATCATACCAAGCCATTTGTTAGCCAATATGATAGAATTTCAACTTGATAGGGGTTATACCATCAGACTATATATATATATAGTGACTTATAATAAAATGGAGAAACTATTGCTCTTATGTGTGTGATGTATGATAGAATTGAAATGTACATAGTGATATATTTTCTTCAGTATTATTACTATGTATTTATCTTTCATTTTATTTAATTTGCTTTTGTGATATTAGTTTGAATATTGTACCTCCCTTCTTATGGATTAAATTTTATTGATATACTTTTATTAAGCTGCCACCTTATGTTATTATTATTCTTGAACATGGAGATATTATTATTGTGCATCCTACCTTTGTGGCACTATAATGACAACTCACCCAATCATTTGTGGTTTCAGGTAAAGATTATCCAAGTTTATCAGCTTCTTGATTTCTTTCTTCCAGCGAGAAGCAATGAACAATATAATAAGTTAAAAATTATTAAATATAATAAATATGTTAAGTTGTATGTACCTTAGATGCTCCGCGGTACTATTATGAATGAATTAGAAGGGTATGGAGGTAAACTATAATATAAATAATATGATATATGTGTGTAATATATAACACCAAAAATAAATGTAAAAGAATATATTATAAGATTATGGGATAATTAATTAATATGTGTGAATATGTTAATTAAGTTATGATTCTACGCGGTGCACGGTGACTTTAAGCCTACTTAGATTCTAAGACAAAGTTCACATTTCGGGAAACAGGGTGTGAATAATATTTACAATTATCGTAATTTCATGATCCTTAATTTGCTGGTAGGATTTGGATGATTTTAAAAGATTTGCACCCATCATCTCCTTTCTTTAAGCAAGGAGCTTCGCCTAGGGTCACTTGAAAGTAAGGTTTTTAAAGCTCTTCAAAGCTAGTGGTCTTTTCTTTAAAATTGTTATTTAAATGTCATATGAATACTCTATTATGTTCTTTCCCTGGTGGTTATGGTTTTGGTCTTTATATCCTCTTGAATTTTTATCTTCGGTTGGATTTTGAATAATGCTTCTAGCAGATCTAAGGTGTCATGGAGGTTATGGAGATACCATTCAATCTCTTAGGTAGAAAGTTGAAGTAATTAAAGTAATTAATTGTGGTACTGTGAGCAGAAATTTTTACACCCACTCCCAGTGAAATGGTTTTTACAATTGTAGTATTATTAGGCTCGGAGCCTTAGAGAACACGGACATAAGTCCAGAGAAATGGAATCTTCACCTAGAAGGGCTGGGAAAGAAAAAAAGGGTGGATGACTCGATTCTTAAGAAATTTTCAACTCCCTACTAGGTTCGGAAAGTTTGATACATATGAAGAAGGTAAGAATGACCCAGCAGCCCCATAACGCTCAATTCATTAGAACCAGCTTCATTTTCAAGTCTAAATATTATTAAATTCTTAAATATCATAACATCATCCATATTGCATGCAATAAAAAAATCATATTATTAAAATAAATCAAATAAAATGGGAACTCATTCGAGGATGAAAACATACTCTTGCAACGTCCAAAGTCCATAAAGAAAGTAAAATACATAAAACATGACACCCATCATAGGTGAAAATGTGCCTCTTACAGTAGTTCCAAAATCTTTAAATAAACCACATAATTAAAAATAACTAAGACATCCACAAGTTAAAAATATGTCTTTTACAATCTTTAAAATTTGAATAAATAAGTAAACATAATTCACTTAAATAAAGTAAGCAATAACTCAATAAAAATGCATCATCCACCATAAAACATATGTCAACAGGTCAAAATTAAGGTTACATCATTAATTTAAGATTAAGTTGCAAAATTAGAGGGTTTTAGGGTTTTTATTGTTCCAATTAGGGTTTTTACTTGCAAACCAATATTAAATTATGTAAACTAGAGTTTGGAAAGAAAACTAAGACTAAAATATGTGAATTAGGGTTTAGATTACAATTTAAGGTTTTACATGTGAGATTAAGGTTTTTTAAATGCAAATTTAGGTTTGGGATTAAAACATACAAAATTGGTGTTTTTATCTTGAAAACTAGGGTTTTATTGTTAATCCTGAGTTTTTGTATGTAACACTAAGATTTAATCCTAAAACTAAAGTCCTATATGCAAGATTAAAATTTAAGACATGCATTGAAGATCCTATGATAAAATTCTACGATGTAAATAAAATTAGGGTTTTGATTCGTTCAAGCCATAAATATACAACTTACTGTGAAAATAAGATCACTTATGAAATCATATGTATAACTTGTCAATACAGTAAATCAAATATTAAAACTAATCAATGAATTCGGTTAGACAAATTAATAAAAATCATACCTCCGTTTGTTGGCTCACCAATATTAATTTGTTGAACCAAGCTCGATGTTGCTATTGCCTGGACCAATTCATTTTTTTTTTGTTAGAGGCTTAATAATTCGAGGATCACTTGTATTTAAGCTACTGTCTCTCTTGATGCTTTGCTTTCTGTTTGTTCTCTTTTCTTTTTTTTTTGCTTCGATCTCATTTTTTTTTATAATTGTGGCTGCCCCTTTTTCTTATTACAAGACATGTATTTATCTGCAACAATTAGGTTAAAGCTGGCTTAATAAACATTAATTTTCAAAACTCTTTTTGCTTATCCGAGCGCAATTAACCAAACTTAAACTGAATTTGGCCCAGACTAGGGGGCCAAAATAACGACTCATATCGAATTAGACCGTTTGATATGAACCAAAGATCATATCGAATTGAGCCTTGGTCAATTCGATATGAGCTTTGTGCTCATATCGAATTGGACATTGTTCAATTCGAATTAGGTGCCAAATATGGGCACAACTCATATCGAATTAAGCCAAACCGAATAGATTCTGCCTTTGGATCGAACCCATTTAAGGTTTTATGAATTGAACCGGCTTACTTTGGGCCTCTTTTAAAATTGAACCAACCTAGTTTAAGGCTTTAAATTAGGTTTAAGCTTTTAAAGTAGAGCCAAATTTGGCTTGACCCTTATTAATTTGGATCAGATATGCTTAGGGCCAAAATTAAGGGTCTACATATACTGTTGTGTTATGGAAAGAATATCTGAGATTGAAATGAAAGTGGTGTTTTGTAACAATTGTGTTAGTTTGTACATTGAGTAATGATACTGATAACAATGGTTTTATTGTATTTATTGAGGAAGGGACTGCATGAAGGCTTGTGCCCCTTTTTGAGTATGTAATTGGTCACAATCAATATTGGTTTAGGAATACTTGTGTGCCCATACAAATAGACATACAACGTCATAGACTTTAGATATTTTAATGATGGTGTTGTATTTGTATTATGTCTCAAGATATTTCATTTTATATACTTCTCATGTTTCTTAGTGGATTATGTTATGAAGAAAAATGCCTGAAAAATTATGCATCTCTTTCATTTGGATGTGGCTTCGTTTTTTACCTCTTACAATTATTAATGATTTTAGATTCCTAGTGAGATTAAATTATTTGAAACAAGTTGGAGTGTTTATCCAACTATGTGTTGTTTTTTTTTTTGTTAGGAGAGTTTAAGTGGTTACACCATGTATAATTTATTACATGCATGCTCTTGGTTGATTATCTTTGTGCTGCAACATTTTGGAAACTCTGTTGTTTCCTATAGGCTGCAAGAATAATCGGTGGAGAAAGCGATATCTGCAATTGCTGATGGAGATACCATAATGAAGATTGACACTTAACACTTAAGAGACCTTAGCTTTCGAATTGGCTTTGTCTATCAGTTGATTGGTGAACTGTTTATTGATCAACCTGATAACGAAATGAGTGCATACAATTTGTCAAAGGCTTGTTGCATGGATCTCTGCACTCTCTTTCTTATTTTCCCTATTTAACTAGTTTTCTTAACATTCCTCTGTTCTCAGTGATGGGACTAGAAATTCACTGAGGGGGGAAGGGCAAAAATTTCACAAAAAAAAATTTCAAAAAGGTTTACCATAAAATTAAACATTTAATATTATAGTAGTTTAATAATTAATTTGTATTATTAGATTGACTATGCCTAAGAGATAATAATTGTATCTTACGAGTTTGCATATTTTGAAAACATTGTATAATAGCTTCATTTTAATTTTTTAAAAAATATCTTTTTTCATGTAACACACCAAGCTGTCTGTCAAAAAATCATCTCCTGTTTTGTTGCACAAATCCGTCTTGATAATGTTCATTGCTGAAAAAGCTCTCTCAACAGTTGCAGTTACAATATATAAGACTAAAGCCAACTTGATTAGCAGATATACCAAAGGAAATACAGTGTTATAACATGCCTCAACTATTTTTTGAGCAAGAGCCCCAATATCATCTAGGTTGGAGAAAGCTACATTCCTTTTTACATCGGTAATGTATGTATTAAGTTGATCTTCAAGTATCATTCGATCGGTGATGGAGAAATCATATGGATATAGTTCAGCAAGATGAAGTAATTTGCATAGTTCAAAAATTAGAGAATGAGTTTTTAGAAGAAAGACAAGCAATGCATGAAAGCAATTCAGTACTTGATTCTGTAAAGCGATTTTTCTTTTCTTGAGAAATGAAATCAATAACCTAGAATTGAATAAATGAAAATTAGCTTGTAGCATAATAAATAGTAAGTATGATAATAAGAAGATAAAAGAATACCTGACAAAATATTTTCACTCGAAAAGTGGTGGTAATAAGTGATAGGAAAATCAACACGCTTGGAACGCAGATAACCTGCATTATCTTCTATATTAGGTACTGTGACATTATGATCTATACAAAAGTCATTAACAGCTTCCAATATTCTATCCCATCCATTTTCCCTGAAGCTTTGCAATTCTTGTTTAACAGTTGCAATCAAATGAATCGCATTAACAATATTTTGATCATTTTTTTTGCAAAACTTGAGATAGATCATTTGTCATTCCTAAAAGTTTCCTCATTAAGAAAGTAATGAAAATAAATTCATAACTTCCCATTTTATCAATCAAGCCCACACCTGCCCCTCGATTTCTTTGTTCATAACCATCCTCATAAATATTCAGAAGAATCTCTTTCACTGGTGACCACATAGAAAGAAGATGCACAATTATTTTATAATGAGAACTCCATCGCGTGTCTCCAAATCGAGTTAAATTTATTTCTTGATGCAAGCCTCTTTCACTTTGAATATCACATCTCTCTAGGCGTTGAACTATATTATCATGTTATTTTTTATGGAGAGTATCCCTCCTTTTACATGAAGCTCCAACAATATTCACAATTATTGCAACATAATAAAAAAAATTACTCACAAATCTATTGCTCCCTGTTGTTGCAACAAGCACTAATTGGAGTTGATTAGCAAAACAATGAATGTACCTAACCTTGACCTCTAACTCTACTTAGAGACAATCCATGTTTGGCTAAGAAATCATCAAGTGTACTTTTTAAAGATAAAGCAGATATGTCACTCGCATGTACCGCTACAATTAATCACTCAACTGCTTATCACAACTTGTTAACATATCTCAATACCACAACTAATTGCTCCTTTACTGAATTGTCTCGAGCCTCATCAATTAATAGAGAGAAAAAATCATCTCCAATATCCTTAATAATAACTAGTGTCATCTCTAAAGCACAAGCACTAACTATTTGATTTTGGATACGTGGAGAAGTGAGTTGATTATTTTTAGGAGCATTTGAATTAACTATATTCCCAATTTCAATACTTCGTTGATTGTACCAATTGAGAAGTTCAAGAAAATAACCCTGAATAAGTGATTTTTTCGACTCATCATTTTTCCGAAAAAGCCAACTCATTTGCGGAAAGAAAAAGAATACAGTCAACAATTGCTGTCAAATGTGTCCGGTAATAATCTTCTTACTCTTGGCTATGAGAAGATATGACATGAGATACACTTTATCTTTGATTTTTAAAACTAACATATAACATTCTAGTATTATTGAGTGGACTACTTAGACCGCCAACATATTCATTAAATTTCTCCATAGCTTTTTTTCAATTACAAAATTTGACTTTTATAAAGATATTATCCCCCTACTTAGATCCTCTATTCGAACTAAAAAGATAACACTATAAACAAAATGATGCATCTTTGAAAACACTATATTCCAACCACTCAAATTTAGAGAACCAAACATCTCTAAAACTACTTATAATTTTTTCAAATTCTGTTTGAGAAAAATTATGGTCATATGGTTGGCAAAATCTTTTAGCCACATATTATCTTCTAACATCATCCCTAATTCTAATATCAAATTCATCAATTAGTTTACACAATGATGGATCACCCACAATATCACCAAAACTATACTCCGGATGCCTCATTGTATCACTAGTTTTTCTAACACTTGCATGACTACTTAATGTCTGGATTGATATCGGAGTTAGAATATTTGAAGATTCATCACATTCATTCTGTAATTTTTTAGTCTTTATCATAAATTTATTCATATTTATTTCAGTTTTTATTCTAAATATAATTAGTTTACTTTTGGTAATTTTAGAGTTTAGTTCATATTTTTCATTATATAAGTATTTTATATTAAATTTATATTTAGTTTATATTAAATTTATATTTAACTATTAATTATTTTATATTCACAATATAAACTAATTTGTTTAGGTTCAATTTATAATTGGTTTAATTTATTAAGTACTTAATTTATAAATTTATAGTTCTAATATTATTAACCTAATCAATTTTTATTTTTAAATTTTATTAACCTAATCACACTTTATATTAATTTTTTTTATATTCAATATTTTAATTTATAATTCTAATTAATTTAACCTAAAATTTAAAACACTAAATAAATTCATTATTCAACCAATCACAATACAAAATATTTTAAAAAAATTATTATACTTTGTTAATCATCAAAATAAATCAAATTTTATAACAAAAAATAAAATCCTAAAATTCACCTAAAATCCTAACCACAAATAACACAAAAAAAATTCAACATAATCACATAAAAAATTATTTAAAATAAATTAAAATAATTATTTGAACTTCAAACAAACTACAGTTTTTATTTAAAAAATCTCTAATTTTTACCTAAAATTCTAAATATAATCTCAAACAAAATAACCCCTAAAATCAATTAAAAAAAAGAAATAAATACCTTTTGAAGTCTCCAGTGTCAGTCGCTCCCGTCGTCAGTTTTCAAGTGCTAGTGCCAACTGCTGCCGGTGCCGCTCCCGCTCGTCCCTCTCTGTCTTCTGGTCTCTGGCTCTCTGCTCTCTCACAAGATAAAGGAGTTGCGTGGTGTAACTCCTCTCTTTATTTTTTTTAATACCTTACAAGTGAAACGACGTCGTTTTACTCAATTTCACTCATAAATATTAATACTTTGAGTAAAACGACGCTGTTTCATTCACCATTTCACTCATAAATATTAAAAATATATATATATATATAATTCCTGACTGAAATGACATTTTAGCCAGGGACATTTTTATAAAAAAAGAGCGCATGATGTGTGTTTTTAACCCTTCACGCACACCGAATCTTTTAGAGGGGCCGCTCTCCATCCGTCCCTGTTGTTATTACTGGAGGCTAGAAGCATATCTTCTATATGTGCTTTTAGCCGTCGACGAGAGGATTATTTACCCCTCCACAACCCCCCTATATTCGCCTCTGTTCTATATCCCACCCCTTCCTCTCCCTTTAGCATGTTGTTAACAATAAATTGGTTTTGTGTTTTGTTTTATGCAATTTTGCAGGCACGCGCAAGTAGAAATGTTGATGGCATTGACATCAACCTTTATCATCAATCTCTCCAACTATTAAGTCAGTCCTTTTTGTAATGTAGTGAAGTTGCTTTCAAGTAAAACCTCACAATTAAACTGGCAAACATAGTTTTCATAAATATAAATATAAATATATATTTATTTATTATTAGTTTTTTTTGTATATCTAAAATTTTATTATTAGATATTTAAATTATTGTTAAAATTTTATAATTTAATTATAAATTGAATAAAAATAATATTCTTATTTGAAATAGTATTTATAAAATTTAATTTAATAAAATCATCTAAATAAATTAATAGATTAAATAATTAAAATAAAAATATAATAAAATATAATAAAATTTTATAATTCAATAAATAATATAAAAAATAAAAATAAAAATTTTATTATAATATTAAATATTTAATTTTATTTTTAATTCACCTATAATTTTATTTTTATCTAAAAAATTTACTCTCATTTTATTTTATTTTTGGTTTCAGCACTGATGGACTGATGGACTCATTGTTTCTAACTTTTATACATTTTTTACAATGAATGTGCAATTTTATTCATCTCTAAACTATAAATGCCTGTTTCAAATAAACAGCTTGAGTAAAAATAACTAATACAACAAAATTTAAGAATTAATTATGTTGGACCAAAAGAAAATGGAATATATCAGAATCATTTATTTTTAATAAAAAGGCTAATTAAAATATTTATTCTTAATATTATTTTAGATGTTCCACTAGGAAAAAAAGAAAAAAAAAAAAGAAAAATAATCATCTTACATTTGATCAAAGGTTTTGGACCTCAATTTATGAAAAATCAACAATACAAAGTAGAAACGTGGTCTTTTACAAAATTGCATTAAAAAAAATCTCTTATTAATTCAGTAAAATATTATCAATTTTGTTTTTTATTAATTTTCCTCGTGTAGAAACCGAGCGCCCCACTTGATACAAAGGGCCCAAATTTTGGTAAAAGGCCACAACCTTTAGCCCGATATTATTTTCCACTCTTGCTAGACTAGTTGGTTGTTACTAAAACCCTCCCGCCTAAACCCACAGAATCGGAGTTTTTGTGCCCGTTTTCCTATCAGCCAATCACTGTAACCAAATGAGGAAAAGAGTCTTAACGTCTCTTCTCTCTCACTTTGTGACCTCTGCATCCTCTAATTCAATCAATCCAATTTCTCCTTCAACTTTTCAATCTCATTCACCCAAGTTTTTCTCCCAAAATCTCCTCTATTTCATCTCCAGATTCACCTCTTCTTCTTCTTCTTCTTCTGATAATCTCGAAGGATTGGTTGACCCAGAGGATCCTATTTCAATTGATAATCCTCGGGTTGAGTCCATTTCCATTGAAGAATTCTCTTTCTTACGCAATTCTTTGTTGGATCACAATGTGGCCAGTCATAAGTTCAATACAGGTAAATGTTCCAATGACGCTGTTCTAATTGCGAATTTGATTTTAAATAATGATGATGGGTTCGGGAATCAAACCCAGAAATTGCTCAGAAAATTTAGAGAAAAATTGACTGGATCTTTGGTTGTGGAGGTTTTGAATTTAATTAAAAAACCTGAATTATGTGTTAAATTTTTTATCTGGACTGGTAGGCAAATCGGGTATACTCACACTAGGGCTGTATATGATGCATTGTTAGAGATGACTGAGAGTAGTACTAATAGTAATGATGGAATACCAGAACAAATTTTGCGTGAAATTAAGGACGACGACAATGAAGTTCTTGGGAATTTGCTTAATGTTTTAATTCGCAAACATTGTCAAAATGGTCTATGGAATGTAGCATTGGAAGAGTTAGGAAGACTTAAGGATCTTGGACACAAGGCCTCAAGATCAACTTATAATGCTTTAGTTCATGTATTTTTAAGAGCAGAACGCTTAGACACAGCTTATTTGGTCCACAGAGAGATGTCAACTTTGGGGTATAGCATGGATGGGTTTACCGTGGGCTGTTTTGCACATTCCCTTTGTAAAGCAGGAAAGTGGAGAGATGCATTGACGTTAATTGAGAAAGAAGAATTTGTGCCAGATACAGTTCTTTTTACCAAGATGATATCTGGGTTATGTGAAGCTTCTCTCTTTGAAGAAGCTATGGATTTTTTGAATAGGATGCGGGCAAGTTCTTGTATCCCTAATACTGTGACATATAGGATTTTGCTTTGTGGGTGTCTGGGAAAGAGACAGCTTGGCAGGTGTAAAAGAATATTAAATATGATGATTACAGAAGGTTGTTATCCAAGTCCTAGGATATTTAATTCTCTTGTCCATTCTTACTGCAGATCAGGAGACTACACTTATGCGTATAAATTGCTCAAGAAAATGATAAAATGTGGATATCAACCTGGTTATGTAGTTTACAATATATTGATTGGTGGCATTTGTGGCAATGAGGAGTTGCCTAGTGTTGATGTGTTAGAGTTGGCTGAGAAAGCCTATAGTGAAATGCTTGATGTAGGGGTTGTATTGAATAAGGTCAACGTCAGCAATTTTGCACGGTGCCTTTGTGGCATTGGAAAATTTGAGAAGGCATATAATGTTATTAGTGAAATGATGACTAAGGGCTTTATACCTGATATTGGCACATATTCCAAAGTCATTGGTTTTTTATGTAATGCACCTAAAGTAGAGAAGGCCTTTCAATTGTTTCAAGAAATGAAAAGGAATGGTATCACTCCTGATGTCTATACATATACAATATTGCTTGATAGTTTTTGTAAAGCTGGTTTGATAGAACAGGCTCGCAATTGGTTTGATGAAATGCAAAGAGATGGTTGTGCCCCTAATGTGGTTACTTATACAGCTCTTATACATGCTTATCTTAAAGCGAAGAAGTTATCATGTGCAAACGAAATTTTTGGGATGATGTTGTCTGAGGGCTGTGTTCCTAACATTGTCACATATACAGCTCTAATTGATGGTCATTGTAAAGCTGGTGAGATTGAAAAAGCTTGCCAGATCTATGCAAGAATGAAGAACGATAATGCAGATATCCCCGACGTAGATATTTATTTCAGGGTAGTTGATAGTGAGTCCAAAGAACCAAATGTTTTTACATATGGAGCTTTGGTAGATGGTTTGTGCAAAGCCCACAAGGTCAAAGAGGCGAGCGACTTACTGGAAGCTATGTCAGTTGAAGGTTGTGTGCCAAATCAGATAATATATGATGCTCTTGTAGATGGATTTTGCAAGGTTGGTAAACTAGACGATGCACAAGAGGTGTTTACCAAGATGTTGGGGTGTGGATATGCTCCAAATGTGTACACTTATGGCTCTTTGATTGACAGGTTATTTAAGGATAAAAGATTGGATCTTGCATTAAAGGTCTTGTCCAAAATGCTAGAGAATTCTTGCGCTCCTAACGATGTTATTTACACTGAGATGATAGATGGTCTATGTAAAGTTGGAAAGACAGATGAGGCTTATAGGCTTATGCTTATGATGGAAGAAAAGGGGTGTTATCCAAATGTTGTGACTTATACTGCAATGATTGATGGCTTTGGGAAAGCAGGCAGAGTTGACAAATGCCTTGAACAGTTGCAGCAAATGGGTTCTAAGGGTTGTGCTCCAAATTTTGTCACCTATAGGGTTTTGATAAATCATTGTTGTGCTGCTGGCCTTTTGGATGAGGCTCACAAACTTTTAGAAGAGATGAAACAGACATACTGGCCAAAGCATATTGCAATATATCGTAAGGTCATTGAAGGTTTCAGCCGTGAATTCATTTCTTCTCTTGGTCTCTTAGTTGATTTGAGTGAGAATGATTCTGCACCAATTTCCCCAGTTTATAAACTTCTAATTGATAATTTTATCAAGGCTGGAAGATTGGAGATGGCTTTAGAGATGCATGAGGAGCTCTCATCATTGCCGACATTTCCAGCTTCCTACCAGAATACATATATTTCTCTAATTGAGAGCTTTTCACTTGCATGCAAGGTTGACAAGGCTTTTGAGCTATATGCAGACATGATTAGTAGGGGCTATATTCCAGAACTAAGCTTATTGGTTTGCCTTATTAAGGGACTTTTTATAGTCAGCAAGTGGGAAGAAGCTATGCAACTGTCAGATAGCATATGCCAGATGGTTTGTTTCTTTACTTCTTCTTTCTTTCATGAAGGACATGCTATATGTGAACAAGATGGCTGTATCTAATTGTTTGTCTGTCAATCTACACATAAAGATGTATGATGTGTGTGAGCAAACTTTTCAATTGTTGTCTACCACACGTTGAAAAATAAAAATAATTAGTTGATAAGCATATAAATGACATTATTCTTGTTAAAAGAGTACAAATAATCATCTTTGGAGATTCTTTAGCCACAGGAGCTCTAGATATGAGCTGTTTTTCAGGTAAAAGATATGAAATAGTTGGAGGTGAGGGTTCCTTGAATTTTTTTGTTATGTCCTGTAAATATGTCGAAATATTTGATATCATAAATTTGCCCTGCACTTACCTTTTCTTTTCAAGAAGTCTTTTTGGTTCTACATACTAGTGACTGTTGTTTTGTGTAGACTTACAACAGGTATACCTGATGCTAGGCAACATCCTTGTCCATCACTGTGGGACAGAAACAAATTATTTGTAGTTCAGAAAGATTTATCTGTAATTTTTCACATATTTTAGCTGCTAGTTTTCTTTAAGACGAGTCTTTCATTTTTAAGGGCTTTAGTATTTAAACTAAATAGCAAAAGAGGAGAGCTATTAACTGTAAGATTTTGAAGACTCTTGAGCTCTTTCCAATTTACATCTCATAGTAGTACATCATGCAACTAATTATTATGGAAGAACATCTACTTTTGAAATAGTGGTCTGACTTTAATAGGTAAATTATTATAAAAAAACCAACAGCTGCTAGTTTGATCCCAAAGTTGTCAGTTTGACAGAGTTGGCATGAAATTGCTTTCTATGCTGTCAATCAATTCACAGCCAGAGTCTTTTAGAAAACCTCTGGTGATCTTTGAGATATATTAAGATGCTAAATTCTTCATTAATCTATTGTTGATTCAATTGTTACATTGTTAAATATGCCTTGTTCAGGCTTATCTGGAACTATCGTCCGATACTTTTATTTCTTGAGGCATTCGTGTTTGATAGGAACCAGGAGTATGCTGAATGGTGAATTTATTTCGTAGACCTCCCTGCCAGCCTTTACTATTCCCTATCTCCCCACTATTTGGCCTAGGTAGAAGTTCCTAGCTCAGGTTGAGCATGCCAATTATTTATAAGAAAGATTGAGGGAATGCACTGATTCTTATTTAGGAATTTGATTGTTAAAACAGTACGAGTAAGATGAATACAAGTAATCCCTTTGCACTGTGCGATATCCTTGAAGATATTGGGAAGTTGATATTCACGCATAGCATAATAGGAAGGAGACCTCATGCAAAGAGATTTTAGCCTGGTTAGTACATTGAGTGGGTGGAATTTCAATGGGACGTATTTTCAAGATTTTATAGTGAAAAAAGTATCAAAAATTGGACAAAAGTATCATGATTTAATTTATTGGGTTGCCATTTGTTCGTTTATTTTGTTTGGATACTTGAGACTTCTCAAACTTTTGAGAACCTGTTATTTACTATTGATGCACATTTTTCTTGCTTTATTCATCTTTGCCTTGTAAAAGCATCTAAATTGTGATGCATAACTTATGCAATTTCTCAATTGAACAGGATATCCATTGGGTTTCAGAAAAGCAGACAGTTGACACAAATTAATCTATTTTATACATCCATATTGTCTCAATTTAGACAAATCCAATGACTAATGGTGCATTACTAAGTGGTTTATGAAGAGGTTTATCCTTAATTTTGTTCAACCTGATGGGTCAATGTGTATCATCAAGTGTCAGATGTGGAAGCATGTTCTGGATGTTAAATATGGGGTAAGGGATTGGAGAACTGTACATTCCTTTTTCTTTACTTGTTGGACTTATTTGTGCTTGTACATAGTTTAGGTACTGCAATCTTTGAAAGAATAGGAGTGTTGATTGATTCATTTTTTTGAACACATAATTTGTTCATTTATCGATGAAATTATGAAATTCTTCAAATGAAACTATGAACATCATTTTTCAATTCTTCTCAGGTCTAAAATGGGCAGAAGAAATAAGCAAATAAATAAAAATTAATAGGTATTGATAAAATTCATATAGGTGCTGGTGAAATTCTTTTATTCCATTTGCTAGCTTGTGCTGATTGGGCATATAATGAAAATAGTGACTCCTCTTTCAAGATTTTTCTTTTAGTGATGAAAAGCCAAGTTCATCTCAAGATGTTATCTTGCTTTCAGAGACAGGATATATATTTTTTATGGACAAGAAATAGATATAGAGAGAGATCTTTATAGCCAGTCACATAATCAATTTATTTCTTTTCCCCTTAATGAGTTTTTGAATTATGTATAATCATATTCCAGCCAATCACTTATGTTCATTTCAGGTTGCAAACTCTGGAATGTCTGAGCAAAGTCAGTTGTGCAAAGAGACATGCATAAAGCTTGTGTGCAGTTTCAGCAATGCTTGGTGTAAGTGTCTATCAGCCTTTCCATTAAGATCATCTGATATGGCTCTAGTATGACGGACTAATTATGTTATTCTCATTTAGTTCAATTAAATTTGGTGAATGTATGCCATCATAGATGAACTTGCTTTTAAAATGAAAAAAAGGAACGTGTAAACTGAATTTAGTTCTTGTAACTGTTCCAAGAAACAAATTAAAAAGTCTCAAGTACTGAGAAGAAAATAGATGAATAATGCTGCATGCATATGGTGTTTGACTGCTAATTCATAATAATTTCATTTATCCTAAAACGTCAAAATCTGATTTTTTTTTTAACTGATAGAGATTGATCTTGTATCATGTCCTGGTCTCTATTTGGCATTGCAAACGAGCTCAGGACCTGAAGCAACAGTAAACCAGGTTGGAAGATCTTGCCAGTGGACTGTTCTTTATAAAATTCTGAGTGGGGGCACCCTTTTCCTTGTTGATGAAACCCCACTAATTATAGTGAGAGTCAAGGACCTGAAAATATCCTTCATTTGATTAAACCTATCCCTGCTGTCACCTGCGGCCTGCTACATGGTGAGTTTCTTGATTCTATTACTGCATTTAGCTTAAGAAGCTTGGTCATATTTCAAGCCAAAGCAATTAGTGTTTGATTATGGAAAATGATTTTAATTCGCATTCTTAAAAGATAATAAGATCTTTTGTTATCTTAGAACTGTGTCTGAACACCATGTTTGGACATTTTCTTCTTCCATTAGAAGGCCCATTAGGCATGGGCTATGCAAAGGGGGTAGTGCTCTGCCTACTAACATCTCCTCAACTATTATAAATTAAGGAGGTGTGAAGTTTTGATCCCCTGACTAGGCTATCCTAGTTAGTTAGCACTTGATTGGCATTTGTTTAAAACAAGAAGGCTACTATGTGGCTGTTCAAATATAGCAGCCAGCAAATAATGCTACTTCATAATATGCTGATTTCTCGTGTAAACAATTATAGCATATAGTAGCATCTCCCCACCTATTATAAATTAAGGTCTGTAGTTTTGATCCCCTGACTAGGCTAGCCTAGTTACCCATTTAATGGCTGTTTGCAACTAGAAGGATGCTACTATGTGGCTGTTCTAAATTAGCATCTGGCAAATAATGTGCTACTTTTTATACATGATTGCCAGGTGCTGATTTCTTGTGAAAACAATTGCGGAACCTCAGCAAATGTGCAATATTTGAACATGTTCCCAGTGGATAAATATTCTTTCCGTTGCTAGTATAATTAACTGGCAGGCTGAAAGATCTGATACCTTTTTAATAAATTCGGAGCTAAAATTGGCCCTTTTTTTTGGTTTTATGCATTAAATTTTCCCATGAAGTGATACATTATATGCTTCAAAAGAGTTAACTGGAAATAATGTATGTGTTTTACCTGAATAATATCCATACTACAATATTGATATTGTTTGCCAAAAGTATGAAATCACTTGTTAGGATTCTGATCCTCCTTAATTGCCATTCATTTTGTTACAGTGATTCGTAGGATATCTGAGTAATTATTCCAAGGTTTTTCTTTATGGATGCTCCAACGGGTATAGAAGGGGGGAACTCCCTCTGCATTATCTGTGCATCTTATCAATCATGTATCCAAATGTGCTTTTGAAAAATGGCTGAAGAGTTTGAATATTGATTTGTTGGGATCGTTAGTGAAGGAATTGGTGGGCCCTTTAGATGGAGACTTTCATTTGAGGAAACGAACAATAGGATATAATTTGTTTTGCAGCATCTTGTCTCACAGAGCAGATATAGAAAGTGTAATAATGGCCAAAGAAATCTTTTTTGCAGTATTGGGAGTTTGGATGCTGTGGAAGTCAAAAACTTTTGATGCAAAATATATCATCTGACCATGTGAACTGGTATGAATAGTTTTGCAAGTTTTTATAGCAACTGACATGAATTTGTAAGAAAATACATTAGTTTCCTTCATTTTCTTCCTTCTTTTCAGTTTTTTTTTTCGGCGGGTCCTTTTATATTTTCTTCAATTTTATTTTAATGTTGTTAACAAAATATGTATTGTTTTTGGAACCATTTGAGTTTCAAGACAGTGAATTCTATTACCATTTGACATGAAATCATTGAAGCTGCTTTTCTCAAAATTATGAAATTATATTTTTCTGGACAAGCAGCGTTTGCATCATATCTTTTGGTAATAAAAAGTTCTAAGCAGCTATTTAGATAATATACCATGTAAAGTAAGTCTGCAAGGTTATAGTACTATGATGATTAAATTTTTAGATTATTTTTTTACAAAGATGCTTGGCATATTATTTTATTTTTTAAATGTATAAAATTTATAAAAGATGTAATATTCAAAATATTATTTTATATACAAAATATAATAACATCATATTTATAAATATATATTTAAAATTTATCAATAAAACATTAAACATAAAGTGTAAAACTAAAAAAAATAATTTATTTGAAAAAAAATAAAAAAAGATATTTTAATTAAAATTAAATTGTGTTTCACTTTTCAGATAACATCTATTCTATGCAATTAGCAAAAATATAAATATTCAATATAAAAATAAATAATTAATTAAGTCTATACTTTTTTTAAAAAAATGTCAATTTCATTTTTATTATTAGACCAAAGTGATATTACCATCAACTCATTAGAATTCATATCATGTTAAACCAAAGTGTTATTAACATCAACATATATTTAATAAATTAAAACTTTTAAATTAGATAATTTTAAATTTTAATATTTATCCATTCTAATTAAAAGGTTGAAATTTAAAATTTATGTTATTTATTAATTAAATTATAATATTTAAAAAATTGATATGATAGAACACAACTTTAAATTTTTTCAAGTACTAATAATAAAAAATTTAATATTGAGATGATTTGAATCATAATATTTATTTCTAAATAGGCTTTTAAATTAGCATTGAGTTTAAATATAAAAATTAACATAAAAACATTATGAAAAACATATATTAAACAAATCAATTATTAATAATAATCCATATCAATAAGGGGAAGAAATAACAATATTAAAAAAGAAATTTATATGTAAAGAGCATTATAGGTATAAAAAAAGACAACATCATATATATGCACTCTAAAAAAAAAGAAAAAATGCAAAGAGAAGCAAAGAAAATGAAAAAGAAGGAAACGTGGGTGATGTTGTGGCTTATCTCAGGGGATCATAGCTTTACAAGCTTAGGCTCGAGTGTTACTGTTATTGTGGCTCTCCCATCTTTAAGACAAGAAATGAGGGAGATCAGGCTCCTTAGGGGGAGACTGCAATGCCTAAGTTAGAACACGATCTGTCTAAAAGTAAAGAGAGAAAGTAAGAGTGAAAGAACTCGTTTACATGTGGGAGTCACCCCTATTTATAGTTGAATGGTAAGAGACAAGATCTGAGCAGTGTCAGTGCTGATTGCAGGTATGTAAGAGCCGTACGACAGCTATGTCAGGAGACTATCCATCTGGATACTAAGAGCTCGGTTGGACTGAGATGCTGGGCACCAAGGTCCATCCTTCCTCTGAGAGCTCGGTCAGGACTAAAGGGATAAGGAGCTCGAGAATAGCCAGTCCACGCTCATCGCACCACTGATGTTGTGGTTTACATAAGGGGGTCCTAACTCTCCAAGCTCAGGCTCGGGTACTGCTGTTGTTGTTGTGGTTCTTTCACCTGTAAGATAAGAAAGGAGAAAGATCAGGCTCCCCAAGGAAAGGCTCCGATGCCTAAGTCAGAGCTCGGTCTATCTGAAAATAAAGAGAGAAAGTAAGAGTGAACTGCCTATTTATCTATGGGGGTCACCCATATTTATAGTTAAAGGGTCGGTGTCAGTGCTGATTACACGTATGTCAGAGCCATATGACTATTGTATCAGGAGACTGTCCATTTGGACACTAAGAGCTCAATCAGACTAAGATGTTGGACATTGAGGTCCATCCTTCCTCTAAGAGCTCATTCAAGACTGAAGGGACAAAGAGCTCAGCCTAAGAGCTCGGGAAGTAGAGGTACTATCACTAGTCTTCCTCTGGTCATTATGTCAAACGAGGCAAAGTTCGAGGGGCTCGACTAAGCCCGGTTGTGGCTGTTGAAACACAATGCAACTAAATGATAGAAGTTAGAGCTCAGGTGTAGAGCTCAGCAATGGGCCCGAGTGCAAGGCTCGGTATTTTAGACAATACCACCAGTCTCACTCTGATCATCTGACATTTATGTCAAATTAGAACTTGTGTCATGTTGAAGAACTCAATAGAGCCTGATTGGGATTGTTGAAAAGCCATGCAAGTGAAATTAGACAATCCTTCTAACTCGGGTATTAAGCCCACAACTCTAAGGGGTAGTACTACTAGTCAATCCTTAGTAGCCTTGGTATTTATGCCAAGTAGTTCTGGTTGAGATTTCCAAAAGGAACATGTGTCATGCAAAAGTGAGCTGACGCTTTGGATACCGTGACAATGGTTCGGGCGGGTAACGAGGAGCGTAACTCCCACATTAGCATTAATGACGTCAGTTTATGTGCCAAAGGTATGCCTCTATAAATAGAGGGTGGGGCAACGACTATCTTCACTCAACTAACAAAGAATAACTCGGTTGCTCTCAGTTGCTGTTGTGTTCTAAGGCTTTAGAGTGCAGATCAGTATGCTTCAAAGAGCTCGGCAAATCATAAAGGTGAACACTCCTTTAAGATTTATGCATTTAAAGTTTAGTAGCAAAAATAGTACAAGCAACTGTTAGTTCAACTTTTCCTGAGTTAAGAGAGGCAGGCTCTCCTACTGCTTTGGAAGAGGTTGCTCATGGGGAAGAGGCTCGGGTTCACACTAAGAGAACATAGCCGATCATAAGAAGACCTCTTGTGCTAGTTGATGAGGAGAAAGAAGATGTAGGTAGGGATGGGAAGGTCCCTATGGGCTTTAAGAAAGCCTAGGTAAGAAACATCCGATCTTCTCTAACCGACTAAGATTTAGAAGGGATCTATAAGAAATACCTAATATCGGCGGGGTATAGGATGCTCATTCCTGGATCGGAGGTCTAAGCCTATGATGATCTTCCTGCCAACCAGTTGATGATATATGAGGAAGAACTGAGGTCAGAGGTGCGATTCCCTCTCCGCCCCTTCCTCCTGGCCTTTTTGTGCTACCATAATTTTGCCCCTGCCCAGCTCAACCCAAACGCATGATGAACTATATCAGGGTTTGAGATCTTGTATGAGCTGCTCGGGGTAGTTCCTTCCCTTCACGTACTGAGTGCTTTCAGCATCCTTAAGTTACGCTCGGGAGCAAATGAGGATTTCCTATATTTACAAGGGCGACCTGGGCTCGACCTCTTTATAGGAAAACCAGAATCCATAAAAGCATGGAAGGATTGGTTCTTTATTCTAGAGAACCACGAGGGGTTTGACTGCCAGAACACATGAATAAGTACCCCCAATGGTGAACAAGTGGACAAAGGAAAGCTTAGTGAGGCAAGGTTATTATATTTGATACTGTAGAATGAGATATTCGGAAGGAGAAGAGGAATGTCATATAGCTTATAAGGGAGTACTTCTCCCTTAAAAAAGCTCCGAAAGAGATTTGCCCTGAAGACCAAGCTGGTATATCTTTGTTCTTAATTTTTGAACTTTAGCTTAATGTTTATTTGTTTAACTCTTTTATTCTATTGCACGGGGATGAGCTCGGGATCAGCTACAAGGGAGCTGAAATGCATAGCAAAGAAAAATGTCGGAAGGGAGGCCCGGAAGAAGGCTAGGATGTCCAGCGAGCCCTCTGGCCGGTGAATTGCCGGCCAATATTGCTCGAGAGAAAGATTTGGTTATTAAGGACATGAACCTACCCTAGAAGTTGTGCAAGAAACTTTGCCTCATAGAGAAGCTGAAGAATTATTAGCTCATCGCCACAACCTGGTTTAGTTGGTGGACGGGGTGAATAAGAAGTTAGTGGGTCCGTACAATGTAACCTAATCAGTACAGGACCCAATCACTCAGAAGGTGCTTAAGCAGATATACCGAGCTATCCCTCAAGAAAGACTCGAGCACTCATGAATAAGCTCGGAGGACCTTGCATAAAAGATGGTAATAGTTTCTCATATGGTAAGAAATAATCCGAACTCTTTATCTCGAATCCAACTTCGGCATAAAAATTAATAGAATTGTATTTTGTAGCTCACTCAAATCTCCCATACTGTGATAGATCGAGTGGCGGGCATGGCATCCAACTTCTACCAGGCCTTCAAAAGTTACAACAAGGAGACTGCTAGAAGGCTAGAAGCAGAGAAAGCCTTAAGGGCCAAAACCGAGGAGCTGAAGCTAGCTCAAAAAGCTTTGAAAGCTAAAACTGAGGAGCTATGTTCCGCCGAGGAGGTTCTGAGAGACAAAATTGAGGAGTTGAGCCTGGCAGAGGAGGCTCTAGAGGCTACTTAGCAGGGACTGGCTGCCGAGTCCAAGAGAAGCGATAAGTGGCTATGCTCGGAGTGTCTATGTCTATCAATAGGCTGTATCAAAATGGCTAAAGGAAGAAAATTTGGATATGGATTTTCCATGGATAATGGACATAGACATTGACAAGCTTGCGAATGAAGCAGAGGCAGAAGATGATAATAAAGATGAAGAGGAATGGGATGAGTAGGACAAGGTCCAAAACTTGTTTTAAATTTTGTACAGTAGTTGTAGGGTGTCTACTTATGCTCGGTCTACACAGTTGTAAAGACTGGGCCCTTATTGTAATGCAAACTTTTGTGCGGTTAATATAACAAAATTCAACTTAGCTCTAATATTTGCACTTTATTTCATTCTTAATATGATATATTATTTGCTTTGATGTTGTAGCTCGATATGTAACCGAACTTAGCATGAGGTAAGAACAAATATCAATTATAATATGTTATGCTTATGTCGACGTACGAATAGCACTTTGCGTAGCCTGCTTGATTACGAGGTGTATTTGAGCATTTATTATTGGCATGCCCGGGGTACAATTTTGCTAATTATGCTCGGGGTGTAGGGTGTATGCGGGTGTCAACAGCCAGAGCAGTTTAGTAAACTATAATGTAATGGGACGTTTAATTTGAACTTTTTTTATCTCATGTTTATATATGGAACTATAAAATAAAAGAATGAAGATAAAAACAAGTACCTATTTGAGGTGTGTTGTGTATGGTGTCCAAACGGATGACCTCTTTCAAGGCAGATATCCAGTAAGAGCATTCTTGTGACTATTGGCTTTATGGTTCTAGTAAAGCTGCACGAGCTCTCTTGGTGAGACTAAATTCTTAGTCTCTTTTTCAATGCGATGTAGTTGTTTGTGCTGTTGTTGTAGTCATAACTCGGTGTTTATAGATGAAAAGCTCTCTCGATGAAATAAGGTACTAGGACTCGGTACCTAGGGACGGTGTCCCCCTTCGATATTCTGACATTTATGCCAGAGAGCTTCTTGGGCGTGCCTCTGGATGAGGTCAGAGTGTCTAGCTATGTACTTTCATACATTTCTTATACAATAATATAGAATTGTCTTTACAGCAAGATGAGGGGCTCGGAAATACAAAACAAAAACACTACTATAGAGTCCTCACATTTTACAAGATTCGAAATAGAAAGTACAAGTTCTCTACTGTACAATTAGCTCATTAATGTCAAACACAAACCAATAATATAAGTTTGGAGCGCACAGGGGCACTATAATAGCTCAGAGTGCGCAAGGGTGCTATAACAATTAAGTTTTTTAAATGAAATGAGATTTTTCTTTTTTATTGCTTACCTTAGTTTAGCTCAGCGCTTCTATTAACTTGTTTGCTTGTAAATAGTTCGGTTTGCCTAGTTTGGTATGTGATGAGTGCATGATAGTGCTTCCTATTACCATGTTCCAATTAGTAGTTCAGTGCGCGCAAGGGCATTATGAGATGCATATTAAAGTATTGAAAGCTTAGTGTGCGACTAGAGCACTATGAGATGCACGGATAAAGTGTTGATAGCTCGATATGCGACTAGGGCACTATAAGATCCACGGCTAAGTGTGGGTGAAGGCGCCATAACAGTGGTGTGTATGGGTGCACTATGATACAAACTTAGTTAAAGTACTACACAGTTAAAATGCTTTTCTTTGAAGAGCTAAGGGACATACTTAAGACCCAATCACCCATATCAAGAAATAACCAATCCACACTCACCGCACCACTGATCCTATGGCTTACCTTAGGGGGTCCTAGCTCTTCAAACTCAGACTCGGGTGCTATTGCTAAGATAAAAAAGGAGGGGGATCGGGCTTCATGGAGGAAAGCTTCGATGCCTAAGTCAGAGCTCAATCTATCTAAAAGTAAAGAAAAAAAAGTAAGAATGGAAGAAACCGTTTACTTGTAGGGGTCACCCCTATTTATAGTTGAAGGGTAAGAGATAAGATCTGAGCGGTGTTAGTGCTTACTGTGGATGTGTCAGAGTTGTACGATTACTATATCAGGAGATTGTCCATCTGAGCACTAAGAGCTTGGTCGGACTGAGATGCCGGGCACCAAGGTCCATCCTTCCTTTGAGATCTCAGTCAAGACTGAAAGCCCAAGGAGCTCGGCCTAGGAGCTCCAAAAGTGGGATAACTATCACTAGTCTCCCCTTAATCATTTGAAATTTATGTTAAACGAGGCAGAGTTCGAGGGGCTTGGCTGAGCCCAGTTGTGGCTGCTGAAATACAATGCAACTAAATGATTGAAGGTAGAGCTCAACAATGGGCCCTGGTGTAAGGCTTGGTATTTTATGGATAGTACCATTAATTCCCATGTGATCATCTGACATTTATGTCAGACTAAGATCTGTGTCATGCCGAGGAGCTCGGTAGAGCCTAATTGGGATTGCTGAAATGTAACATTTCCTGACAATTCTCATTAGAACTATTAGACAATGTTACTCGATATACTATCAGTACTCAAATCAATTCATTTACAAAGTTCTCTTTCAACTAACAAAAATTTTTAAATAATAATACAATATATATAATATAACACTTATAAGTCCAACATTTAGATCAATCTCCAATAATCCAAATGCTAATTATAATCCAGATAACTATCATAAGTTTGTCAAATCAAATGAATATAAAATGCATTCCTTTATTTGATAATTATTCACTAGAATCTCAAACTTCATCCTCTAAATACATATATTCCTTTTATGTTTATAAATTTGTACAATCTCTCAAATAGCCAAAATAAATCGCATACATACATTTCATAACTTTAAAGTACAATATACAAAAGATCTCTATATGTATTATAGATAATTTTCTAAGATTATTAATTCCACTTCTTAACTTGCTTCGATGACCTGATACCTGCGTGTCAGAAAATAATTCTAACAAGCTAAGAAAAGCTTAGCGGTGCTTGCATAAACATATTTTATCACTTAATATTAAAGAAAAAATACTTATGGTAATATAGTAATAACACTTAGTTTTAAAAAAATTTCAATTTATTAACTATTTTCAATTACAAACCAACATAATATTTTGACTACACAAAATAATAACTTTAACTTTATAAAAGTCGTTATGCTATACTATACTTTCGGTATTACAATTTTTTTCTTTATGAATCATTTTATTTAAGATCTGCTTTCTCATTTGATAACATTGCTCACAATATGCTTATTTTATTTTTCAATAAGTTTTACTTTTCAATTTCACATATAGGATAATTTCATTCAATCTATAATTTTCAGCACTTAAATTTAGTACTATATTTTAGGGCACTTTGTATCTTATACCGTTATATACGCTTTTAATTATTACCACACTTATAAAGTTATTAATTAATTCAATAACTTGAGCATAGCATTTTTATTCCATGCATTATAACTTTCACTTGTAAATATTAATATATATTACCAATCACTTTCACATTGTAACACAGTAAGTCAATTTTAAGTAATTGACTTATATTATTATTTGCATTTCTTTCATTATTCACAACTATCATATTCATATATATTTTTAATTTAGATATCTTCATTAAATATACTTATACATACTGAACTCAGATCATAGATTTGGATAACAGATTAGTGTAGCATTTGTAATGCCAAGTCTCAAGAATATATATATAGATATATAATGACAATTATACCCACTGTCACTGATGACATAATGTGTCCATTAATGGCAAGAGATGCCCACTATCACTATGGTTATCCTTCCTTTGGTTAGCCATTCAATTCAAAGCTAGATATAAAATCAGTATGATTTGGGCAATTCATTAGTTTTGATTAACACTGAATTGTGTATATCATTTCAATAGTATAATACTTTTATCAACATTTAGTACTGTATATATTTATCACATATCCAAAGTTTATTACTCTTTTCCATGCTTTTAACACATATACATGAATTTTGAACACAAAGATAATTTCATTAGCTTTTTAGTTTGTTTTATTTTTTAAAAAAAAAGAATGTGTTTTTAAGTTTGCTTGAAGTTTTATAATTTAGTTTGAAGCATAAACATGTGCAAAATGAAGCTTTAATTCACTTGTTGAAGCCAATTTGGAGGGAATGATATTGAACACGGCCAAGTTATGTTCAATAATTCGGCCATATCTCTCATCAATGAAAAATAAAAAATTTTGACTGTATGTGACACACCCACTGACTTGGCCATGTCACTGTCTGTGTCACTAGACACACCCATTGACTTGGTCATGTCACTGGCCGTGTCACTAAACACACTCACTAACTTGGCCATGTCACTGGCAAAAATTATATATTTTTACACACTCAACTATATATATATAAACATATTCAAGATCTATGATAAAAATAAATCAAAAACTAATTTTTTAACATAAAAAGAGTCTATATCAAATACTCTACTCAAACATCAATTAATCAATTTTTAACCATCACTTATAGCTAAAAACAACATCAAACCACTCATTTCTTATAAAGATTGAATTAAAAATTATACTCATCACTTATAAGTTCCTTTGAATTTATTTTTCATTCATCAATCCATTTAACCAATACTTTTAAGTAACAATTCATTATAGATGACTCAATCAACCAATTCAAACATTAAATTCATAAAAATTCATATATTTACAAATTATAATACATAAGCACATATCTCCCTCCCTTTTTCTTCTTTTTCTTTGATCACTTATTGATAATCTCACATACTCTAACTAATTCTCTTAAAAAGATTATTGAAAAATATATTTTCACTTGATTATTTTATGAAAGGAAGAAGAAAATAGAGAAGATGGCGATGGTGGAGGAAAATGGCGTGGGAGATGGAAGAAGAAAATGAGAAGTTTTCACACACACACACATGTACACACACATATATATAGTTTAATCCAGTGAGAAAATGTTCATAATAACTATGATACACCCTCATTCTTAACCGTTGATTCTAAATCGAGTTTTAGTCCTGTAAAACCGTAAAAATAATTTCTTCAGTAAATTTTGAGATATATTATTCACTATTCTCTGCTTATAGTATTTATCAACATTACTTTTAGCACTATATATTATCAATTATCAATATTAATTAAAAAGTTTCATGTTTAAAATCTTAACCATTACATGAAAAGCCATGCAAGTGAAATTGGACGGCCCTTGGTGCTCAGGTATTAAGCCCGCAACTCTAAGGGATGGTACCAATGGGTAAAAAAATAAAAACAAAAATAGTGTTTTTTTGAAAAAAGCTGTGCGAAAAAGAATAATGTTCTTTAAATTAATTTTAAAAATATATTAATATATTAAAAATATCTTATTATAAATAGTTCAGTGTTTAAGATAATGAATCTTAATTTTTTAAAAAAATTAGTATTTTGATAATATATTTTGATCAATAAATTTTTTAATAAATTAAAAATATCTTAATAAATTAAAAATACATGTAAAGATGACCCCCTATTTATAGTTAACATAGAGAGACAATGTCAGGAGCTCGGTGGGACTAAGATTGCCTAGAACCGAGGTCTATAATACTGTTGAGAGCCCGACCATAGGGATGATCGAACATGGAGCTCGGTGGACGAGCTCGGTAAATAGAGGGGTAACATTAGTAGTCCCCCTTAAATCATTTGACATTTATGTCAAGACTCAGTTATGTCATATACAAAAACTCGATTGAGCTCGGGTGAAAGTGTATGCATTGAATCATGAAACTAGGACATTGTATGGCAACATGCAAGGCTCAAGTGAGGAGCTCGGCTGGCACCCCTGATTTTTGAGCAATGGAATCCCCAACACTCAAGCACTTGTACCTTAAATGCCGAGCATTGGCACTCAGGCTTATCTAAGAATTGAGCTTAGGCATTCAAGTTCACCCGAGCCATGGTCAAGCTAATAACATAGCTAAGATTCTACCCAAAACAGAAGAGCTTACATAGCTACGCCAGAACAAGAGAGCTTGATCAGCTTCTCCTAAACCATAAACATTCAAAGGCTCTCCTAGCAACCATACTTCAACACATGTCGTATAACCGATCGCTGTAAATAGTAACTTGGGCAAGTAATCACTCTTTTTCAGTTTTTTATTTTTTATAAGTTCTTAAAGTTAAAGTGCATGTATAAGTTTATATTATAACATGGCATGGCATGAAGTTCGGGTTAACTGACCCGGCATACTTAATAGTATGCTTAGTGACTGAACATTAGGGCACATTATGACTTAACCATATCGTATACGTCTATGCCTAAGGCACTATAATAATTGAGTGCTAATGCATCTTGTGCTCGAGCTTATTGAACATGGACCCAAAACTAAGTCAACACAACATGATAGATAGAATATTTGTTCCATAAGCATTGTGCTCAATTCTTGACCGAGCCTTTAAATTGGTACGAACAAGATATCACAAAAAGGATAAATCAAAACATGGTATTGACTTCAAAAGTAAATATTTCATTAATCATGAAAAAGTTTATTACATTTAGAGCCCGGTCTTTATAATTTGCTAATAGAACAAGCATAGACAAGCATCCTACAGTTTTAAAAATAAAATTTCACAACTCTTGGACCTTGTCATCCTGGACCTTGTCCTCCTTATCAAATTCCTCTTCCTCCTCATCTTCAACATCATCTTCTGCCTTGTGCTTGGTATCTAGCTCGTCGATGTCTATCTCCATCATTCCGGACAAGTCCATGTCTAGGTTCTCTTTCTTTAACTGATCTGACACATCCTTCTGGTAAGCATAGACATGAGCATAGCGTTTATCGCTTCTCACTGACTCAGCAACCAATCCTTGATGAGTGGCTTTCAGAGTGTTCTCTGCTAGGCGCAACTCATCATCTTTGAATTTTAGAGCTTCCTTTACCGAGCATGACTCTTCATTTTTAGTTCTCAAAGTTTCTCTGGCCGAACTTAGCTTCTCTGTTTTCTTCCTCATACTTAGGGCTTCTTGAACTTATTTTAGCTCCTCATACTTAGCTTTCAAGGAGTTCTCCAGCTCTTGTCTTTTTGCGATCTCCTCATCGTAGTTCCTCATCGACCGAGCAAAATTGGCCGCCATGCCCGCTACCCGATCTTCGATGGTATTGGTGAGCTGGGCAACCTGTAAAATCCCATTTAGTTTGTCCCTATAGCAAACTTTAAATCCAGGAGCAAGTGCTCGGATTATTCCTTACCATGTGAGACATTGTCACCATCTCTTTTGCCACGACCTCTGAGCTCTTTTTCGCATTATCATGCCTTTTCTTTGGGATAGCTTGGTATATCTGTTTCAAGACATTCTAGGGCCCGGAGTCCTGCATTGAGTAGCTAGTATTAAATAGGCCCACCAACATTTTATTTACCGCCTTCACTAGCCGAATCATGCTGTACCGGTGGGCTGGTGGTTCTTCCACCTCTCTCCGAGGCAAGTTTTCTTCGACTTCAGCCTACAGTAGGTTCTCATCTACCTCTGCATGAGGCAAGTGTTCTTTCACTTCCCTGTGTGTCATAGTTTCTGGCATTGCCTCTATGGAGAGAGTCAATTCCATCACAGGCTCTTCCTCCTGAGAGGAACTGATCCCAATAGCTCGCTCACTCAATTGCTCGCGAGCCATTCTGGCCTTTTTCCAAGCCTCCCGTCTTGCTTCCTTCTCGGCCAGGCATTTGAGCTCTTTGCTCATCGATCCTAAGCCTTTCTCTATATAATCGAGCCAAAAGTTAAATACATATACACATTCACAGTAAGTAAACATCTAGAACATAGAGCATACCTATCCGGTCTTCCAACTGAATCTCTTTCGGAGCCCTCCCAAGGGGGAAGTACTCCCTTATTAGTTTAATGACATTCCTCTTCTCTCTCAGAATGTCTTGTTCCATAATCTCAAACATAGCAAGCTTAGGAAATGAGAGCTTGAGAAGCTCAAGAAATGAGAACTCAAAGAGCTTAAGGAAGAGCATGAGGAGTATGGGTAGTACCACTACTAAATGTAATGAACTTTTTTATGATTAATGAAATATTTTCTTTTGAAGTCAATACTCATGTTTTGATTTATTCTTTTGTGATATGTTGTTCGTACTAATTTAAAGGCTTGGTAAAAAACTAGACACGACACTTAAGAAATAAATATTATATCTATCATATTGTGTTGACTTGGTTATGGTCCATGTTCAATAAGCTCAAGCACGAGGTGCATCCTAGCTCTTAATTATTATAGTGCATTAGGCACGAACATATGTTGTATGGTCGAGTCACAATGTGCTCTGGCGTTCATTCACCAAGCATATTGTTAAGTATGCCGGGTCAGTTAACCCAAACTTCATGTCATGCCATGCTATAATATGAACTTATACATGAACTTTAAGAAATTGTAAAAAATGAAAAACTGAAAAAGAATAATTACCTGCCTAAGGTACTATTTGCAGTGGTCGGTTGTACGACCTATGTTGAAGTATGGCTTCTAGGAGAGCCTTTAAATGTTTATGGTTCAGGAGAAGCTGATCGAGCTCTCTTGTTCTGGTGTAGCTGCGCAAGCTCTTCTATTTTGGGCATAATCTTAGCTATGTTATTAGCTTAACTGTGGCTCAGGTGAACTTGAATGCCAAAGATCAGTTCTTGGATGAGCTTGAGTGCTGATGCTCGGCATTTAAGGTGCAAGTGCTTGAGTGTTGGGGATGACATTGCTTAAAAATCAGGAGTGTCAGTGTCTCCCTTCATTGCTTGGACATTTATGTCAAGTAGTCTCTTACCTTTACAAAAGAATGGGGTTCGGAAACAAATATAAAAAGAAACATTACACATGTCCTCGAATTTACAAGTGTGAAAAATGAATAAAAACTTTTATAATTAGAGCATTGATGCTCGGTTAGAGCGTAAAAGCTCAACCCTCTATAAGGAGCTACAATAAAATGCACACAGAGGCACTATAAGCAAAGTAGTGCATGAGAAGGCATTAAAAATATAGTATTGTAAAAAAATAAGACAAGTGCACGATAAGGCACTAAACAGTCCGGTATTATAAATGAAATAAGACTTCTTTTATTGCTTGATTTTAGTTTGATTCATAGCTATTATTAGCTTGTTTGCTCATGATGAGTTCGGTTCATCTAGTTTGATGTGCTAATTCATACATAATGTTCTTCTTATTACAATATAGAAAATAGTAATTGATTGCTTGGCCGATGAGCTATGGCATGATTAAGAAGCTGAGAGCTCGGTGCGCGACTAGGGCGCTATAATATGCAGGATTGAAGTTCTTATAGTTCGATGCGCGACTAGGGGGCTAAAATATGCATGATTAAAGTGCTGAAAATTATTGTGTGGCTAAGGCACTATAAAGCTCGGTGTGTGGGCATGTTGAGCTGAATATAATCGAAAGGCTTGGTGCGTGAGGCACGATGAGCTAATATATAATTGAATTTTATAATGTACGCGAGAGCGCTATGAGAGTTCGACGCAGGAGCGAGTTATGAGTGTCTAGTGCGCGAGAGCGCTATAGTGCTATAGTACGTAATGTTAAAGCAAGGCTTAATTAGAGTGTTTTTCTTGCAATAGCTATGAGACGTACTTGAGGTTTTGTTGCCTCTACTAGAGAATAGCATGTTAAAGCTCACTGTACCAATGATGACGGACTGATCTTCAGAGATTGTCTTAGCTCTTGTAGCTTGAGTTTGGTATTGTTGCAACTGCAGCTCTCCTACATGTAAGACAAGAGATGAGGGGGGACCAAGCTCCTCGGGGGAGAGACCCCGATACTTAAGTTAAAGGTCAATAGCTCTGGACAAGTAAAGAGAAGAGATAGAGAGAGAATCATTTTACTTGTAGGGGTAACCCCCTATTTATAATTAATGTAGGGAGACAATGTCAGCGTAATTTGTGGATGTGTCGGTGGAGTGTCTGTCGGACATAAGAAGCTCGGCGGGACTGAGAGTGCCCAGAACCAATGTCTACTATACTATTGAGAGCTCGGCCATAAAGATGACCGGACATGGAGCTCAGTGGACGAGCTCGATAAATGAAGGGATGACATCAATCAACATACTTTTTATTTTATAAAAATGTATAAATTTTTTTAAAAATATAAATCTATATATTTTTTATTATACTCTTATTTTAATATAAGATATTTTTACTAAATATTTCTAATATATAATATTAAATGTGAATATAATAAAAAATTAAAATAATAAAAAATTATAATTTACAATAAATAAAAAATATATTTATAAATTTTAAACCAACAAAATAATTATTTTGATAAATTACATTACTCTCATTATTATTCTCATTCTCATATATGTGAAATGTTTAATTTGGTTTTGAATTTTTTTACTCATATCTATCCATTTAATATTAAGCCAAATTTTAATAAAAAAAATATGAGATATAAATGAATAATTTAAATATTAAATAAATAATAGATAACTCATTTAGTTCATTAATTTATATATCTTATTTTATTAATTTTTTGGAATTTGAAAGTGGGGGCAAAATGATAATAAAAAAATAATGATTATTTTGGAAATTCACTATTAATGACATGTAGCATGTATATATAATATCTTCATTCACTTTTGATAATTATATGTTTTCTAAGTTTACTCTGGAAAATCCAATGTAAAATTACTATAAAAAGATAAATTATTAGTCATAATATTCTAAAATTTATTATAATTAATATTTCAATCATTATTAAAAAAAATACAATTTTTGAATAATTTTTATACTAACATTAGCAACAAAAAAATAAAAGTTGAAGAAATTATTTTTTTTAAAAAAATGAGAAATTAAAATAATTTATGATATACTAACACGAGTTTTAAAATATATTAGAATGTCAAAAACAAAAATACAGTGAGATTTATGATATATAAATAAATAATAATGTGTAGTTCATTTTAATTTTAATTATGTTAAAATAGGGTAATTTAGAAAATTAAGAAAAAGAGATTTTTTTCTATTATCTGACTTGAAGTAATATATTAAAATTTTTATTAGAATTTGTTATAATTAATTTTAATTTTAAAGTAAATATTAATAAATTTAAATGAAAATGAAAATACATCGATGGATAAGTAGTTTACTTACTAGGAGGTGACGCGCTGGATTTAAACTTTTGGAACTTTTTCTCTTCTGGTAAATGCATTTTCTTTCTTTTTTTCTTTATTATTGCATTTGAACTTGAACAGATAAAGACTCAAATCAAATTCTCTTCATTTCGATATGGTATTGAATTCTCTATCCCTCCAATCCATGAATTTGTTTGTATTTTCTTTTCAAGTTTTGGATTGAAAATTGATAAAATAAAAAAAAAAAATCAAATCTTTGATTGATTAAAGGCAAGTAGTGTTGAAGAAAAACAACCCAACAGCAGGCTTAAGCTCTATTCCTACTGGAGAAGCCCTTGCTCCTTCCGCGTCCGGATTGCCCTCAGCCTCAAAGCTTCTTTTTTTTTTATTTGTTTATTGATTGATTGTAATAAATATTATATATGAAGCATAATAATTTTGATTTTGCAGGGCTTAGTTATGAATATATACCTGTTAATTTGCTTAAAGGAGAGCAATCCAGTCATGGTGAGAAGTACTTTTCATCTTCTTCTGCTGTTATTATATGAACCCAATATTTCAAATGTTCATATTTATCAAAAATTAAATTAAAAATAGAAACTTGTTGATCTATGTAGAATTCCTGAAGATCAATCCTACTGGCTATGTGCCAGCACTGGTGGATGGTGACATTGTTGTTTCCGATTCTTTAGCTATCTTGATGGCCAGTGTTCTTCATTTTTCTCTCTCTTTTTTTAATTTTAAATTTTTATATTGCCTTGCTTCTAACTTATAATGTTTATATATTTTTTTGTGGACGCAAATTGGCTTTGTACATATAGTATTTAGATGAGAAGTATCCTCAGCATCCATTGTTGCCTCCTGATCTTGAGAAAAAAGCCATGAATTACCAGGTTAGTATATTCTATATATTCATATTTCCCTATTAATTAAATTGCATATTTGTGTGTGACATGTCTTGTCTTTATGTTATTTTCTAGATTTACTTATCAGTTTATTAATCTTTACATTTAAGTTTTTGCCTCCTTTCATTGATGTGAGATTTAAACAATATATCGCATTTAATTTTTTTAATTTCCTCTTTCATAGGCTGCAAATATTGTTTGCTTCAACATTCAGCCTCTTCAGAACCTAGCTGTGTTGGTGAGAATCTGATCGGGATTATTTCGATGTCTTGCATTCATTTTTGGAAGGTGTACATATATAATATTTGTTTTTCTGGGTATCTTTCTTCTTGCAGAAATTAATTGAGGAAAAAGTTGGTCCAAATGAGAAACTTCCTTGGGCTCAATATCATGTAAGAAAAGATTTTGCAGGTAAAATCTTGTAAACTGCAAGTCCTCCCTATCTCCTCCAAGCACTCAAATATAAATCTAAAGAACTTCTTATCAAAATTTAAATAGCTTAGTTGTTGATATTGAAATCTCATGAAAAGAGGAAGGAGAAGAAGAAGAAGATATGTTGCTTTCTAATTTGAAGGCTGGCATAGGTTTTTGAACTGATAGTGTACTCATTGAGAAACATCTCAAAATAGTTCCTTGTAAGACACATTAATCTCTAATCTTGCATAAGCTACTCCCGTCTCTTGGTGTTATCAATCACAAATTTGTTACCGGTGAACCACCTTAAGCATACTCTGTTATAAGGTGAATTCTAAAGGATTCTAATAAACCTTGAATGACCAAAAGAATTCTGATTTGGCTGTGATTGTAAATGAACATATCGCCTCAGTTTTTTAAATTGATTGAGGAATGAAGTGGTTACCTATATTGTTGGATAGTTCTTAGTTTTATTAACCATCTGATTTTTTTCACCATTTAACAATGAAACCAAATAAGAGTTAATATCAGTTACAAGTCAAAGTCATTGAACAACAACAACAACAACAATAACAACAAAGCCTTAATCTCAAGCTAATTGGGATCGACTATATGAATTCTTTTTTTTCCGCTCAATTCGATTTAGGACTACCCGTTCTGATAAATTTAAAACAACAAGATCCTTTTGTACCACTTTTGTCCAAGTTAATTTAGATCTATCCCCGTCTCTCTTAGGTATTTCTACTTTAACTACTTCAGTTTTTCTGACCGGTGCATCTTTAGGTCTACGTTTTACATTACCAAACCATTTCAATTTATGCTCTCTTATCTTATCCTCGATAGGCGTTACCCCTACTTTTTCTCTAATACTCTCATTCCTGATTCTATCCATTTTAGTGTATTCACACATCCATCTTATTATTCTCATATCTGCAACATGCATTCACGTGTTGTCTTTTCACAGCCCAACACTCACTACCATACATCATCCAGGCCATATGGCAGTACGGTAGAATTTTTCTTTCAATTTGACTGGCATCTTTCAGTCACATAACAGTCATGTGGCACTCCTCCACTTTATCCAACCAACTTTAATCCTATGACTTACATTTTCTTCACAACCACTATTTGCTTGAATAATAGAACCAAATTATTTAAAATGAGTACTATGAGGTATTGCTACTCCGTCTAAAATAACTTCACCCCCTTCTCTATTCGCGTTATTAAATCTACAATGCATATACTCAATTTTAGTTCTACTAAGCTTAAAACTCTTTGATTCCAAAGTACTTATCTATAATTTCAACTTTTGACTTATACCTGTTTGGGTCTCATCTATCAATACAATACCATCTGCAAACATGATACACCAAGGAATATCATATTGTATATACCTTGTTAACTCATCCATGATCAAGGCAAATAGATAAGAGCTCAAAACTGAACCTTGATATAACTCAATAGAAACAGAAAAATCCTTAGTATCCCTTCCAACAGTGCGGACATTAGTGATAGCTGCATAATACATGTCCTTCAAGACTTAGATATATCTTATAGAAATCCCCCTACTCTCTAGGATCCACTATAAAACTTCTTTAGGAACTTTATCATACATATGGTTTTCAAGTCAATGAAAACCATATGTAAATCTTTTTGCATCTCTTTATATTTTTCCATCACATCTCTAATAAAAAAATATGGCTTCCATAGTGGATCGACCAGGCATAAAACCAAACTGGTTTGGGGAGATACAAGTGTCCAAACATAAACGGTATTCCACAACTCTCTCCCATAATTTAATGGTGTGACTCATAAGCTTAATACCTTTGTAATTTAAGCAATTTTAAATATCTCCTTTATTCTTAAAAATAGGTATCAGACTGCTTTGTCTCCATTCATTAGACATTTTATTTATGCTTAAGATCTTATTAAACAAAGCTGTCAATCATGCAGCTCCTGTGTCTACCAAACTTTTCCAAACCTCAATGGGTATTCCATCCGGTCCACATGCTTTACCGATTTTCATTCTCTTCAAAGCTTTTTTTACTTCGGAGAACCTAATCCGTCTAGTATACTTCACATTTTTCTCGGTTATGTCGTCCAAACCCTCAATGATTTCATTACGGTTACCATTAAGAAGCTCCTCAAAATAACTTCTCCATCTTTCCTTGATATCTTATTTTTGAACCAATACTCTATTCTTTTCATCTTTGATGCACTTAACTTGATTCAAATCTCGACATTTTCTTTCTCTTATCTCAGCCAATTTATAAATAGCATTTTCTCCTTCCATTGTTCCAAGTTTTTCATACAAACTTTTTAGAGATTGTGCTCTTGCTGGCTTAACTGCCTTTTTAACATCATTTTTTGCTTATTTGTAATGCTCAAAAGCTTCATTATCACTACACTTTGACAAACCCTTATACCATTCCCTTTTACTTTTTACTGCCTTTTGCACTTCCTCACTCCACCACCAAGACTCTTTCGAGGGATGTCCACATCTTTTAGACTCTCCAAGTATCTTTTTTGCTATTCCTTTAATTATTGTAGACATGCCCACCCATAAATCATTTGCTGACATATTTATATCTACCTCCCAACCTCTGACTTTAACAAACTCATTCTTAAACATCAACTATTTTATATCTTTTAAAGTCTACCACCTAATCTTAAGAATTCCGTTTCTCCTAGGCCTACTAGTCGAATGCTTAATCTTGACATTCAACAACACTAACCTATGTTGAGAAGTCTGATGGTTGCCGAAACCACTAAGATAATTCCTGCTCAACTGTAAAACAAAAACTGTAGAAGTAGTGAGAAGGGTCGAACCCTAGGGACTAGCCTTGCCCAAGGCTAACCAGAACCGACAGATTCATCCAGCAATTAAAAAATTCAATATTGACATGGTATGATATTATTCATTGCCTAAGCTCGTGAAACATTCACATCTATGTATGATCATGTACTTGATTTTAGTCCATATGTTTGCACACTGATGTATAACTACTTTCTCTTGTTAAAATTTGAAAAAATTATCAGAAATGAAAAAGAAAGTAAATTTCACCATTAATCAAAGCCAAAAAAGCCTTTCTTTCGCTTGTAACTACTAATGTTAATTTGTTCTAAATATTATTAGAAGTTTATCTGTTTTGAATCACACTCGTCTCATGTGTTACAGTTTCCCTTATTTATTGTTGACTGTTACATGTTACAACTCACAGTAACTTTTCGATCCTCCCCATCTCAAGTGTTCTCTAAGTTTTATACTTGACAAAAACTTTGTTTTCCCTATATTTAACACTCACATCTTTTAATAAGTTTCTTCTTTCCCACTATATGTGCAGACTCAGTTCCCTCTTTTACTAAGGTTGTATGATGCATATAATAAACTACCAGCATTTCAAAATGCAATGCCAGAAAATCAGCCAGACGCCCCTTCATCCAGCGCTATTTAAATGCAGCCATAGATTGTGAAGGTATAGTGTCTGATTCTCTTGTAGTTCTTTCTTGTCTCTGTTATGGCTTAATGTGCTTGCAGCTTTAAATCATTAATCCGGTAGGAGACACTAAATGATTTTGGTTGCAGTTGCATATCCAGATCCTGTATTCATTCTTATTTTTGAAAAAAACACCATCCGCATATTATTATTTAATTAGTTTGCTGTTCTAACTAGGATGTCTAGTTAGAATTACGTTTATATCACATAATTTCTAGCAAACGTTCGCTATTATGCTAAAATTGCTGCTTTTGTTCATTTTCAGTTTCAGGTCGGACTTCCCAATCCAAAACTTGGAAACTTTGATGGAGTCTCAATTTATTAAAAAATAAATCCCCCACTTTTAAGATTTCATGGAGAAATCAATGAGACTTTTTAATAGAATAAAATTCAATTGTAACCTTTTATAGAATTTATGAAAATGCTATATTTTAATATCTTAGAGTTCAATTTGTAACAATTTCTCATAGTTTAGATGTACTCTCATACCATGTTATAAGGTTTTCTTTACTTGCTCCAAAGTTTGGTAAGGAAATCTAACTTATAAAAAGTTGCTGTCCTATAAAATCTTCACATGGTTTGGATTTTAACTGAGAATAAAAATTTTTATCAATAATTTTTATTCTCAGTTAAAATTTTTAACCAATTCAGCTTATTTACAAATTTAATTAATTTGGATTTAACTTCTATATCTAATAATAATTTTTTAGAATAAATAATAATACTATAAACTATTTTATATTTCAATGTTAATGCATATTAATAGTTTATTTATAGTCTCGAAAATCAATTAGTAAAATAATAAACCCTCATAAAAACGGTGAATATATGAATTATTTTCTTATAAATTTTAGATTAGACATGATAACAATTATTTATAAACGAAATCATATTTGAAATTTAGATTTAATTGTTTTAAATCAAGCAAATGCGTTTATCTATTTGTTTTATTATTGTATTTTTACTTCTAAAAAATTGTTTTTATTATATCAGATTGAATTTAGCATTGCACGTTGAATTATGTTGATAATTGCATTGCGTCATTATCTGATGGCCAATTGCACTCTGCAGCATAAAATTTTCACAATAAAATATTGGTTTCTGATTTGATGGGCCGATTTAGATTTCAACGATAACATTGGACAACAAAACATAAACGCTGAAACTCATCGTTACTTGCAGGCCACAGCAGAGAGTGGACAAACTCGATTTTCTCTCTTTCTTTCTGTACAATTCAAATGGTATTTCAATTATCTCTCTCTTTTTTTATTTATTTTTTATTTTTTCATATTTTTGTTTTTGAAGTTTTGGACTAACGTTGAAGAATTTGATCAAGGCAAGTGTTACAGATGAATCTAAGAAGCTTAAGCTCTATTCGTACTGGACAAGCTCTTGCTCCTGCCGTGTACGAATCGCCCTCAAATTGAAAGGTCTTTTTTCTTTTTTCAAATTTCTTTATTTATTGATTGATTTTATACCAAAATCATCAAACATTTGAACTTGAATTCAATTTTGCAGGCCTAGATTACGAGTATATACCTGTTAATCTGGTCAAAGGGGAGCAATTCAGTCCTGGTGACAGAGTCTTATCAACTTATTCTTTTGCTTTCATTAACCCAGATTCATTTATTAATTGCTTTTCTTGATTTTCTTTTTATTTATGTATTTGGGTAGAGTTTTTGAAGCTCAATCCTATTGGTTATGTGCCGGTTTTGGCCGATGGTGACATTGTTATTTCAGACTCTTTTGCCATTTTGATGGTTAGTTGCTCTTTTTTTTTTGAAAAAAAAATCTATGGATTTTTATGCTTTTATTTTTTATTTTTTTGTCGGTTGCAAATTGGTGATTTATGTATGTATGTATGTACAGTATTTGGATGAGAAGTATCCTCAGCATCCATTATTGCCTCATGATCTTGAGAAAAAAGCCATCAATTACCAGGTTATCATATTGCATTTCCTCTAGTCATTAAATTTCAAATTTCGTATGGCATGTCTTTACTTTATGTTAATTTCTTGGTGTACTTATCCATTTATTTATCTTTGTATGTATGTATGTTTTTGCCTTCTTTCAATGATATTAGTTTCAAACAGTAATGATCATCTTTCTTTAATCATCTACTATATAGGCTGCAAATATTGTTTCCTCAAGCATACAGCCTCTTCAAAATCTTGCTGTGCTGGTGAGTGTTATTGCAACTAAGTATCCCTTATAATTTTTATCTCTAAGCATAGATGATGTATTTATTTCATTTATTACAAGGTATATTATCTGTTTTTTTTCCTCCTTGTGTTATCTGTTTTGTTTTTCCCTCCTTGTGCCTTTCATCTCACAGAAATTTATAGAGGAAAAGGTCAGTCCAGATGAGAAAATTCCTTGGGTTCGGCATCATATTGTAAAAGGATTTGCTGGTAAGATCTACTATGCCACAAGATGGCATTGCCATCTATCACAAGCATTTTTAATACAATATTTAAAAATAAAGATTGCTATAGAACTCATAAATTTGAGTTTTTGACAATGATATCTCTTACAAGATGAAGAAGAATTAATGGAAAAAAAAAAGAAGAGGATTACTTGTTATTCTATTTGAATGGTGGGCATAGGCTGTTAAAGTTGCAGCTCTTACAAATTTCTTCTATGTCAAACTTTGTTTCTGTTTCTTCTAATTGCCTGAGAGCAAAGGCCTAACATTAACTAGCTAACTAATGACCTTAGCCACAAATGGAATCCAAGCATGAGCTCACCATATCAAAATGTTTAAGTTGTCTACTTCTTTGTTACTGGTATGTGACTGACAACTGATATAGAATTGCAGTTAGACACATGAGAAATGTTTGAATACTCCTTTGTAAGATACGTTGATCTTTAATCTTACACGAGCAATACCTGTTGTCACTGGCTGCAGATTTTTCATTCATGGACACCTTCAAAATACTCTTATTATAAGCTTGAATTATCAAAATTGGTCTTATTTGAACATATCCACTCAGTATTTCTTAATTCTTTCATAATGAAGAGGTTAAGTGTATTTTTGGATAACCTTTATTTTTTTATTTTTTTTTTACTAGAACCTTTATTTTTTTTAATCGATCATGAGAAGCTCAGGACATATTTGTACTTTATGGCATAATCTGCCTTTTTCCTCTTTTTTCCTTTTTTCAATATTTGACAAAAATAAAACCAAAAAGAGTTAATATAAGATGCCAATCAATGAGTTAATAGCCATCAAAATTTAGCTATTTTGCATGATTTCATCAAATTCAGCCTTGAAAGAATTCGGGTGTAAGTTGTGAGTGTTTCAGCTTATTTAAATTTATGGCTTGATTGCCACTTGCATCTGTCTCAGCACTTGAGAAGCTGCTGAAAGGCCATGCTGGAAGATATGCGACTGGAGATGGAGTTTTCATGGTTTGTTTTACTTCTTTATTTCTTTTTATATTTCTATCCAGAAATATACAGAATGTGATCTGCATACACTTCTATGAAGTTGGCCAGTGGGATTCAAAAGGTTCTGCTGATGCACATAATTTTATAAAACTACTTTCAAATCCTGCCTGCAATTTATTTTGTGTGAGAAAAGGGAAATGTGGACTTGCTAAGGTTGTCACAGTGTCTGTTTAGATAGAAAAGGGAAAGATCATGACTCTACATGTACAATTATAAAAATGCTACTTTTCAAGGCAAGTAATAAGACTTCACTGGTAGAGTATATGCAACAAAAGGATTTGTTTAATAACCATATGATTTCTTCTCTTCTTCTTTGAGTAATTTGTATGAGCTATATGCAACAAAATGGTTTGTTTAATAACAGTATGCATTCTTCTACTGGCTGACATAATTGTCTAAAATGGAAAAGTAAAATAAAATTATTGTTGCTTACTAACTTGTTATGTCAATATAAGTTAGATATGGGAATGATCAACCATTGTGCATCAAAATGAAATTTAAAGAATATGAATTTTCCCCTTCTTCTATGGGACCAAAATCCCTATGTGTCTGCTTTGAACAGGGGATTGAGTGTCTGATGGCTATTGGTGATATGACTATTTACTTGAATGTTATGTTGCCTTGCAGGCAGATTTGTTTCTAGCACCACAGATTCATGCAGCAGTTTGGAGGTTCAATGTTGACATGGTAGTATTTGTTTCCTGAGTTCATGCAACAGTCACATCTTTAAATGATTTATATATGGAGTTTTGGATCATATTTTTGCACAATTATGTATTTATCAAGTTTGTACCATTAAAATACAACTGCAAATGAAAAAACAATCAGAATGAAAACCAGAAATAAATTCCATTGCATGAATCAAAATGGAAAGTAACTACAGATTTTCATTGTAACTATCATTAAGGCTTCATCTGTTGTGCATCACACTTTATATATTTTGTACATTTTTCTCCGACATGTTGGTCAACTGTTACATATATAATTCACAGTAAGCTTTTGGAGTGTCTATCTTGTTCTCTTAATTTTATTCTTCAGTCTTGTTTATATTTCCCTATATATACTGGTTACATCTTCTGACCAATTTCTTCTTCCCCCATTATTTGTGCAGACTCAGTTCCCTCTTCTATTGAGGTTGCATGAGGCATACAATGAGCTTCCGTCATTCCAGGATGCGATGCCAGAAAATCAGCCAGATGCCAGGAAATTAACCGGTTAAATCAATTGTAGATTCTGAAGTTAGAAGGTACAAAAAAGAAAACACTTTAGAAGCATAATGACTAATATATAGCAGCAAGTACAGTTTTTAATGCTCTTCTTGTGTATTTTCTTTTATTTTGTTGTGATTGATTCGCTTGCAGCAAAAATTTGTTTATTTTCTGTTGAGTCCTTTTTATCTTAATTGCAAGGGTTTCTTGCCAAGCTAAAATTTCTGCTTTGGTTCCTTTTTTTCAGGTCAAAACATCCCAGTCTCAAATGGTATAAAGAACCACTTAGTGGAGGCCTAAAGATAAAAGATTACATCCTAAATAAATGAATAAAAATATGTAACAATCAGGTAATAATGTAAAATTTGCTTCCAACTGAGATTTAAAACTCATAATCTCATTCCAATGAGTGTTTAATAAATATGTTAGTGTTTTGGGTGTAAATTGTAAAATTTCTATTAGTTATGTTAATTAATAAACTATGAATTGGTGAAAGGAAGTAGTTTGGGATGTGTGATTATAATTATCTTGTTAATGTAAAATTATTATGTACACTAATTAGTTGAATTATTATGGACACTAATTAGTTTATCTGGGACATAAATCTAGCCTGTGTTGGAGGGTCAATTTCATTCCCGGCTGAATGTGTTGCTAAATTCCTATGTTCCAATATTTGCCAACTAATATTAGTAGTTTTGTACTCATGATACATAAAACAAAGCCTCAGAATTTTGAAGTTTCAACAAAGCAATTTGTAAATTTCTAAGATGAAAAAAGATTTTTTGATTTTTTTTTATAATTTTAACTTTTTTTATACTTCTAAATGTTTTTGGTAACTATTTGTATAATATTTAATGTGGGCACTTAAATAAAATAGATTAACATTATACTGTTATGCATTATTTTATTAATTTTCAAATGGCTAAAAGTTTCAAAATTTTATTTGCCTTTTCAATTATAATTTGGCTTTCATATCTTAATAAAATTTTTAGCCAATTTTGTAATTTTATGACCATAGAATTAGTATATTACAAGCTAAATTACCCGCGCACATTATTGTGAAAATTAAAATTATTATGTAAATAATGAAAAAATATATTTAAATTATTAATATATACAAAATACAGTGATAAAGTATGATTTAATATTTATTTTATAATATATATATATATATTTAGATATTACCACAACAAAAGAATATTTATAATTTTATAACAGGTCTCCTTTGGCTTTGGCGCTCTCTCTTCTCAGTTCCTTCGATCGCTTTTTCTCTCGCACACAAATATAGGCTTCAACGAGGAGCTCGCAACGAGAAATTATATGGTGGAGCCGTGATACTGTAACAAACCAACTCTCAAACAGAGAAAGATTAGGAATGAGAGATAGAAATTGAGCGAAATGGGAAGAATTAATTAAGAAACAGAGGATAGAAGAGAGAAAAGAGAAGAGAAACAAAATAGAGAAGAGAAGAGAGAAAGGAAATAGAAATAATTCTGATATTGATAATTGATATCCTCGGGCACTGATTACAATTGCCTATATAGGAATGTTAGCTACACAAAAGGAATTGATGATCCACTAATTCGAAATATTTCTCCGTGCACTCTGCTGTGCTTGCTTTGCTGGCAGGTCGGTTATAACCAATTTATCCCATTCATAGCACATCACCTTGTTACTTGCTCTTACTAAATTACCCTTCTTCTTCTTCTTCCTTGCATTCGCAGGGACGATTTTACGTTGAAGGGAAGGGGGGCAGTTGCCCCCTTCCCTTTTTGAAAATTTATATATATATATAATATTTTTTAAAATTTTTTATTAATTTTTTTAAAAAAATTTAAATTACCCCTCTTTTTTTTATTAATTTTTACAAGAAGTAAAAAAAATATAATAAATTATTTATTCTATAGCAATAGTTCTCTTTTAAAAAATTGACAAAATATTAATATATACAAATGTAAAAAAAATAAAAAAAAGTATAAATTTTTCAACTAAATTAATTTGAATACATTTAATGAATTAAAGAACTCATTTATTTTAATTATTTTTTAAAAAATTATATTTATTATTTAATTTTTTTCTCTTTATTTTATTTTTATTACGAAAAAATTTATAAATTTAAAATACTATTAAAATAAAATGAGAGATAAATAATTATGAGAAAGCTAAAATTTGTAAAAAAAAGTTCACCCCCGAGCCTGACTTCGCCTTGCTCACACCAACTAAACGCATACTGATAGATAGATGGAGAGGATCTGAGAAGGAGGTCCGAAGAACCTAAATGCTTATCGAAACAAACCGCTGTTATTTTTTTTTATGTTGTTTCAGATTCGAGTACCAAAGTGAAAATCTGTGATATTGGTATATTTACTTTTTATGTTTGTTAAAGAATTAGATTTAGATTTCAGATAATAGGTTCATCTCAATTAGATCAATTTACTGCATATTCCCATAATTCCATTTGAAGCAGCCAAGCTCCCTGCGATTCTGTTTGTTTTCAATAAAAATTTCGTTTCATTTTTTTCTCTCTTTTAATTTGATTTTGTGTTTGTTTGCTATTTTTATTTGTTTTCACTGAGAAAATCGGGTATATCAAGGATGGGGGTGGTGTTTCATTTCTCTCTGTGATAGTTTATCACTGAATATTGAATCTTTTGTTTTTGTGAAATTGGAACGATTCAAGCATAAAATCTTTTTATTTACGTAATTGTAAGTAATCACTTCCACAAAACATTAAAAAAAGAATACAGTTATTAATCTCTGTTTTATTTTCTGACCTTGTACCATCAAGGTAGCTTAGCCTTTGGGCGTGTTACTGGTTGTTTATGATCCTAATGGGAACTACTGGTTAGTCACTTTCATCTATGGTTGTCCGAATAGCCAAGGAAAAAAAAGATGAAGAATTTCGTCAGGAAATTTCAGAATTGAGCATCAATCCCGTGGATGGTAATTGGAGATTTTAATCAAATTTTGTATTCATATGAGAAGAAAGGAGGGGACGGTTCATTGTCTAATGAGAGGCTTTCTTTTGCTCAATGGTTGAATGACAATCAGTTGATGGATATGGGATGCAAAGGACCCTTGTTCACATGGTCTAACAAACAAGAGGGGATTAGAAGCATTCAACAACGCCTGGATAGAGCCATTATTAATTATAGCTGGAGAACTAAATTTGCTGATGCTTACATTGTACGTGGGGACTTCCTTGGCTCTGATCATGGACCAATCATTCCCTATCTTCAAAATAGTGTTCCCGACCAAGAAGGAAAATTTTCAGATTTGAGACCAAATGGTTATTAGAAGGTGAAGGTTGTGGGAATATTATCAGAGAATCCTGGGATTCCGCTCATGGCGACAATCATGGAGATTCAATTGCCTCAAAACTTAAGTCTACTGCTATTTCTCTTAAAAAATGGAGCAAAGGGTTTTATTGTTTTGGATATGCGTTTATATATTGTTCAAAAAAAAAAAGATGGGGTGGTAATAGATATTTTTTCTTTTTATTTTAATTTTTTATGACAAGAAGGGTAAAAAAAAAGAAAGGAACAAAACTACCAACGAAAATTTTAATATGACCTCTATGCTCCCACTCCGTACGTTAGGCTCAATCATAAATTTTAATTTAAAAATAAAAATTAATTGAAAGGGACTAGTGGTTAATTTTTTAAATTTTGCCACGTGTTGATATAACAGTGGTTTGTTATATCAACTAATAATCCTAGTTGGTGTCTCCGTTTCATAATATAATTTCTCGCTGGCAAGGCAAAAGGTAAAACGGAGCCTTTGGTCACTTGAGGCTTCAGATTTTGAGTGGGTTTCTGAATCTCGGTAGACGAGTGAAATAGACTTGGAATCAATTTCAATTTTCACATTTTATTGTTTAATATTGGATAGCTTTGAGGATTTCTCTCCTAAATTCAGGTATACCTACACTTTTTTTTAAATTCTCATTATTTTTCCTTTTATATATGATTCTGCGCTTGTTTACGATGCATTAGAACTTGCGCAGTCAAAGTGTTTGTCTGAATGTTTTTTGGTTTTTCTTTCCTCCGTGAATATAAAAAAAATTGGCTTATGCTTTTGTTGTATGATTATTGTATTTCCTGTCTTTTGTTGTTTGATTAGGATATATATGAATGTTGTACAATCAAACTGTTGGTTATAATACATTTCAAAAAAAAAAAAAACTGTTGTTTATAATGCCCCAACCTTGTTTCAGCCATTGTTGTAAGAATTTTTATTGCAAAATAACCTACTTTCAGTTGATATATTGCAATAGGAAACAACGGGAGTGAGATGAATGAATTTGAAGAATCTGATTTGGATATTAGCGAGGAAGAAGAAGAAGAAGAAGAAGAAGGGGATGATGATGATGGAGCATCCGAAGAGCAGGAGAAAGAAGGGAATCTTCTTGGCTTAAGTGAAGGTGATGCTGTTGCTACTGATGGTTCAGGGGGCCAACATTATCAACAATTTGATCGTGTTGAATATGAAGCTCTTGCTGAAAAAAAGCGCAAAGGACTTGTTTATAGCAAAGAGTTAGTTTCAGTAATCTTCCTCTCTTCCATGCTTTTGTGTTCCTCCCTCGATGACTAAGTAACTTATATATTTTTGTGCTGAGTAGGTAGGAAGGATACTTCTTTAATTTAATTAAGCAACTTCCATGAAAGATGTTGTGTGCAAGGCATTTAAGCTTGAGACTTGACTAATAGAAAGAAGGGACTTTTCCCAACTTAGTTTAGATTTAGGTTTTAGCTTCTATTAGTCAAGCTTTGATTTGAAGCCAGCGGCTTGCTTTGCTTTCGTTGCAGCATTTTGTTAGGAGTGGGTGCTTGCCATTAATGTTGGGGGAGGAGGGCATTTCCATTGCAAAGGATATAATATCCTAGCTAGGCATATTCTGCACTAAATATTATGATTTATATGCTGCATTTCATGAATAACATAAAAGATCTATCTACTGCATTTTATGTATGTATAAATATCCAGCATATAGAATGCATATATAGTAAGTAATTCATGCAATTCTACAAGTTCAAATAACATATAGCGACCAAATATGCATTCTTTGAAACTTGAAAGTTTAAAAATTAATTTTTCTCTTTCTTCTACTGCATCTTTTTCAGGTTTTTGTAGAATAACTTTGTTCTTGCATGGTTAGATAGTAATTGGTTGAGGATGGCTGAAGTTCCTTTTAAGAAGTGATTGTAGTCATGTTGATTAATATTTTTTCATCTTCCTTGTGAACCAAAACTTATGATTTGTTGTTACTATACTTGTATTTGGACTTCATTTAAGAATTGTTTTAAATGACAGTGTAGGGCCTGGGAAGAAGGCCAGGCAAGAGGATATATCTGGAGCTAGCATGGATGAAATAATGGAAGCCCTGAATTATGGAATTCGGAGAAAGTCAAGAAAGGTATGCCATTTTGTGGCAATGTCGCTCATTCTTAAATGTTTTATAGTTTTAAATGTTCATAATTGATATGGAAGATCATCTTAGATTTATGAAAGTCATCATGGTCTAACAGGCCTTTAGCATAATTTTTAATGTATATATAAATCTAAGGGAAATAGCTCAAAACGGATTGTATTCGTGGGACAGAAACTGTACAACTTTAAATTATGGATCATATTAACATGGAACCACTAACCTTCATAAATCTACATTAACTTTTACATGATTCTATATTTTATAGAGCCTATCTCCCTTTGTTGTGGGGTGTTGGTACTTGTTTATTGCTTTGTTGGTTGTGATTGTGTCATTAATTACTTTGACCCTGCTTTCTGTAATCTAGCTTATATTAGGATATGCCTTTGAAAGCTTGGTTGCGTCAGAATTCCTTTGCCTCTGTTTTTATCTCATGGATCGTATAGTGAAGACATGCATAATTGTGTAACTGGCTACTGCTGTGGATGGGAAGAAGTCATCATGTCATTTGATTGTCTGAAACCCATGGCTTCATTATATAGAAAATCTGTTTTGTCATGATTTTCTGTGGTAGATTTGTATGTGAATAAGTTCATATGTATTTTTGTTTGTTATATGCCGATAGAAAATCTGTTTTGTCATGATTTTCTGTGGCCATTTTTGTGGTGGATGCATGTATGGATAAGTTCATCTATATTTATGTTTGTTATATGTCTATAAGTATGCACGTATGTACTCACAGTAACCCTTTTGTGATGTTTTCATTCTTTACCTTATGGCCTCTTCAGAAAAACGGTTGGGAGGAAGAATTGGAATGTTAATTTTCTCTCTTTTTTTTTGTGCGAGTGAGAGAGCAATGTTAATCATATTGTTCTTATTCTGTTTCTCTTGCAGCATAAGAAAAGAGGTAGGAGGAAGGGATCAAAAAATAAACTTAGCCCTAAAATTACAAAAATGCTGGGTGATGCTACTGTTCTTTATGCGCATGGTCAATATGAAGAGGTAAGTGACATGCCAAATCTCCATGTTCTGTTTTAGCAATAATTTTTTGTAGTTTGTCCTTTGTTTCTCATTTTTCGTTGCTGTTAGATTAAACATGTGCATCATTTCATATGATAACTTGAAGTGGATTTGGAAATGAAATATGAATGAACACATAGGCCCTGAAGCTAACCAAATTAACCTGCAGACACCCTTAGCCCTTCCCTCTATCTCACCAATTAAGCCAATTGGAATGTTATTTAGGACCTATTAAATTGTTCTAGCTCAGCACAAGATTTGAGTACACATTTACTTATCTAAATAGAAGATAGGTGCGGAGAAAAGGGCAACTTGGATCACTGGGCCCCACATGCATACCACATTAGGCACTAGCAGTTTTTTTTATATGCACATTTGTAAATTTTCCTGCATCTTCAGTCCGTGACTTGGTTATTCAATTGGAGAAAACAGGTCATAAGATGGTTTAAACTTGAGCGCAATCTGCTTGAAATTCTTGCTTTGTAATTATTTCTGAAAAATCAAGAATTTTCTTGAGTTTTAAGTATGCTGTAAGATATTAATAATCATTCAATGAAATGGGCCATGATAATACTTAGGGATGAGCAAAAAACCAAAAACCGATCATGTCGGTTTAAACCGACTGAATTGGCGGTTTCGGCTTGTATTTTTACTAGAAAAACAGACCGAACCCGATAAAATATCGATTGAACTGACTATTATTCATCGATTTTCAAAAATAATTTTTTCCGACTGGTCTGGTTGGTCGAGTCCTAAAACCCGACGAACCCGACCAATGCTCATATCTAATAATACTGAGGCCTCTATTTGTTTTTGATACTCAAGGTCAAGAGAACCCATGCATAAAAAAGGTAAATTGTAATTGTTGCTGGCCATCAATAACACTGACAACAACAAGAAGAAGTTAATTCCCTTGTGGAAATGTGGATAGGTAGTTCCATTTTTATCTTTTTGTCCTGAAATATAAGATAAGTGAGCAAGTTTCTATATGTTTCCAAACACTAGAAAATGGGAAACATGCTATTTAGATATATATTTCTTTTGCAAAATATTTCCAGTGATAAGTTGCTAGAACTTTGAGTTTTACCATACTATATTGATTTTTTTTTCTTTTGATTGGCGAGTTTGTTCGATTCGAGTAAAGGTTCCAATTCTTCTCTGCTGACTCTTTTGAATATCTTGTAGGCCATATATGTTCTAAACGAGGTTGTTAGGCTAGCGCCACATGTTCCTGATTCATACCATACACTTGGTCTCATCCATATTGCACTTGGTAATACTGAAAAAACAATAGGCTTTTATACAATTGCAGCACGCCTTATGCCAAAAGATTCACCTTTGTGGAGAATGCTTTTTTCCTGGTACAAGTAAGTAATCTTATGCAACTGAGCTCAATACTAACACTATTATTACTCGGTTATAAGCTCATGCAACTGAGCTCAATACTACCACAATTAGTGCTGCTTAATCTTTTGAGGTTAAGATATGCAGATTTTTTTTCTTTATGGTTGCAATTTAATGTTGAGTAAAACCTCATATAGGTGATGTAAAATGAAAGAGATATGTGTCTCAACTAGAACCCTTCCATTAATCTTGATACTCTTGTATAATCTCCTCTACATTTAAACTATGCATCTTTGATCATCATTCTTTGAATTTTAGAAGGTTGTTTGAGGTTTAACGCTTAGCTTGGGCTTCATCTAATTGAGTTGGTGACTACACTTAGTTCTAATTTTGATGCATAAATGCAAATATTAATTTTAGAGGCAATCTTTAGTGACATAGTTTCAAACTAGACGGAATATAAAATTTTGCCCATGAAGTGTCATGTCTTAATCCACTTCCCAGTATGTTCTATATTGATTCGCCATGCATAAGCAGATCTTTTTCAAACTTGGGTAATACGTTCCATTGATTATTGGCAAAGAACTATCTAACCCTTGAGTACGAATATGGACACTGATAATTTGCATTATTGTTTGATTCTTAAGAAATGTGGCAATGCGAGCAATAATCTTACATAATGACCCTACGAAAAAATTTTGTACAACTTTTATCTGAGGGTCGTGGTAAGTTGGCATATTTGTTTTAAGTGCAAGTTTGAAGAGGGCTAAGGTCATGGCACTTTGGCACACAAAAGCTTGCCAATGGGGAAATGGTTATAGTGATTCTTTTTGGAGTCAATTTCTTCTTGGTGCATAAAACTCCTATTTAGGATTACTAATCCTAGAAGGGCAAATTATTTAGTCTTTGTGAATAGTACTGTATAGTCTAGTTATTTGCTTTGGCTTTGATTAATGAACTATTAGAATTTTGTTTTGTTTTCAAAGTCAAATAGACTTCATACTTACTCGAAGACGGGACAAAAGTAAGTGTAAGGATTGCAAGGTCATTCCAGGTGAAGCATTGACGGCGCAACATCGTATTGTGGTTTTAGATGTTAAGAATAAAAGTAGCTGGAGGAATGATAAGAAAATATTGGAACCAAGGATAAGATGGTGGAAATTGAAAGACCTAGCTCAAGGTACCTTTAAGGAGGAGTTACTAAAGGAAGAAATTTGGAACCTTGAGGCTAGTGCAGAGGACTTGTGGACAAAAATGGAAGGTGGCATTAAGAAAGCAGGTAGTAAATTGCTTGGGATCTCTAAAGGGGCAGGGCCTCGACCGCACGATGCATGGTGGTGGGATGAGGAGGTTCAAAAGGCTATTAAGGCTAAGAGGGAATGGTATAAAAAGTTACCGAATGCGGTTAATAGCGAGGCCTTTGAGGAATATAAGAGGGCTAAGAAAGAGGCAAAGAAGACTGTTAGTGTAGCTCGTGGCAGAGCCTTAGAAGGGATTTATCAAAAGTTAGGTACTAAAGAGGGAGAAATGGGCATTTATAAGATTGCAAGGATGAGAGAAAGGAAAAGCAGAGATTTAAGCCAAGTCAAATGTATAAAGGACGAAGATCAACGGGTGTTGACAGGAGATGTTGAGATTAAGGAGAGGTGGAAGGCTTATTTTGAGCAGTTATTCAACCCTGAACATGAACAAGATTTTCAAGGTCTTCATGCAACAAATGATTATATCAGCTGGTCTAGGAGGATCTTGCATAGTGAAGTAAGAGAAGCCTTGAAGTATATGAAAGTTGGTAAAGCTTGTGGCCCGGATGGTATTCCTATAGAGGTTTGGAAGAACCTTGGAGAGGTAGGAGTTGTCTGGTTAACTAAACTCTTTAATGCTATTGTGAAAGGACGTAAGATGCCGAATGCCTGGAGGAAGAGTATCATGGTACCCATATATAAAAATAAGGGAGACATTCAATGCTGTACAAATTATCGGGGTATCAAACTTATGAGCCATACTATGAAATTATGGGAAAGGATTATTGAACACAGATTGAGGAAGCTTACAAGAGTTTCGGAGAATCAGTTTGGGTTTATGCCAGGGAGATCTACCATGGAGGCTATTTCTCTTCTAAGAAGACTAATAGAATTGTATCAAGAGAAGAAGAAAGATCTCCACATGGTATTTATTGACTTGGAGAAAGCCTATGATAGAGTACCAAGAGAAGTGTTATGGTGGGTTTTGAAGAGGAAAGGAGTCAACGGCAAATATATCAACATCATCAAGGACATGTATGAGAATGCATCCACTAGTGTGAAAACACCTGGTGGAGACACTGAGGCTTTCCCTATTACTACCGGATTGCATCAAGGTTCGGCCATGAGTCCATATTTATTTACTCTGGTTATGGACGAGCTAACTAGAAGCATACAAGACGATGTTCCTTGGTGTATGTTGTTTGCTGATGACATTATTTTAATTGATGAGACTAGTGCTGGTGTAAACCGTAAGTTGGAAGTGTGGAGAAAAACCCTCGAGGACAAGGGTTTTAAGTTAAGTAGGAGTAAAACGGAATATATGCACTGTGAGTTCAGTCTAAGGAAGAAGCAGGAACATGAGGTTAAGTTGGATGGAGTTTTGGTTCCTAAAACCAAGCACTTCAAATATTTAGGTTCGGTGTTCCAGAATGATGGCCGTATAGATGAAGATGTGGCTCACAGAATACAGGTAGGGTGGTTGAAGTGGAAGGATGCGACTGGGGTTCTATGTGATAAGAAAATACCTCTGAAAGTGAAAGGTAAATTCTATAGGACGGTTGTTAGACCTGCGATGCTCTATGGTAGTGAGTGTTGGGCACCAACAGGACAACATTTGCATAAGATGAGTGTGGCAGAAATGAGGATGCTAAGATGGATGTGTGGACATACCAGACTGGACAAAATTAAGAATGTTCATATTCGACAAAAAGTCCAAGTAGCGGACGTCGGAGATAAGGTGAGGGAAGGAAGACTTAGATGGTATGGGCATGTTTTAAGAAGACCTCCTAATGCTGCGGTTCGTAAGTGTGAGAATTTGTTGATTGAGGGGGCTAGAGGTCGTGGCAGACCTAGAACTGTGTGGAAGGAGGTGATAGCAAGAGACTTACGTGCCTTAGATCTTGATGCGGATTTGATTAATGACAGACTTGAATGGAGACGTAAAATCCGTGTCTTGGAAGGGGCCTAAGGCTGGAGTATCTTTTTTGGTGTCTTTTGAGCTTATTTTGTTGAGAATCCATACAGCCGACCCCAACTTGTTTGGGATTAAGGCTTAGTTGTTGTTGTTGTTTGTTGTTGTTGTAAGAGGATTGCTTGGCATCTACTTATTGTAATGCTAGAATGCTTTCATTCACAGTACTTTGAATAGCTGATAAATTTCCTCCTCTTCTCCCTTGAATCAGTCACAAAACTCATTTTTCATTAGTTCAGCCTTTCAAACCCACACTAGATCGCTGCCTTAGTTACTGGCTCTGGAAAGCTTGCAATGTTCTAGTTGTTGAACAGCCACCTCTCCTTTAAGCAACAGTTGATTCAATCTTGTCAATCCCCACAACATTCTGGAACCGTAGTTTCTGATACTCAACCTTAAATTGTTTGCAACAATCACAGTGATTTGGTATCTTATGTATTGAATGAGATGCATTGAATCTAATGTTGAAAAATTAAATGATTATGTTTTTATGTGGTCAATGGTAATCTAGTGTATTGAGTGAAATGCAGTGAACAGGGAGATGTGGCTAGAGCCAGGATGTGCCTTTCTAAAGCTATAAGGGCAGATCCTAATGATATTACTCTCAGAGTTCTTCATGCATCAATCTATGTTAAACTTGGAGATTTTCAAAGAGCTGCCGAGTCTTAGGAACAAATATCACAAGTTTTCCCTGAAGATGTTGAAGCTCTGAAAATAGCTGCTAAGGTTTTACTTCAGTCTTTCAAGTTTAAGAGATTTAATTATGCTTGCTATATTACTAAACGATGCTTTTCTTAATGGTTTACTTCCTTTTGATTTGTGATACTAATTATAAAAAAAGATGACATTTTTGCCTTAGCTCTCATATGATAAAAAAGAGGTGTAGGTCCATATTTAAATCTTAGCATTAAACGGAACATTTTTCTAATAGTAGATATTGATAAATATGTTGAAACTTGAAAGATACTGATGAATGAGTGCTTGTGTGAGGACTATTAGGTGTGGTGTGGCACACACAAATGAGAACAAAATCCTTGTCCTAGTTAGTTTATACCAAGGATGCTTAAGCACTTGCCTTTTTTCTCTGGTTATGGATGAACTAACAAAATATATACAAAAAAATGTTCTGCAGTACATAGTGTTTTGCTTATGACACTGTTTTGATTGATGAGACAGTTGTCCATGGATTTCAATCTAAGAAAAAGTGAAATGGAATATATGCATTGCTATTTTATCATGTAAAACTGAGAAGATGGGATTAAACAGGAGGGAGTTTTAGATTGTGCGAAGTAATCGTTTTTCATGTCCAAGTTCTACCTTATTAAGGGAGAGCAGAGTAAAAAGAATTCACAAATTGGATTGTGGCAGGTTGGTCAAAATTGGGAGGTGCTACTGGTGTATTTAATGGCTGTGAAATCTCTGTATGTTTTAGGGTAGGCTGTACAAGATGTCTGGCTGTGATTTGTGATAGTGAATGTTGGAAAATGCAGAAATGCGTCGAAAAATTGAGTGTGCTTAAGATGTGGATTGTAAAAAAAAGCTTGTAAACCCAAGAAAGGACGTATAAGATCTTTAGGAATATAGAATGAAAACTTATTTTTAATTGAGGGACAGCCAATTAGATGGTTCTTCAACTTCCAGCAGCAGTAGATCTAAGTTACATGTGTGAAGGAGTTGATATTGGATACTGATAACAGATTTTGGTAGCTGGTATCAGTGTTTGTCATGAACTGGTGATGTTCAATAATTAATCGTTGATAAGGGATGGAATTTTTTGTTTTTTTTTTTGGTGGAAAATGAGTCAATGACCTCTCCCCTTATAATTTTTCGTTTCATTGGCTTGACTTTTGACTTGCAAATATTTTCCTCTGTTTAGGATGTAAAAATTTTCTGCAGTTTAGTTCTGCGTAGATAAAAATATCCTAGCATTATCATTTCTAGTTTGATCCAAGTTTCCTGCTATAATGGCACATTTAATGAGTAATAGCCTTCTTCTTTTGTCTTTAAGTCACACTTCATAGCAATTAGTTCATTTTTCTGAATTGCTATTTCCCTTGGCTTTGTTATTCATATATGGTAACTGCTACAAATATATTTCGCTATTACCTCTATTTGATGAAGACTTCATGAGGAGAGCTTACTTATGTTTGAACATATGGTGGTTCTAATTTTCTCTTATGTTTCCTTGTTATTCTTTTTGCATTATTTTTTTCCCGTGATTTTAATAATTTTCTTCTTTCTATATCAGTTGTATGTTGACTGTGGTGAGACAGAACGAAGTATCAACATTCTGGAGAAATATCTCAAGAGTAATCCATCTAAAGCTGATTTTGATGTGATTGATTTGCTTGCTGCTGTACTTATGGAAACCAATGCGTATAATAATGGTCTTCAACATATTGAGAATGCTCAATTAGTTTGCTATTCGAGAAAGGAAATACCTTTGCAATTGAAAATCAAAGCTGGAATCTGCCATGTTCATCTTGGAAATATTGAGAAGGCAGAGGTCCGTGGTCTTTACTTCATAATGTCTCTAATTATTTATTTATATTTTGTAAATCTTCTCTACCCTTCCATTCACTAAAAAAAAAAGAAAAAAAAAAGAAGAGAATAATGTTGCCGAGTAATCATTTTTATATATTTTTTTGCACTAAATATTTTCTGTGATGGAGTGAGATTTTTATTTAGAACTTCAAAGCTATATAATGTTTTTGTGAGGGAAATTTTGTAATTATATTTTCTATTCATAGCTTGCAAAGTTAGCAAGTTCATGGGGTTAGGTGAAGGTATGGCTTAGATTGAGTGGTAAAGTAATCTAAATGTTGACGATTGCAGCACTTTTACTGTGACAACAGTCTGGTTGTGTGATGTTTTGGAGGGAAAACTTGTATTCAAATCTTATTTGAGTGTTAACAAGCTAGCTAGCAAGGTTAGATAGAAAGTATGTCTTGTATGTTAGAAAAATTCAAGATATGGAATTGATTAGCTGAAAAGCAAGTTCTGACCATGAACCTGTTGGCTTGATAAAATAATGAGCTAATAGTATCTTTTAACAATATCTCAAGATATATTATAATTATTCAGTATTTTATGGATAGTTTTACGTTTACCGTGAAATATTAATGTCATAGCACATTGTTTTCAATTTATTCTAATTAGAATATAGAAGAAAATCCTAAGTATAGAGAAAATGTTTCATGAATTGAGTCAAAGCAATTTCATACCTATTTTTAAAAATAAAGAAGATATTCAAAATTGCTCCAATTACAGAGGTATTAAGCTTATGAGCCATACCATAAAACTATGGGAGAGAATTGTGGAACACCGTTTATGTTTGGACATTTGTATCAGGTTTTATGCCTGGTCGATCCACTATGAAAGCTATATTTCTTATTAGAGATGAAAAATATAAAGAGATGAAGAAGGATTTATATATAGTTTTCGTTGACTTAGAGAAGGCTTATGATAAAATTTCTAGAGAAGTTTTATGGTGGGTTCTAGAGCGTAGGGGGATTTCCATAAGATATATTCAAGTCTTGAAGTATATGTATGATGGAGTTATCACTAGCGTCCTCATTGTTGGAGGGGGTACTAAGGATTTTCTTTTTTCTATTGGATTACATCAAGGTTTAGTTTTGAACCCTTATCTCTTTGTTTTGGTCATAGATGAGCTAACAAGGCATATACAGAATAATATTCCTTGGTATATGATGTTTGCAGATGATATTATGTTAATAGATGAGAGGTAAGTCAAAAGTTGGAGTTATGGAGAAGTACTTTGGAATCAAAGGGTTTTAAGCTAAATAGAAATAAGACTGAGTATATGCATTGTAGATTTAATAATACGAATGGAAAAGGGGGTAAAGTTATTTTAGATGAAGTTGCAGTACCTCATAGTATTCATTTAAATATCTTGGCTCTATTATTCAAGAGGGTGGAAGTTGTGAAAAAGATATAAGTTATAGGATTAAAGCTGGTTGGATGAAGTAGAGGAGTGCTACAGAAGTATTATGTGACCGAAAGATGCCAGTCAAATTGAAAGAAAAATTCTACCGCACTGTAATACGGCCTGCGATGATGTATAGTAGTGAGTGTTGGGCTGTGAAAGGACATCACATGAGTAAGATGCATGTTACAGAGATGAAAATGATAAAATAAATGTGTGGGCACATTAGAATGGATAGAATACGAAATGAGTGTATTAGAGATAGGGGTAGCGCCTATCGAGGATAAGATAAGAGAGCATAGATTGAGATGGTTTTAGCCATATAAAAGTAGACCTAGTGATGCGTCGGTCAGGAAAACTGAACTAGTTAAAGTAGAAATAACTAAAAGAGGCAAAGGTAGATCTGAATTAACTTAGAAAAAAGTGGTACAAAATTATCTTACTGTTTTACATTTATCAAAAGAGGTAACCGTAAATCGACTTGAGTGGAAAGGAAGAATCCATATAGCCGACTCCAATTGACTTGGGATTAAGGCTTTGTTGTTGTTGTTGTTGTAGAATATAGAAGAAATAAAAAATAAAATCAGCATAAATGATTCAAACACAAGAATTTTCTCATTAAAAGGGGCAAATTTGGCAGTCCCTACATTTCTCATCTGTTGTTGTAAAAATAATTAATATAAATATTAACAGTGATCTAAAAAATCACTAGTCATAGATATAGAACATCGACAAATATATCAAAATCTCGATGTACTTGCTACATTAAATTATAACACATGATATTAGTATTTATTTTGAAGAGATATCTGATTTGGATTTTTATATTGTATTTTAGATAAAAATAAATCATCTTTTAATTATTTAAAATAAATCATTTTTCAATTTGAAATTATGCAAATCTCTATTTTTCGTTTATTTATATTATTACTTATTTGTTATTTTGCAATATTTTAAAGCTAAAAGATATCTACAGATATATTCTTAAATATTTTTTTAACTTTTAAAACAATTTATGAGTATTATATTTCTAATGATCTTAAAATTTTCCATTCGATATAGAATGACATTTTTAGCAAGTCGATATATAGGTATATATCAATAATAAAGACCTTATTTATGACTGGAATATGGTTTTGATTCGAGGCCATTGTTTTGTATTTGGACTATGTAGACAATTATGAAAGAGTCAGAACAAGGAATGATGTGGCTGCACTAAGAGGTTCATTTATGGAACCTATTTTTCCTGTCTATGGGTGCTGTATTTGTGTTTGTGACGTCTCTCTGCCTTAGCATTTCTCAACACTAAGAATAGGTTAGATTTGAGATAAAGTTATGTATGGTCTACACAGAAAATTAAGGTACGGCTGCAAGCCACTACTGTGCTTAAAATCCTAATGCTAGATTTCTATATGCTTAAAGAAATAATGATATGTTGCCCAGACAAGGTAATTTTTCAGAACCTCTTAACATGGTATTAGAGTTTTAGATAATCTTTAAGAGTTTGTGGGTGAAAGGAAAAAAAAGTGTCTGAGAGAAACCCTAGAAGGTTTCTTGGATTTGTTCAAGTATTGCTTTGAAAAATGAAAATAATTAGTTTTAGATGATCATGTCTTTGGTTCATGATGAGGCACATTTTTCGTAAAATTTGTCTTTCTGCAAATTCCATATTCAATGGTAAGAATCATGTTTTGTTTTGGTATGTAAAAGTGAAAATATGAAAAGGAATAGCACATCCATAAATTGAAAAATCTGAGGGACTCTTGTGCATGTCCAAAAGCTGCTAAAATGTATTGAAGTTTGTTGAGAAGGGCCATGAGCAATCTGTTACAAGTTTTTTTGTTCTTCAAAATGAAGCAGAATTCTTAAAATTAAAGAATTGAGGAAGGGACAGTGAGCTGGAATGAGAAAAAATGTATGTGGCCATTATCAAATGGTGCTGTTCATTTTCCCCTATGCTTTAGAAAACCCATAATGGAAATGCTAAAATCAAATATCAGTCCTTCAAAATTCTATTATGAAATATCCATTATACTCCCTCCGTATCATTTATATAGAAAAAGTAAAATCGACACGAAAATTAAGGAAATTTCACTTTTTCCATCTCTATTTACTTAAATACCCCTAAAAAAATATCTCTCAAAACCTACTTTTAAGGCAAGGGTATAAATAGTATTTTGTCTCATTCCACTCCCTAAAATTTACCTAAAATGGCATATTTTCTATATAAAAGATACCAAAAAAGGAAATTTTCCCTATGTAAATGATACGGAGGGAGTATTATCTAATGCCTATTTTGGAAACTTTTTCACAATACCAATTAGGGTTTAATGTTTAATGTTTTTATGTTTCTGAATGCATTATTAGTGTTTCTAAATCTTGTCACTATTTGTAGATTCTTTTCAGTGATCTTGACATGGAGACTGCCTCTAATCATGCCAGATTGATTACGGATGTAGCTGATGCATTTATGAGTCTTGGGCATTTTCATGATGCGTTGAAGTATTAGCATATGTTGGAGTCAGTTGCTGCTGGGGTTGACAATGTAAGAAAAAGATCTGCTCTTGCTCTTCTTCTTCTTCCCAATTTTTTTGAAAAAATGGTTCATTACAATAAAGTATGTATAACTAATGCAGTCTTTATATGTATATAGTTTTCATGAACTAAATATTTATGAAGTGAAATAGTGCTTTTCTTCCTTTGAATTAGAGATTCTGAAACAGATAGATGAGTCAACTCCTCTTGAATTGTATCGCATATTATAAGTACACTTTAAAGATAGATTTTTGGTGGGAAAGGATTTTCTTTAGCCTATTTACCCAGAAAGGTAATAACATAAAGGAATTCCGACTTGTGTTCAGTCAAACTAGTTGATGAAGTATCGCTCCATTGAAAAAAAATGGTAATTTTATCATGCTAGCTTACTTAGGACTATTGAAGAGTTAGCTATTACAAAAAAAATTAAAAACAAAATTTTAGACTAAACAACATTGCATAGTTTTAATAACATCTACTATGTCTTGTCTAGAGATATCAGAGGACTAAAATTTGAAAATTCCTTTGATGTTAAAGAGGCTTAAAGTCAGTTAATAAACCATGTGTACAGCCATTGTGAATATTTGGTTGGAAATACAATGCTTGGGTGCTAATAACAAAAATTTGCCTTGATAGTTACTTTGGAGCCATTATTTTCTCGACTTCCTTTTACATATCTGCTTTGGGGCTTTTGAACTGGTTTCTGTGGTTATTTAATGTGGCTGGAGTGTATTGTGTTGTTTGTTTCCTTTATTTTGTGCTTGAATCTATTTGTTCGCTATATTCCTTATTATACATTGTGTTTTTCTCTTACTTGAAATATTCTCATTTCTTCATGATCACTAGCACCCAAACATACTGCAAACGTGCATGTAATTTCTTTGTGTTGGTGTGCTTATTTTATTCCAAATGGTGATTTTATGTGCATATTTACATGCACAACATATATTTGATTGTTGATTTCGCATGAATTGCTGACTTTCGGTTACATTTTTCTCTAGTTGGGGTCTATAACTTTGAAAATTGCTCAATGCTACTTATCCTCGAAAGATCGAGGGAAAGCAATTATGTTCTTCTACAAAGGTAACCTGACTCCTTGGCCCAAGTTTTCCATTGAAATATCACTGCACTTTTTGTAAATAATAGAGTTTGCATCAAATCTTATGGCATTGTATTGTTAGCATTTATCTTGAAGTTTGATAGTATAACTTTTTGGATTAATTGCAAAAGAAGTCGAAATTTTGCCTAGTTAGCAATTACAGCCCATACTACAAAATGAGGAATTTTATCCTATACTTTTTTCGAGGTACATTTGTGGCTAGGTCTTTAATAATCATTTAATTTTTTGTGGATTTACCTTCTAAGATGGGCATTATAAGGTGCTATGCGAATGGAAAAGTTTATCTATTCATAATAAGTTATCGAATAAACAAAATTTCATGCTTGTTGTCCCTTTTTGCATTAATTATGCAAGTAAAATACATGGATTTAGTTGGACTAAACATGATTACACCTAATAACTAAAGTAATCAGTCATTTCCCAAGAATGGGCCAGAATTGCATTGGAAAATGTTCAATAGTTTTGAGTAATTAACCCTAAATGTTTATCCTGGTAGAGGATAAAATAGTTATTTTGTTCATGCCCATATATTCTCTTTTTAATTTAAAATAGAATAGTAAGTATCTCATCTGAATTTGATAATGTAGCATTTTTTTTTCCATCAGTATGAATGAAATCTCTACTCCTACCCAAAAAGGGAAAATGGAATTTAAAAATTTATGGAGCTTAGCATGATAGTGCCTTCTTTCACTTTTTTCTGTGCATTCCACATGGTTTGTTTGTTCAACAATCATTTTAGATCCTGAAGGAGTTGTGCAATTTATTGGCTGATCTATAATGTTCCTTTTTTAAAACCCTGTTATTGATGTTTGTACGAGCTACCATCTTGGTGTTTTTAGTATCAGAAATAGATCTTAGTGTTTTTAGTATTAGAAACATAAAATGAGATGCTGAAGTATTCCGTCAATTATGCAAAGAGAGGTAAAAGCCATCTCTGATGAACAACTGCATAGATGGGTGATAGATTATGCCATGAACTTTTAGAAACTTCAATTGTAAATGATGTTTTTACATTTTGAACTTGACAAGGGAAGAAAAAGAAAAGAGAAAAAGGATGTTCATGTGGCTTTTATAAGTCCACGGAAAACTTATGACTAAGCTTTGAGACATATTTTATTGTGGATTTTGGAAAATGGTATGTCTTAGTGCTTAAATGCTCACCGAAGGATATGCAGGAACGGATAGTAACTAATGCTTGGATGGTCAAAGGTGATGCAAAAGATTTCTCTGTTAGAAAACATATCTGAGAGTTTATCCTTGGCATATGATGTTAGCATATGGCATAGTTTTAATGAAACATGAGTTGGAGTCAACGAGAAATTAGAGTTTGGCATAATAACAGCCTTATGGTATTCTTGAGTTGACTTTGTGAAATATTAGAATATTGGCTTGTATGCACAGTGGGTTCTGATGTTTGGTTTCTTATTGATAATTGTTTATGATGACTTTTCATCTTCTAAGTTGCATTCTTGAAGGTTAAACTAGGCTGTGTTCCAGGTGGTTAAATCAGGTGATATCGCTGACTAATGTTTCTCTTCAGCATTGCGTGCACTTGAAGATACTGTCGATTGTCGGTTGGCTTTAGCATCTCTTATCCTTGAAGATGGCAAAGAAGATGAAGCCATTTCTTTGCTGTCACCTCCTGAAAATTCAGGTAATACTAGCTTGATGACAAATTTCCCTGTGCTGAATTAATATGTGTTGATGGGATTTTTTTTTTCAAATATATGTATATATATTTTTTCTTTCTGATGGCTTACTTTTGCAGATTCTATTAATAAGTTCTGATAAGCATAAGCCATGGTGGCTATACAGGAAAATAAAGTTGAAGCTTTGCTACATATATAGGGCTAAAGGAATGCTTGAAGAATTTATCAATGTAATATTCCCTTCGGTTCGTGAATCACTTTATGTCAAAATCCTCCGGCAGAAGGTAATTATACCATCACATAACTCTAGCTGTCTTTCTACTATGATTCTCTCTCCCAAGTAACCATATGGGTAGTCCAGCTTAATATCCGTGCACAAACTGAGTTCTCTCATTTCTGCCACGGATTTTATGTGCATATTGTTTCTTTACCACTCAATACTTGCTGGCATCACTGGTCGCAATCTTATAAGATTTCTCCTTCAATCTGGCTGGTGTTTGCAATCATACAAGATTCTTATTGCACTTTTTCCATTTTATCCCTTTTGCTTTAATCTTATAGTTGATATTTTTCTCGGTTACCCATCCCTTCATATAAATGGAGCCGTGGTATTTGATGTTAGTGATTCATCAGACCTCAACTCCGCCTGCGAGTATCGTAGCCGGTCCCAAGCCCGGATAAAGGAGGAGGGTTGCGGTAGGTTGGCGGCCAGTGTAAAAATTTTGCCAAACTTTCTATGGATTCTCAAAACTATCATTATACCGTTGGGACGTGCTCACCTAGGCACGCGCTACATCGGCACCCGGGTGTAGTGTTAAATGAGCAAGGGGTTCCATCACATCGACGCCTGGGTGTGGTGGAGTATGAGCAAAGGTTCCCATGCCATGGACGGGTATGGGTAAAGAAGTTAGTCCCGCCATATCAGCGCCCGGATGTGGTGTCAGACAGGAAAGGGCTACCGCATTATGGACGAATGCGGCTAAAGAAGCAAGTCCAAGGGAGCCGATTAAGATTAGGTAGTTGGAATATTGGCACTCTGACTGGGAAGTCTATAGAGCTTGTGGATACTTTGAAAAGAAGGAAGGTTAGTATTGCTTGTTTGCAGGAAACCAGGTGGAAGGGAAATAAAGCAAAAGAGATTGGTAACTCAGGATATAAGCTGTGGTATTGTGGCTTGGATAACAATAGGAATGGTGTGGGCATTATTATTGAGCCTACGCTTAAAGACAAGGTGGTGGAAGTGAAAAGAAAGGGAGACAGGATTATCTCTTTGAGGCTTGTTTTGGGAGATGATACTATTAATGTTATTAGTGCTTATGCTCCCCAAGTAGGTTTGGACGGAGCATCCAAGGTTCAGTTCTGGGAAGATATGGATGATATCATGCAAGGTATTCCAGATAATCAGCAAATCTTCATTGGTGGGGACCTTAACGGGCATGTTGGTAAGGACAGTAATGGTTATGACAGGGTCCATGGGGGTTATGGTTTTGGCAACAGGAATGAGGAGGGAAAGAACATTTTGGATTTTGCGGTGGCTTATGATCTAGTACTGGTGAATACCTGTTTTGAAAAGAGGGGGTCACACTTGATTACCTTTAAGAGTGGACGAACCCAAAGTCAAATAGACTTCATACTTACTCGAAGACGGGACAAAAGTAAGTGAAGCATTGGCGGCGCAACATCGTATTGTGGTTTTAGATGTTAAGAATAAAAGTAGCTGGAGGAATGATAAGAAAATATTGGAACCAAGGATAAGATGGTGGAAATTGAAAGACCTAGCTCAAGGTACCTTTAAGGAGGAGTTACTAAAGGAAGAAATTTGGAACCTTGAGGCTAGTGCAGAGAACTTGTGGACAAAAATGGAAGGTGGCATTAAGAAAGCAGGTAGTAAATTGCTGGGGATCTCTAAAGGGGCAGGGCCTCGACCGCACGATGCATGGTGGTGGGATGAGGAGGTTCAAAAGGCTATTAAGGCTAAGAGAGAATGGTATAAAAAGTTACCGAATGCGGTTAATAGCGAGGCCTTTGAGGAATATAAGAGGGCTAAGAAAGAGGCAAAGAAGGCTGTTAGTGTAGCTCGTGGCAGAGCCTTAGAAGGGATTTATCAAAAGTTAGGTACTAAAGAGGGAGAAATGGGCATTTGTAAGATTGCAAGGATGAGAGAAAGGAAAAGCAGAGATTTAAGCCAAGTCAAATGTATAAAGGATGAAGATCAACGGGTGTTGACAAGAGATGTTGAGATTAAGGAGAGGTGGAAGGCTTATTTTGAGCAGTTATTCAATCCTGAACATGAACAAGATTTTCAAGGTCTTCATGCAACAAATGATTATATCAGCTGGTCTAGGAGGATCTTGCATAGTGAAGTAAGAGAAGCCTTGAAGTATATGAAAGTTGGTAAAGCTTGTGGCCCGGATGGTATTCCTATAGAGGTTTGGAAGAACCTTGGAGAGGTAGGAGTTGCCTGGTTAACTAAACTCTTTAATGCTATTGTGAAAGGACGTAAGATGCCGAATGCCTGGAGGAAGAGTATCATGGTACCCATATATAAAAATAAGGGAGACATTCAATGCTGTACAAATTATCGGGGTATCAAACTTATGAGCCATACTATGAAATTATGGGAAAGGATTATTGAACACAGATTGAGGAAGCTTACAAGAGTTTCGGAGAATCAGTTTGGGTTTATGCCAGGGAGATCTACCATGGAGGCTATTTCTCTTCTAAGAAGACTAATGGAATTGTATCAAGAGAAGAAGAAAGATCTCCACATGGTATTTATTGACTTGGAGAAAGCCTATGATAGAGTACCAAGAGAAGTGTTATGGTGGGTTTTGAAGAGGAAAGGAGTCAACGGCAAATATATCAACATCATCAAGGACATGTATGAGAATGCATCCACTAGTGTGAAAACACCTGGTGGAGACACTGAGACTTTCCCTATTACTACCGGATTGCATCAAGGTTCGGCCATGAGTCCATATTTATTTACCCTGGTTATGGACGAGCTAACCAGAAGCATACAAGACGATGTTCCTTGGTGTATGTTGTTTGCTGATGACATTATTTTAATTGATGAGACTAGTGCTGGTGTAAACCGTAAGTTGGAAGTGTGGAGAAAAACCCTCGAGGACAAGGGTTTTAAGTTAAGTAGGAGTAAAACGGAATATATGCACTGTGAGTTCAGTCTAAGGAAGAAGCAGGAACATGAGGTTAAGTTGGATGGAGTTTTGGTTCCTAAAACCAACCACTTCAAATATTTGGGTTCGGTGTTCCAGAATGATGGCCGTATAGATGAAGATGTGGCTCACAGAATACAGGTAGGGTGGTTGAAGTGGAAGGGTGCGACTGGGGTTTTATGTGATAAGAAAATACCTCTGAAAGTGAAAGGTAAATTCTATAGGACGGTTGTTAGACCTGCGATGCTCTATGGTAGTGAGTGTTGGGCACCAACGGGACAACATTTGCATAAGATGAGTGTGGCAGAAATGAGGATGCTAAGATGGATGTGTGGACATACCAGACTGGACAAAATTAAGAATGTTCATATTCGACAAAAAGTCCAAGTAGCGGACGTCGGAGATAAGGTGAGGGAAGGAAGACTTAGATGGTATGGGCATGTTTTAAGAAGACCTCCTAATGCTGCGGTTCGTAAGTGTGAGAATTTGTTGATTGAGGGGGCTAGAGGTCGTGGCAGACCTAGAACTGTGTGGAAGGAGGTGATAGCAAGAGACTTACGTGCCTTAGATCTTGATGCGGATTTGATTAATGACAACTTGAATGGAGACGTAAAATCCGTGTCTTGGAAGGGGCCTAAGGCTGGAGTTTTTTTTTTGGTGTCTTTTGAGCTTATTTTGTTGAGAATCCATACAGCCGACCCCAATTTGTTTGGGATTAAGGCTTAGTTGTTGTTGTTGTTGTTGTTGATTCATCAGACCTCTACACCATCTAGGCTAACCTTACTTTGATTCTAACCTAACAAATTTTACTTATTCTGGCGTCTCATCCTTTTTGCCCAGTTAACTATGCATTTGTCAGTAAATACTTTTGGATCTTTTGTATGTGCACGTGGATGTGTAATGTATGAGTACAGGTGTTTCTCTCTTCTTTTGTCTTTCTTTATGCAACTTCAGCAATTACTTGGGCATTTTACTTTACTTTTTTGTTCAGTTGCTACTTCCAATATTAATTCTTAAATAAGCTATGCTGGTTAGATCATGTGATTTGCACTGGACAAAATAATCTACCACAGGCAATTATTATCAAATATATTCCATGCCTAATACAAGCAAATCGTTATATTTATTTTTCTTATCTACTGATTTGGTCCTCGATCCAAAATAGGTAAAAAAGAGGCTGACAATAAGTGTGCTCTGTAAAAGAACCAAAATTCTGGATGCTGGGAAAACTGTCGATATATTTGGTGGAGTCAGACCATTGGCTTCTCGCTCAGATCTCTGAGTATTTAATAGTGTTTCTCCATTTAAAAAAAAAAAGAAATTCACCGTGGTAAAGGCAGTCCATTTGTATTGATACCAAGCTAACTGTTACATATCATAGGAGAAAGAAGAAGATTAGCTGAAGGTTGATGATGGTTGAAGATTAGTTACTAGATAGGCTACTAGATAGGACAAAAAGAATAATTGAATGACATGCATTTTAGTACAGCAGTAGAATGGCAGCAGAGTAGGGAATTAGCAAATTATTCCTTATATTATATTTTGTCTTTTATTACTTTTTTATTACTTTTACAACTTATTTGAGGATGTGCGTTTATGAAAGAATAATCAATTATCAATATCATATTACTTTTCTATTTCCTTTCTCCTCTCTTCTCTCCTTTCTCTCCTCCCTAATTTCTGCTCTCTCTTCCCCTGCTACTCTCCCTTCCTCCCTGTTTCTCTCTCTTTTCTACAATACTAACTGCTGGTTCATTACACTAACCTAGCAACCGGCCAAAGGAATTGCAGCATATCAATTTAATTTAAAAGATTTGACTGGAACTTAGCTTGTTGACTTTATTTGGAGTTCATTCAAGTAGTCTGACTTGTAATTCTACCTTCTTATAGAAACTAGGCCCATAACATTTGGTTAAAGGTCTACTTCAGTAGTTTGCACTACATCCTAAGATGTTAGAGGCTCAGTCAAAATGCTAGGAAGGGTCTCAATAGGCATTTTATTTGTAAAGCTTTTTAAAAAGCTTCCTGTTTTCAACTCATAGGAATGAACTATGAGTCAACCAAGGTCCATGAGTCTTTCTGATATTTTCTTAATTGATAAAACCTAATGAGTGCATGGAACTTCATCACATTTGTACTATGAAAAGCTTTAGAGCATCTGCACTTCATTATACTTTAGATTATCTTGACATGAATTAAAGATTAACTGTTATGTGATTAATGCTCTGAATTAGATTGAAAGCTTTGTGAGCAAGGAGAATGCTTCAGAAGAAGGAAGAACAGAAAGCTGTGGCAAGGGCTGCTGGGGTTGATTGGCGTAGTGATGATTCTGATGATGAGCCTTCGGTAAAGTGTTTTTTATTGTTTTACAACCTACATAGCATTAAATTTGTTAATTCAATTAACTGTGAAATCCAATAATTTGGGCATGATCCCCTAGCATAATACATTTTTATTTTTCTGGGATATCTGCAGGAAGAAGAATTCAGACTTCCTCCCATTCCTAATTTTTTGAAGGACGAGAAGCATCACAATCCGATTATAGATGTTTGTACTATTCCCTTTTTTTTTTCTCCCCTTACTTTCTTTCTTCCCATTTATCTTTACTCTTTTTTCTTTTGTTTTAACCTTTTTTTGGTGCAGAATTTTTCACCCCTATGTTATATCATTTTGAATAGTGAATTAATGTTTTTTCATTGTTTGGTATTTCAATCAATGTTGAATGAATTTACTGTTACATTTTTTTCTCCAATATTCCACTCTCATTTGTATGGCTTACAGTTGTGCAAGGTACTCCAATCACTGCAGAGATATTGGGAAGCGTTAGAGATTATTAACCTTACTCGAAGTATGGCATACAAGAAACTGCCTGTTGATAAGGAGGAACTCCATTCTCTTGCAGCTCGTAACTCCTAAACTTAACAATTGATGATAATCTTTTTATGGATGTTCCAATTTATAAAGCAGGGAGCTTGTGCTCTAAAAACAATGAAGTTTAAAAGAAAAAGACATTTTTTCCCTTAAATTATTCTATTATTTTCCCAAGCTTTTCTCCTTCATAGTTTATTTCAATGGATAACATCCTAAAAACCAGTCAAGTGTGTATTTCTTTATTAAAGAATAAATTTGTGAAGACTCTTGAATATTCACTGAACAGAGGATTTTGCTTATAGTTCTGCAGAAATATCATACAAGACCACAGATCCTAAGCATGGATTTGACTGTGTAAAACCAGTCGTATTGCAACATCCACACAGCCTTGCTGCCTGGAACTGCTATTACAAAGTAACTTTAAGGTACATAATCCTTCTAATGATATTTTCTTGGTTGAAATATGTTGCCATGAAGTACTCTACTTTGCAGAGATCCTTGATATTTTATCATACATCAAGTATTTTGAAGCCAACTTATAAGTATTTATATAGATGGGAAAAAGAAACAAGCAAGACAAGCCTCAAAAAACAGAAATTGGAAGTATTGCTTTCCAATCACTCTGAATAGTACTTAAAATTTGTGCTTTTGAAAACTGCTAGAGCATAGGCCCATAAAGAAACCAATAAAATCACCTTATTTCAATCAATGAAATGCAAAAACCTGATATTTTGCGTGCACGCTTCTTTCTACCACTGACTCTTAAAGCCTAAAAAGTTTCTCCAAATCCTTTGCACATACATCTCTCCTAAAAAGACCAAAATGATGATCCAAATAGCACAATTCACTTCACAATGTGGTGAGAAATTATAGTTCACATATAAGCATGACAAATTGCATCTTGCTCCATAAAATTCTCAAAGCCTCAAAAAAGTATTTAGTTTGAAAAAAGAGAACTTTATTTCACTTCTTTAATGGAATGCTCAGTAAAACGTTTTCTTTCCTAACATTAAACATCTGGTGATATGAATCAAAAGCTGGAGAGTGATTTGAAAATATATTTTTCTAACAATAAGGCTTGGTCCATGATATTCAGAGCTGTAGCATGAGATTGTCTTTAAAAGCACCAGTTTGGATGGATGGAAGAAGGGGCAAGAGTAGTTTTGATCAAGTTCCATATGAAGAACGGACCTTAAGACTGTAGAGGAATTTATTGGCAGCAGTGGACTAAAAATTGCCTTCAAAAATTGCCCATTTAAAAGGCAATTTATGATCCAGCAAGTGTGTCCTTATAGTTGGTTCACACAAACTAGAAATTGCCTTCCAAAAGAGCCATTTTTCATCCATGAGGAGGTGACTTTTAAGACCAGAAACCGAGGACCCACTTAATGGACAGGAAGTAGTCCATTTATAAGGCAAATTCTGGTTCAGCTTGTACCTCCTACCACATCATGGTTGTATTTGAAATTAGTTCTATGTTTGGTATAGTTTGATAAAATAGTGTAAAAGATTAATATAATAATGCCACTGCATTTGTTAGGAGCAGTTGCACAGTTTTTGAACTAGATGAGTGTGTTGTAGTTTGTTTCAAGCAATGGAGGATATTTACATACAGCTGTGTTGAAAGAAACCAGATTATTGGGCGTAAAAGCACTTCTTCCATCTTGGGTATCTTTGCATGTCACTGCTTTGGCTCAGAGGAGATGGGTTTTGATAACATTACCAGAGCGATTGTTACTGGAATATCTAATAAAAAGCTTAACTATCAACAAAAAGCTTTTGCTCTTGCTGGGCAGTATCTCTCTAGTACATCACCTGCAAACATTGGGCTAATGTTTCCTTTGCTACATTGTTTTACCAATGATGAAAGAGTGGGACTTTTGGGTTTGGGTTTCCCGTTCTTTATCACCCCTTTTATTTGTTTAAGGCTTAAGAACATTGCCTAGGATGCAGTCTTATACTCATCATAGAAACACTAGAATGAAAATAGGAGCACGTTGTTTTATGCAAGCTCTTGAAGATGTAACCCTATTTGTTATTTGATAATAACTTTGCTTCTGATATCATAGGTTGGGAAAGAACTATTCAAGGCATGTAAAGTTTCTACGCCATATGCGAGCCAAACATGATGATTGTGTACCGCCCCTAGTGATTTCTGGTCATCAGTTTACTGTGGCCAGCCATCACCAAGATGCTGCAAGAGAATATCTATCAGCTTATAAATTGTTGCCAGAGAATCCTCTAATTAATCTTTGTGTAGGTAAGGTTTTTCTTGTTTTTCCTACAATTTGAAGATATTGACATTTTTGCTTGCAACATTTTAGTGAACTTTTACACCGTCTCATCCAGGAACGGCCTTGATCAATTTAGCCCTAGGATTTAGACTTCAAAATAAGCATCAGTGTCTTACACAAGGCTTATCTTTCTTCTATAACAATTTACGGCTTGCTGAAAACGGTCAGGTTTGCTTTGTCGTACCTTATGTGATTCTGGTTATTTTACTAAATGTGTGCACCAGTGTTTCTCTGCTATTTTACACCTTTACTTAAGGTCTTTAGAGAGAATTTATTCTCTGCTAATAAAAAAAAAAGCAAGAGTGTTTGTATTATCACTGATAGAATTAGGCTAAAAATACATGAATGGTTGGAACAGAAATATAGTTTACATGTAATGTTGACTTGTATAGTTCTGTTGTACAGTTATCTTTGCAGGAGGCATTATATAATGTTGCCCGTGCATGCCATCAGGTTGGACTTGTATCTTTAGCAGCTTCATATTATGAAAAGGTACTTCAAATGCACGAGAAGGATTATCCTATTCCAAAACTTCTAAATGAGAAGTCAGATGTTGTGGAAAATCTGAAGCCAGGTTACTGTGACCTGCGTAGGGAGGCAGCTTACAATTTGCACTTGATATACAAAAAAAGTGGAGCGATGGATCTTGCCAGGCAGGTTTTATAATGATCATTGCACTTTCTGAAATATGCTTCAAACGCATCAATTTTGTTTGTGTGAAATTTGAGGTGATCTTACTTGTATATGATAGCTTTGTATAGATCGACTAGCCTTATTTAACGTTGTCAGAACTTAGGTGCGGCATATAGGATATGACTCTAATCTAATTAAACATCCTAATTGAAAAGATAAATTAATTAAATAATGACGTGTAGTGGGTATTTTTAAAAAATATACTTTATAATTTTTCCAGGTGAATTTTATAAATTCTTTAATTAAAATATTTAGTTGGAATCGTGATTGTGTTATATGGTTTTTCTATCTGTTTAGATCGATTTGGACAATTTCCTTTATTTTATTCAATGATTTTTTTTCTTTATTTTACAATGTTCGTTTCAACTGAGAACAGAAATCTCTTACATGTTTTATATGTATATATATAGATATAGATTGCGTATATTTGGACAAGTAAGCCCTTATCAAGCAGTCAAGGGATTAATTAAATATTAGTAATTAATTGTGTGAGAAGTAATTAATAACGTCAAAATCCTTAGTGGCTCCTTGAGGAATGCCATCAATGACTCTCTCTTGGCCCTTTGGATAGTAAATACCAGTCCTCTCATCTGGAATCCAACAGCAGCTACTTTCATTATTCATATTACCATCTCCCAGATGGCTCTTGTTCATCTTTGTTTCTTCTGAATCTTGAAACTTCATTGTCTTATCACTGCTGGTACTACTAGTACTGCTTTTCCTGTGGCAAGCTTTTCGAATCATTCCTGGCCTGTATTATACATTGTTCAATTATAATAAGATGAAATGAGACGAAGCATTAGCTATTATATTGCAATTGAGGAAAAACAAAAATTATAAGTGTAAACGCAGAATTAAGAATTAATTACTTGAAAAACATGGAGTGTGCTCCCCTTGCAAATGCACCTGAAGACATCTTTCTTTCTTCCTGAGGCCTCTTCAAATTAGCTAGAAAATTGTACAAAAATGTGAGTAGTTGGGTGCTCTCATGGATTGTCCTCTGTATATATAATATAGATATGGGCACACAGAAAAAAGCCGAAGGCGAAGAAAGAAAGGCATTACATTAAAATACTATACAACATTGCTTAATAAGTGTTATCCATATCTCTCCTTTCTATGGAGATTTGGTATGGGACCGTTTCTCTATTTACGTCATTGTCCGTTTTATATACATCTTTTTTAAGTTTTCATATTAGCAACGGTTAAAACAAACACAAACACAATCATTCTTTTGTCCATGGAAAGGATCGTAATTGGAAGTACAGAATTTCCATTTTCATGGGCTAACTGGGCCTCATCACCCATTTCATAGTTTCTATTTCCCATTTTGTATTGTGCCCTTCTTTGTTTATTTATTATATTTAGAATCTTAGTTAATAGATTAAGATAATTGGTTGAGCAGGTGATTAAACAGGGTGTTTGGGCTAACTTATAAAAATAAATATTTAAAATTTTAAATAGTTATATGTTTGTTTTGAAAATTTATAAATAATTGATAAATATCTAACATATTTAATAAAACATAATTTATAAACATATTAATTATTAAAATGACTAAAAAATAATATAAAATTATATTATGGAGAGTATTTATTAAAATAAATAAAAATAATACAATAAATTATTTAATCAAATTAATTTATAAGCTAAGTGCTTATAAAACACCAAAAAAAAAGATAAATCTCCATTTTTTTTACATTATAAATTTATAAAGATATCTAAATAAACGTATAAATTTAAATTTAAAACTATAAATTAGTTTGATCAGTTTATAAATTAAACCAAATATCTTCTAAATAATTTTAAAAAAAAAATTAGGCTTTTCAATTTACTCGCATCTCACATTAGCTGTGACTTGTGAGTGTAAGAATTAAATTGAAAGACTAAGTAAATGTTTGGTGCCATTGGCAAAATGTGTATACAAAGACAACCATTTTAATTTTATTATTCTTAATGGACTTTTTAGAAAATTACTGATAAATTTAAAGTTTTTTTTTTCAAAAAATGCTATTGTTATAAAAAAAAATTCATATTTACCTAAAAAAAATTATAAAATTATAAAAATACTGTACATCATCATCTTATATAATTTGTATATGTTATGTATATATTATAGATATATTATGTATATATTATGAAATTTAAAAAAAATAAAAATTGAGTTTATTTCAAATATTATTTTATAAAATAATACCTTTAAGAGAAAATAACATAATTTTATAAAAATTTCTTAAAAATCTTTAAAAGACATCATTTTATAACATAATTTTATATATTTCAGATATATTATATATATCGTGTATATACTATGCATATATTATTATTTAGTTTTTATATATTACTTAATTATAATATATATCTTATAGATATGTGTCTTTTTATCTTTATTTATTGATTAATTATAATGTATATACTGTGAATGTATTGTAGGCATATTATATATGTATATGTATATTTTAGATATATTACTATTTATTTTATGTGTATTTTATATATATTATGTGTATGTTATTTTTTTATATTTATGTTGAGAATATGATAATATAAAAAATATTTGTAAATATAAAATATTAAAAAATAAAATATTAAAAAATGAAAATTAAATATATATATATATATATAAACAGAAAAAAAGAACGTTAAAAAAAAGCTGCACAGTAAAACTTAAAAAAATATTGCTCCGTATAATTGAGAATGGACCACAAAATTCACGTATTCCATGTAATTTGACCATTATTAATTTGTGATATTTACATGACTAACTAAAAAAAATATTAATTTCAATAATATGGCGCCACAAAAAAATTTCACTTTTACGAAATTTTAATTTTATATTTACAGAAATACGGTGCATAGATGCCCACTTCTTTTTATCGTCTTCTAAATTATTCATTATGTCTGTATAATATTTTATCCACAATATTTATGTAAATATGTGGACCAAAAGCAAATTTTTTACCAACCAAAAAAATCATATATTTTTTTATTACTTTATACATATATATTTCTCATTTATTAATATTTTAAAAAGTTTATATAATTAAAAAATTAATTATTTAGTTTAAAAAATAATTTATGTTAAATAATTTTAAAATACTTGCACATTTTTATATATTTTTATTTAATTTATATTTTTAAAATATTTTTAAAATATACTATAAAAATTATTTAAAAATATTTTTTATAGTATATAACATAATTCATATTTTTATACACATATATACTTAATAATTTTAAAAATACGGTACCCTATATTTATAAAATTACTATTTTTTATTACTTATATGCATATAACCACATATATCTTGTATTTTTTATGTATTTTTTAATGTGTATTTTTATTCTTTTTTTAAAAACTTTTTTATTTGTTTTTTTGTACATTTGTTTTTTGTAATTTTTATTTTTTTATTTATTTTTTACTTTTTAGTATGTTTATTTTTTTTAATTGTATACGTTTATACTCTTATTATTTTAAATTTTAACACTTATATATTGGTGGTATATGTAACATATACCGACATACTAATATATGCTATTTTTTTAGTTAAAATATATATAATATATATCGACATATACCAACATATGCTGTTATATATCAATATATATATATAATATATTATATTTTTTTATAATATAAACTAATATATATCTAGTTATATGTAATATATACCAATATATATTATTATTCTTTTTAGTATATTTAGTTATATGTAACATATACACACATATAAATAAATATATAAAATAATTTTATATCGATATATATTCTACTCATATATATTATTATTTTTTAGTTAATATATATATAATATATACCGACATATACCAATATATACTTATATATACTATAAAAAATATGAAGCATGTATTTACAAAAATATTTTTAGTATAAGTATATGTAACATATATAAATATATAACCATATATATTATAAAAAATATGGAGCCTGCATTTATAAAAATGTCACTTTTTAGTTAAAGTATATATATAACATATACTAATATATACTATTAAAAATATGAAGCTTATATTTATAACAATATCACTTTTTAATTAAAAATATGTGTAACATATACCAACATATATCTCATATATCAATATGTATTCTCATATACTCATATATACCAACATATATTTCTCATTTATTGATATTTTAAAAATTTTATATAATTACAATATAAATAATTAATTAAATTAATATATATCTAGTTATATATAACATATACCGATATAACCTATACTCATATATGCGTATTTAATTCTTTAGTTAAATTGAAATATAACATATATCTATATATATTCACATATACTATATTTTAGTTAAAATATATATAACATATACCTACCTATACCTATAAATATAATCCTTTAATTAAAATAAATATAATATATGCCTACATATATTCACATATTTTATTATTTAATTAAGTTATATATAACATATACCTATAAATAATATTCTTTAATTAAAATATATATAACATATACCTACATATATTCACATATAGCAATATATATTGTTATTATTTAGTTAAAGTATATAAAACATATATCGATATATATATCAATATATACCTATATATATAACATATATTGTTATATCTATACATATCTAATTATATATAACATATACACACATATAATTATTAAAATAAATATTAAAATAATTTGAAATAATGTACACTATTTTGATTAACATATTTTATATAAAATATATTATTTAAACTAAATTGGCATATTTAATAATACGTATATATATGTAACATATAATGTCATATATTATTCTTTAATTATTTATATATAAGGTATATCCATATATAGTTTAATTGTAGTTGTACAAAGTATATGATCATTGAAATTCATGATTTTCAAATTACAAGAAAACAAGCATGAAAATAGAATTTTATTCCAGAAATTTCATTCTATTTGGTTTTCTAAAGTAAACCAAACATGGCTTGAAAATAAGCCAAATTTTCTTTTACCTCTTAATGGAGCATCTACTTGCAATTATTTAGTTACTTCCATACTAATATAATAAAGTTCACTCACCCAAAATAGAAAAAAAAAAAAAACAGTAAACCTATTAAAAAAATCCGAAATAACTTTATTATACCTAAATCACCAAATTAAATATAGTATGTTAAAATTGGTGAAAAACTAAAAAATTGAAACATTATTTTTTTGAAATATTTTATCGTAGTGGGCATTGTACTAGAAGGATAAAAAAAATCCTCAATCAGTATATTTAAAAACTAAAATTAGTCAATATATCTCCATAGCACAAACACAGAATTGAAGAAAATCAAGCTGTTGTATAAAACCTCGAAATACTAGTCCTAATCATATTAAAAAAAGGCTAAATAGGCTGTAATGGAAAAGAAGAAGAAGAAAGAGCAATGTAAAAAAAATAGAATAGAAAAAAATAAAAGAGAAAAAAGAAAATGAGGAAAATATATTGTATTTTTGCAAAAATAAAAAATAAAAAAAAAGATAAATGTAAAAAAATTAAACTTTAAAAATTAAAAAAATAAAAATAAAAATTAAAAAAATAGTATATAGTGTAATTTTCTCTGTTAACTTTGGTTTTACCAGTAGTAGTGTAGTGTAGGCGTCCTTTGGACCATTCAAAGGAACTGATCCAATTCAACCACTTTGGGCCCTCTCTCCAGCCTTTGCAACTAACAGCCTTGGATTAAAATATAAATGCTCTCTTCATCCATTACTGGTTAGGCTTCATTTCGTTGTCTACTACCAGCTTCAGCTTTGACCACACACTTCTTCTGCGGCAGCTGAATTCTTGTTTTCCGGCGACCTTGGGAGCGCAAAGAGAGAGAGCTCCGTTTATGGTACAGAGGAAAAAAATTTGGGATACGATCAAAGGAATTAGAATAAGCAGATAAAGAGAGAAGCTTTTATGTGAATTTGTGGTGGAAAAGGAAATTAGTTATCCCGACCCAATAAATATGGGAAAAGCAAAGTCATTAAGGAGCAAAGCAGTTCATTTTGTGTCTGATCTCACCACTGTCTTCCTCAACCCTATCTCTGATAAACCATCTAAACCTCCTCCTCCTCCTCCACCTGTAAGTCTCCTTCTTCCTTTTCTCTTCAAGGGCTCCTGTTCATGTCGAAATTGAAAATGATTGTATCTCTATTTTAATTTTGGATATTTTTTTGAATACCCATTTGTAATCTGTTGACGGGCAGGCGATGCTTTACTTTCTTTTTCTCATTTTCTTTTGATGGGTTGTATTGAATTGATTGAAAATGGATTTTTCTTTTTCTTTCTCGTATGAGATCGTTAGAATTAGAATAATTGAGATGGTTTTTAGCTACAATTCACTCAACAAACGCTAAGTACATTTCTACTATTAGAATTTACCCTTTGGGAGATTTAGGGGAGTGTTTGATTGTTATCTTATTACTTTTTCAGTTAACAAAAATAATAAGCTGTCCCTTTGCAAATTAAAAATGTTAACTGATGTTAGGAATCAGTTCCAATGATGACTTAACAATTGGTGTTCTTTTTCAAGTAGATGTTGTTGTTTTTCTAATGATTTGATACTGTAATGTGATGATAATGGTAAATTTGGACTCTTGAGAAGTTGCCAAAATCATAATTCCTCCCTTATCTTTTGGATAGGAAGACCTGAGTGAGCCAAAAAGAAGTCAGCTAGTGTCAATTACTGAAGAGGATACTGGGAATTCAGTTGATGGGCCAGATACTTCTTCCTTTACTGCATTCCTCTATTCTTTATTGTCATCTTCTGATTCTGGTGGCAATTCAAATGAAGATGAGAAAAGTGATAATGTTGTGGAAATGGTTGACAAGTCATCTGAAAATCTAAGGAAAGATAGTGGCTCAAAGAAGGGCTTACTTTCTAGGGGTAAACAGTCTCTTAGAGCTATTTATCAAACTGCTAGAATTGGTGGATATCGGAGTCAAGAGCGAAAGGGTGATTCTGACATGAAATTTGCTGATGTGAGGGGTGATAATATTGGTGGACTTGAGATGAAGCATATGCATAATGTGGAACAGCCTATTGAATTGGGAGATCTTCCAGATGCTTCTGAACCTTCATTGCTTCTGTCAGAGAAAGCTAGAAGTGCCCTTTATGCTTCACTTCCAGCACTTGTGCAAGGAAGGAAATGGTTATTGCTTTACAGGTTTGGAAACATTGATTTGTATGCATAAAATTGAATTCCAGATTTTTAGATTTATATAGTCTTGCTACTAGTAATTGATAATGTGGAATTTTCTTTATTTCTCTGGTGCATGTCTTTGTTATTATTCTTTGCAGTACATGGAGGCATGGGATATCACTTGCAACTTTATATAGAAGAAGTATGCTCTGGCCTGGTTTAAGCCTGCTGGTAATGCTTTAATAACTTTGTTCCAAGTATCATTTCTTTTTTCATTGCCTTTACTTTTTCATTGTAAGTTTCCATATAATTCCTAAATCCTAAAGTGATTCCTTTTGCATGGGCCATAGCACAATGTTCATATTGCAAAAAAAGGCACCCTCAACCCTACATGTGGAATTTTCTATTTACCATTATATGTAAACATATTCTTGAAAACAAAAGCTTCTGTCTGACACTCGGTGCTTGGAAATTCTTTTGGTTGCCAACTTTATAAAAATCTGATAGACTTAATCCATTCTTGTCCAGTGAAGTCCAGGATATGATCATCATTTTTTACTCGAGGAAAACAAGGATACGTGTATATGCCTAAAAGTTTATTCTCTCTGACATTTCAGCTTGTGTGCACATTTGTTTTAAGTCTGGGATATGACTTCTCCTTTATTTGTGTTTATTTCTTTTAGATTGTTGGAGACAGAAAAGGTGCAGTTTTTGGTGGCTTGGTTGAGGCGCCACTAAGACCAACCAACAAAAGAAAATATCAGGTGGTTAAACTAAATATTTACCTTTGATCGTTTGGAAGGTACTTCTTTAAGAATCACAGTAACGCTGAATTTGGAACAGGGAACAAACAATACATTTGTCTTCACAAATACACCAGGCCAGCCTGTGATATTCCGCCCCACAGGTATTTCCTTCATTATACACTCTAGGCAGCATATCTGATTCCTAATTTGTGAATATTAGCTTTGATTTCATTTGCATGTTAAAATTTTTATTCCTTGCATTGCAAAAATTGGTTAAATTGGATTACTCTAATTGATGAGTTATGACTTTTGTATGTGTCCTTGGTAAATGGTTAAAATATGTGGTGATGAAATTTATTGGAAGTACATTTGCATATAGTTGCTAAGCGTAGGATTCTTATGCTGTGGGGTTTCTATCAGTGCCTTTGACTTTGGTAAACAGCTGCATTTTACGTATTGTTTCCTGAAGGACCCAAACTGTACTATGTATACATTTTTCCTCATTAACATTTTAGATGAAGCATACACTGCATACCATACAGCTGCAAGAACATATTATATTCCTCTGTCCCATGTCTCGGAATTTCCAATGGCTTTGACATGAACAACATAGGACATTCATTGCCACATGAAATTGTCTTGATTCTTGGAGCATTCTACATTAGTCGTGATGCTAGGACTCCTATTAACCAAAATGTTGTTCGCTATGATCTTTTTGTGTTAGGAAGTTGGAGATGCTTGACTATAGAATCTTAGAAGTCACAACTGAATATAATATTTCAGTTCAGAAATCACAACATAGATGCTCTGAAAATATCAGTTGAGAATTAAAACTATGATAGGATAAAACACTTGGTCAATATTACTGGAAGCAATACAGTGTACTAATGACAGTATTGAAACAGGCGCAAATCGCTATTTCACTTTGTGCTCAACTGACTTTCTGGCAATTGGTGGGGGTGGCCATTTTGCGCTGTACTTGGATGGTGATCTGTGAGCCCTTATTTTCCTCTCTGTTATTTACGTACTTGTTATACAACCATTTGAGTCATGAATTGCATGTCCATTTCCAAAAATAAAATTTAACAAAGGTGTGAAAACTTAAAATTATACTGATATTGTTAATTTCCATCAAAGATTAAATGGATCAAGCTCAGTCTCAGAGACCTATGGAAATCCTTGTCTTGCACACTCGGAAGATTTTGAAGTTAAAGAAGTTGAGGTACGTATGGAACTACTCCCTCAACACACATATATGATCTTTAATGTAGCTTACTAATAATTTAGGGTGAGACGCCTTTCGCTTTCTGCACAAAACGTCATTACTCATTAAATGAAATAAGTCAAAGCTTTTCTTTAATTTGTTTCTTTCGAACTGTAGCTGTGGGGCTTTGTATATGGTTCTAAATACGAGGAAATACTCACTTTAAGCAGAACAGAGGCTCCTGGGATATGCCGGTGGTAAATATTCAAGTATATGACTGATCTTATTTCATTATGGCTGTCAATGTGGATTAATTGGTTTTGTTTGATGTCGGCCGACTAGCTGAACTAGTTTAAGACATCTCTGATAATTATCAGCCTATGTTTATAGATAGACTCTGTATATATGAAGAGTGTTTAGACATAATATTTGAAAGTTGTGTATTGACAGTAAAGCGGCTAATAATACTAAGCATCAAGTATTTTCAAGACTTGTAAGTTCTAACATATTCCAAGTATATATGAGATTTGCTTCTTGAACATCAGCTAAAATGGTCTACTGTACCAAAATTGTGTTTTAAGTACTTGAATTGGTTTAATAAAATATTAAAATTTACGTCTTTGCTATCTATTTCTCAAATTCAAGTTAATATTATCTTGAATTACTCAATTTGCCTAAATCTTTAATTTTAATAATCTAAATTAGAATAATTAATAATATACTATCGTACGTTATTGTAACATTGATAATTATAAAACTTAGTATTATTTTAGAAAAGTACAAGAAGACACCTTTTGGTGCTGTGCCTTTCAATTTCACCGCTTAAAAAGTATAAGTTCACTCAAAACTCAAAAAAAAAAAAATCAATTCAGCTTTAATCCCAAGTTATTTAAAATCAGTTATATGGATTTTTATTTTTCACTAGGAGTGATTATGGGTTATAATTTTTGAAAAGATATAAGATTATAAGATTATTCTGAATTAATTTTTTTTAATATAAGAAGTGTAAATTCACTTTATCATTCAAAATATTGTAAGGGTTATTGCTACTCTTGTTGTAACTTGCTGAAAGGATTCTATGATCATCAATGTTCTCTGGTTTCTTTAATGTTTTTCTCCATAAATCCAAATAAAAAAAAAAAGCAAAAACTTCAAGAGCTAAAGGAAGCTCACCACATTAATTATTTACTCTCTTAAACCTATTTTGTGTATGGGTACTGAATTAAGGAAATGGAGAGAAAAAAAAGTGCAATTTCTCTTAATTTGACTGCTTTTCTTCTTTCATTCTCATACACAAACAATGAAATGAAATTGAATTTTATTTCCTTGTTATTTACCCTTTACTTTCATCAAAACAAACAAAACATTATAGAATTGGAAGTGATTCATAGTCAGTTACTGGCTCAACTTTGAACTTCACATCTAAAAGAGGTTGGTTTAGTTGAAAAAGTAATCTTAATCTCATGATTTTAGAGTCTTATTTTATAATTCAAGTTTATAATCCCCTTATCAATTTTATATTTAGAATACTTGAGATAAAAAAAAAATTCAATTTTTGTTGCAATTAACGATGATTTATGTTAAAATTATCCTATAACAAAAACAAAAAAATTGGGAAATCACACATTTAAAAAATATAAAATAAACAATCAATTTAACTTAGAAATAGGCTTTTAAACTTCAAGAGTTAGCTTTTAAGGTTATACTTCCATATCTATATTAAAAAGAAAAATTTAACACGATAGTAGTTGACACTTGGCTTTATATAATTCAGATTTTTGAGAAGGAAAGGGGTTGTTTGGGATGTAGCTAAACAAAGAAAGGTTACAACCGAGAGAGAAGAGGGAGAGTGGCTACCATTGGCTATGGAAAACACCGTTATTAGCGGTCCTTGTGGAACCAACCGCCTATAGCCAGGGGTGAGCACTGCTTGGGTTCAATAGAATTAAGTGTTTATTTGTTTTATAACCAAACCCAACCAAAAACAAAAGAAATATTAAACTACTGACCAAATCTCTTATATTTTTTTACCGATTTGAGTTAATTTTATATTCGGTTGGATCATGTCGATTTTAAATGAGTTAGCCTTTAATATTTGAATTTTATATTTGAGTTCATTTTAGCATTATTGAGTTTGGTCAATTGGTTTAAGTGATAAAATAAAATAAAAATGACAATTTAATATATCTATATATATATTTATATATAATTATAAAAGAGTTGGTCGAGTTTGGTTTAAATGCAAAAAATTATCCTAACCCGACCGACCAGATAAGCCTAACGTTTCTTCTATTTTAGAAATTAAACCAACCCATAATATATTTCTAAATCGATCGAATTGGATTCAACCCATTCGATTCGATCGGGTTCGAAAATTTTGGTCCGTCCTACTTACGACAATACCAAAAAAGCCACCAAAAACTCTACAAGAAAAATAAAGAGTAAGTTGAGAGAATAATTGAGAGATTGTTTGCATGAATCTTGTAAATTACACTAAGAGCATATACAAAGATGCATCACTAAAGATTATGAAGTGATTAATAAAAAGAAACAGAATAAATGTCACGAACAAATTTATCATTTCATACTATTTATTCATAATTTAATATAACATCTTGTTTTTCATGCTCACATATAAGATATGTTCACAACATTTTACCTAACAAGAAAATACCACATCCACTAGATCCCCACCTTTCAGCTGATTACCAAACTTCCAATGGTTTAGCCAAAGAATATCTTCATCTCCCGTTGGTTCGCCATATAACATTGGATTATAACTCCATTGTAAAGTCTTATAACTCAACTTAAAATTATTTGTCTTTTTATAGATTTTAATTTCAAGCAGACTTAACATGAATTTTTCATCAATAGCACAAAATACAATGCATAAATTCAAGCCACAAATCTTATGACCTGTACGCGGTTAAGGCACAACAAAGATGATTGATGATGAATCATTTTGATGGATATGCCAACTTGGAATTTCACTCCCTGGAAGAAAAATGCTAAATATGCCGCGCTTATATATTGCCTATAATTGTTGGATTGTTATTTACAATATAAACATAAAATGGAGAAGCAAAATGAAAAAGCTAGTGTGTTTGTTATAAAGCAAAAAGAGAACATATTGGTCATGCCAGAAAAGAGGAGGAATGACCTGGAGGGGGGTGTTGTACTTGATGTCTGAGTTAAAGAATTCATCATTTGCACTTCTATTCCTTCTTGAGATTCTGCACTAAACATGTGCATATTATTGATTCTTTGACTGTCAAAATCTCTTAAAAGTTTTGAGTTGAAGTAACCTTGAAGCTGAACTAGTTTTTCACAACCATTAAGATTTAATATGTAGGATCTCACTTTGTTTGGGCAATTCATAGGAAATTCCCAAGACATATCATTTAGGGTCAATTTAACTGATCTTCTTATAGGTATAGGAATCGATTGTGAATACCTAAACCAGCTTGAATAAACAGAACTAAAAGCAACAAGGCCTTTCATACTGTCTGGTAGATTTCTAATTTTTTCTAGTCATATGCATGATTTCGCTAACAAATATACTAAGTTCATTGGGAGCTTTGGTAGTAATTGAAGGCTTTTGCAATGGTTTACCGAAAGTGACTTGAGCTTAGAAAGGCTTCTCATGCTTTCTGGTAGGGTATGAATTGGGTTTCCACTAAGATATAGATTTTCTAAGTAAGGCAGGCAACTAAGATCTGTTGAAGTGGATGTAAATTTTGTAAAATAAAAGTAGGTAAAAAGGAAAGATAGTCCTTATTTTAAGGATACATAAAACATGGAGATGTGACTCATTTATGATGTGCATATAAGAGTTATCTATGTTTTCCTTCTATAAAAACAAGTCTTGTATATAGAGAAGAAGTAGAGTGTAATAGTGTAAACTTGTATCAAAATGAAGAAAAGAAAAAGGAAACAAAAGTCTTTGTCTACTTGATGCTACATCTATTGTGTTGTTTTTTCTATGTAATTCATGTTTTCTTTTCAAAGTTTAAATGTTTCTTTTTTCTTTCATTATGCTTCCTTTTCCTTGTGTTGAGAATGTTTTAAGAGCTTAGTTTAAGCTTCTCCAAAATGCTAATAGTGATATAAGAGCAAAAATAGTCTTTGAGGGGTCTGTTTTTGTGAAAAAAATCTATTTTAAAACTTGTTCTTTGTTTCTTCAAATTCTCATCATTGTAAGGGTGAGAAGCAAGTAAACAACTCTTTATGTTTGTTATCTTTGAGATCACACCAAATATTTTTGTTAAGAGCCTATTTTCTTTTAAAAATTGCTTTAAAGTTGTTGAAGTATGTTCAAAATTATTGTGAAATTTCAGCTTGTTCATCTAATGATGAAGGATTATTAATTTCTTGTGTGGTTGTTCTTGATATGTGAAAGCTTGGGTTGAAGATGAGCTTATTTTTTTTCAAGTTTGTATTTGATAAAAAAAATTTAAATGAATGTCGAGAGGCTATGTGTATGAGATTGTTGTGTGGGAGTTTAAGTATCCAAAACAATTCATGTTTTAATATTGTTAGAGACTTTATTTGTCTATGAACAATGCATGTTGATTGAATTATTGAAAGGGACTTTAAATTCTAAAAATAATTCTTATTGTTGAAATTGTTTTAAAAAACTTTGATTATCCAGAAAATTTTAATTTGGGATGTCATGAGCCATTTCTTGATGATATTGAAGATTCAAGAAAGCTCTTCTTAAGGACGAGCTTTTATGATGAAGAGACAACCACAAAAGTAAAGTTTTTTGAAGCAAAAAATGATCCACAACAATTGACGTTAGTCTTCAACAAAAATTCCATCAAGGGGGAGTGTTGAAGTTGATGTAATTTTTGTAAAATCAAAGTAGATAAAAAGAAAAGATAGTCCTTATTTTAAGGATGCATAAAACATGAAGGTATGACTCATGTATGGTGTGCATGTAAGAGTTATTTATGTTTTCCTTCTATAAAAACAAGTCTTGTATGTTGAGAAGAAGTAGAGTGTAGTAGTGTAAACTTGTATCAAAAATGAAGAAAAGAAAAAGGAAGAAAAAGTCTTTGTCTACTTGATGCTACATCTATTATGTTATTTTTTCTATGTAATTCATGTTTTTTTTTCAAAGTTCAAATGTTTCTTTTTTTCTTTCATTATGCTTCATTTTCCTTGTGTTGAGAATGTTTCAAGAGCTTAGTTTAAGCTTCCCCAAAATACTAACAAGATCATTAGGAATCACATCATCTGTTATATTGCAATAAGAAAGGCTCAAAACATGGTAGAACAACCAATGAGTTAATGGGTTGACTTGGTGTTAAGCAAGACATACAACTCAATTTCCATGGTTGTGATTGATTTCGAGCAGTTTCATCCATGTGAAGAACCCTTAAAGATTTCAACTTCTGCAACCTGCAACTCCTTAGGAAGGTCATCAAGCTTGGAGTATCCAGACAAAATAAGTTGGACCAATGATTCCAACATACCATTTTCCTGAGGAAGCTTTTTGAGACATCTATAATCTTTCAGATTCAATAAGGCTAAACTCTTTAGTTTTCTAATAGATTAATGAACCTCAATCAAGTTTATGAAATATTTAAGAATCATCCTTTTGAGTTTAAGCAATCTTGACAGGTTAAAGGTACTAAGAAGACTATGGGAATAACTAAGATCAAGGATTTTTAACTCTGCAAGTTTTTATTTTAAGAAAAAAAGAAATTAGTTATTAAATAATGAATTATGTGTGTGTGAGAGAGAGAGGACTATCATACCTGAAACTCCCTGAAAACTTGTTTAAGATAACTATTGCACATATCAATAATAATCAAATCTTTTAGGGAAAAAATGTTTGGTATATAGGCTAAAAGGAATCCATGCCAGTACAACCACACTAAACCTTTTGGAAAAGCCTTAAAACCTTCATTCAGCTTTACTTTATTGAGATGGATCAATCTTAGATTGCTCATTTTTGCCAATGTCTTGTTTCCATGTCTACTTCATTTGATGAGGTTGTGTTTTGTTGTTGGTCAAAGATAAGGCTTCTAACAATTTCCATTGCCTGCATTAGAAACAATAAAAATCCAAAAGTAAATTAAATGAAAATTCAAAAACACAAGGATTATACAAGTAATGAAATGTATTTTTCCTCACCTTATTTTCCCTCAATACAGATAATGCATTCTTATGGCGCCACAGTCTAGTATATGTCTAATAGCAATTTCTCTTCCCATGTCTCTGAGCAATTGATGCATCATCTTTGTTCCATCTTTATCAATTGCTATTAGACATTTATCAATGAGCTTCTAAATTCCAACTATTCTATATAAATCACAGCCTTTTACTATTTTTTCCAAGTAATATTTGTCCACTCTAATGAAGAAACATGTTATATCAAGGAATAAATTTTTGTCCCGATCGTCTTGTAAGGAGTCGTAGCTTATTCTAAGAATCCTTTGGATTTTACCATCATTAATGGCTTCTGGTTCAAGTAATCCTTTTCTCCAAAAATGTATAGGATAGCCAAATAGAGAAGTCCTCGAGAGCTAATGGAATCCCGCCACAATGATGCATTGCAATCTCAGATTGCTGCATGTAATCTTCAGCAAGATGTGTTGTGCCAAATGCATGCCAAATGAAGAGATGAAGTGACTCGTTGACATCAAGAGCAACAACTTCAAACTTTACCATAGCTTTATGTGACTTCAACAAATGTTTATTTCTAGTTGTTTTGATGATTTTGCTTCCTCGGTAAACCAATTCTGCAATTCAATAATTGCATTTAACTAGTCCATATGATCTACATCATTAAGAATGACAAGCACACTTTTGTGCCGTAGAGCATCTCTAATTTTGACAATTCCTTCATCAATGGTGACCCCCCCCCCCCCCCCCCCCCCCCCCCCCCAATTTTATATATTTGTTATAAAATATATATTATATATAATATGTATTTCTATTTATTTTATTATATATATTTATAATATATATATTATGAAATTTTAAAAATAGGCCCTTTAAATTAAATAAAATTTTTTCAAATAAATTTTGTCCAAATATGAAATATTAACCTAAATATATTACTTATCTCAAAACTAAATATATATTAGTCTAAAATAAAATTTTATTTTATAAAAAGAAAAAAGAGAAAGCTTGAAGGATAAATTTATTTTTTTAACTCTACTATTTACCCTCACAAATTAAAAATTGAGTAATTTCATCAACTATGATTAAGATTTGGGACCATGATTTTACAATTTATGTGAGTTTTTTTTTAATTTTTTTAATTTTCTTTATTTTTTAACTTGGTTTTTCTTTATTTAAAGTTTTATATTAGTTTTAGACCAACTGTGATTTTTATTTTTATTTTATTTTTTTATAATTATTTAAAATTTTTTTAGTTCTCAATCACTTAAATTAAGCATTATTATCTATAATTTTCTTAAAATTAGAATTTAAGATTAATTAAATTTTTTTATGACTATTTGTCTTGACTTATTGGCCTCTCTAACTCTTTATCCTGGCTCCATCTCTGTTCATCAATATTGTAAATTTTATTTGTTTTCATTTTTAAGATATTTGATAGAAGTTGCTTTTGCAATTTAACCAAACCAATTGGTTGCTCTAAAGTCTCTCTTAGGTCTTTAATAAAACTTGAACCATTAAATCTATTATAGTTAATTCACAAAGAGAGAGACTTGAGTGAAAGAGAGAGATAAGAGGCAAAGAGAAGCGATGAGCGGTGGCGCCATGAGCAGCTAGGATGAAATTATTTTATGAGTGAATATTATATAAATAAAAAATTATAAAATTATAAAACACATTAAAAATAAAATTTTGAAGAAATAATTATATATGTATATATATATATATTTAAACTTTTTCCTTATAATAAAAGGATAAATATAAAATTCCATACTTTATTTTATATGTTTCATTGAAATTTTTAAATGTTCAATAAAATAAAAAGGTTGGTGAATATGAATGTGTGAACACACAAGTTGAAATCTCCTCCTGTTAATATTTCTCGTTTATTAATGTTACATGCATATATTAATTTATGAAGTAACTTATCCTATATAATAATTTTGTTTATTCCTTTCTCATTAAAAAAAAAAGTAGCTAGGATGAAATTATTTTATGAGTGAATATTAGAGTTTGAATTTTATTAATATTAATTTCTTTTTCAATATTAAAAAAATATATTAGATAAATAATTTTATGAAAAATGAAATCTCACGTTAAGAGTGGATAAAAAATATTCAAAACTTATATAGAATGAGATTCAACTATTATTCAGTTAAAAAAAAAGATTCAACTATTATAATAAATTCTCCAAAAACAGTTATTGTTAATTTCTCAAAAAAAACCATTCCCTCCTTAAGAGGTTGCCGACACTAATTTCAATTTCGTTTTCGCCAACAAAGCTTGAAAACGATGTTGAATGCAATAATAGGAATATGGCAACACAATGAAAACTGAAATCACGTGAATTCTTATATACAAGAAAATCACATGAATTCTAAATAAATAAACTCTAAGAAACAAAGCAAAAGAGGAACAGTATATATATATATATATATTTTTATTTCATAGATACATTAATTTGTAACATTGATAATTACCATTCTTATTTGTAACAATATAATATATACCTTTATTCTTAATTTTCTGCAATTCTCTCTTATTTAAATTACCATTCTTATTTTTTGAATATATATATATATATATTATATTTAATACATCTGCATGAGAAAAAGAATCAATTATGCATGAATTTATTATCCAACAAATTTGCTAGTCTATTCCTCGTTTGCTTTGTTTCTTAGAGTTTGTTTATTTAGAATTCATGTGATTTTTTTTTTAAAAAAGAAAGTCATATGCTGAAATTGTATACATTATATATATATTTTTTATCAATTACAAGAAATATATACCAACCAATTATAGGAACACATACAACAAAATTTCAAAGAAGTCTTACATGCCTAGCATTCAATTATACAAGTTCCAAAAGAAACGCAAATACATTCAAATAAAGAAGAGTGGCAATTGAAACTTATAATCACAAAATAATGAACAATTTCAACATGGTATCAATGGAATTTCAACATGTCAAGAATATCATAAAATAATGGCTAGTTTTTTTAGTCATATATATATATATATATAAAGCTTTTTCCTTATAATAAAACGGGATAGACGTAAATTCCATATTTTCTTCAATATATTTTATTTATTTCCTCTTAAAATAAAAGTTTGGTAAATATGCATGTGTGAATACACTAATTGGAATTTCTTCCAATTAGTATTTTTAGTTTATTGTTATATGGTATTCCCTTTATTTGACTTCAAATGTCATTTTAGGAATAATTATATACACCAAAATAACATTAGTGATAATAAATTTTACAAAAAAAATTTATAATATTTTACTTAATTACTCTTTTTAATTATTATCTTCTTATTAATTACTAATATTATTTCATAAGGGTAAATTTAAAATTTTATAATTAATATTATCTTGAATTTATTAAAGTAATAATTGAAATGAAATAAAAAATATATATACGATAATTGAAAACGAAATTGATTAAATTAATGGGCATGGCAATACAATGTAAATTGAAATAAGAGAAATTTTAATAAATCAAACTCTCAAAAATCAAGAAACAAAATATAAATCCAATAATTAATGAGTGAATATTTTCCAGATGAATGTTCAAAAAAAATTAAAGAAATTAGAATGTTAATTAATTTAATCAAGAGAGAATTGCCAAAAATTAAAAACAAAGCTAGCTACTCATGGCTGCTAGAATTTTTCATTTCATACATACATACATTATTAATTTGTAACATAGAGAATAATTAATTGATATATGAATATGGAGGAGACATGGACAAATTAGTATGAGCTACATGCTCACGATCAAAATTATATATAAAGTAATGCTAAATGGATCAAATTGATTCGAATTAAAAGTATTTTATATATTAATTATATTAGAGAAATAATTATTTCAATCTTATATTATAATAATTATAAGGTTGAAATAATTATTTCTCTAATATAATTAATGTATAAAATATTTTTAATCTGAATCAATTTAATCGATGCAGTATTGTTGTTTATATATTACATTAACATATAGTCTAATAATAAAAATATAATTGTGAATAATAAATTAATAGTCGATTTTCTGTCACGAAATGCCGCCTACCCTGAACGGCGTAGATAAACGCTTCCACGATGTCTTACGACGCCATTTTTATTAGGGACATTATAATGGTTTTTTGGACCGGAATCATAGACAGGTCCCTTCGAACTGGCGGCCTTTCGTGTACCATATGGCCTAGCCGGAGCAAGCATTCTGCTTAATTCTGAATCAGTCACCAACTCTAAGTACTCCAAATCGGCATGCGCCATACGTTCGAGGCTGTTACTACTAGCTCTGCAATTGATTGCGTTGAGAAGAATCGTCATCGTCATCATCATCATTGTTACCATTAATACTGCAGTTGAGAAGCAGAGACCTTTCATTTTATTATTATGCCTCTCTCTTTTTCTCTTATCTTATCTTATCTTTTCTTTTGTTAGATGTGGCTGGCACTAGCAGGCTAATACTTAAATGGAGAAAAGCAATTTATATATAGCACCTTTTTTTAACAGTAGTTGATTATACTCTCCATGCAAAATTGCAAATACTAATTTTCTTTTATAGATGGACATTTATTTCTTGTAATATATTTATTATATTTTGTGCCTATAATATATATATATATATATATATTTTAAAAAGGTTCAAACCCCCGGAAATACATTTTGTGGGGGTTCGAACTCGCGACCTTCCTCTAGTGGGTTGGATCGCTAGCCTGCTGGACTAACCCCAGCGGGTTGCCTATAATATATATATATATATATATATATATATATTGCAAATATCCTTGTTATTTTTATTTATTATTATATTTATTTTTTATTTTATTAGCTTTTGTTTTATTTTATTTTTATTTAATGTTTTTAAAATATATATTTTAATAGTTTTAATAATTTAAAAATATTTGTTTAATATTTTTTTATTATCTAAAAATATATATAAAATAAATAAATAAGTTTCATAATGTCACCTAATTAAGCATTTTTAATGGCAAACTTTCACTATAATATTTTAGCAGTTTATTTGAACTTTTTGGCCTTTTTAGACCCAACCAGATTCCATTTGCATACTAGGGATGTTAAGAGTAAGGTATTGAAGTCTTTATCATTGCACAAACTTTGTTAAATTTGTTTGTGCATCACAGCTGCTTACATTACATCCTCATTATTAGTTATAATTAAGCACGCATATGCTAAACTAGCCAAATAGCTACAATTGCAAAAATTATGTAATAGTTACTATAAAATAATAAAGTTGTTGCATCACTGCTTGAGGGCTTGGCATTATACTCTTCAATCCAGCCTGCAATGACTTTGGCCTCTTTTTCTCTTTGTGCAACCAACCAATCAGAATCATTTGGCATTGGAGTATATAAATCCAAGCAGTGGGCACCTAAGTATTATAAATTCATAATATTCCTGTCAAATTCTTTCTTCTTTATTTAAAAAAAAATCAATAAACTTATTATAAGATAAAATATATTTATATATTTATAAAGCTGACATTGGAAAGTGACAGCCAATGTGTAGTTGACCTTATCATTAGCGACAACGTTCAAAACTATGCGAATGCACCTTTGATGACATATATATATCGAGAAGATAATGCAATTAGAATGGTCAGTGGTAGTAAGACATATATATCGCGAAGCTAATTTTGCTACAGATTGAATCACTTCATATACAACTCAATTCCAGATTGAATTAGAAATAATGCCAACAGGTCTTAAGTATTGTATTGAATAGGACGTAATTGGAATTCAATATAGTCGTATGGTGGCTGAAAGGTCTTGAGGCTAGTGCCTTCCTCATTGTAACAAAATATACATGTAAAAATATATACGAACCTTTGTCTGTAGTTATAGCAACAACACTGTTTGATATGTTCTCTAAAACTCTGAAAATCAAGAAGAAATAATGAATTAGTAGAATAGAAAACCAATATATATATATATATATATATATATATATTATGAAAGGCTGAACAAACTTAGCAATTTAAAGAGCGGCTTTCAGAGTCATTTACCCTCCAGCACTATATGGGTCTCTCAATCCATTGGAGAAAATGATGTTGCTTGCAAAATTTCCCAGTACAGATTTTATGTCCTGAAGATTATGTTTTACAAAGATTAATTAAATTGCAAAATACTTTATTATATGCAAGAATTAATATTAATTAACCATAAACATATAGCAGAAAGATTACATGGCCACCATATTCTGTTGTGATCCAATGAGGCCTTGGTGTGATACCGTATTCTTCTTTGCAGCTGTTGATACGGCTGTTCAGATCAAAAGGAGATGCCTCAAACATTGTATTGTTGTTGTCTACTCCAATTGGCATGACAATTTCAGTGCAGGTCTGAAAGCAAAAAAATGGTGTTCATGGTCGATACTATATAGGATTAAATTGTTTGGCATTGTTGTTCAAGTTATTAAGAAAAATACTATGTTAAAATATTGAAAATATTTATTAGAGATTACTAAAGTTTGTTTTTAAGGTGAATATTTTACATGTTTTAATTACAGGAGTTTCAAGACAACTAAGCGACACTCTAAAATTACTTTTTTCTAGCAGCATCTATTAAGACTAATCGCACTTCAATTAGGAAATAAATAATATAAGTGTCCATATATGATAAGTGTTTATTACCTAAACAGCTAGTATTAATCATTTTAGTTGTGATAATACTTAATATACCAATATGTATTGTATATGTTCACGTTCTTAATACTGTCCTACCTTTGTCTCCCTTCTGATCCCATTCATAAAAAACTAATATGGTACCACCACTGTGTTTCCAGCCCCAGTCGGTCCAGTGTTGATATAGTACTAATCATACCCAATATATCAATGCTTGCAAAATCAAAAGAAGTACCAATTTCAACTTCAATGCGAAACAGGCTTATAATACTCCCAAAGCCAAATGACATGAAAAGAAGCCTAAGAGTGCTTTCGACATTTACCTGCCATGTCCATGTATAGTAATCCACATACTGTCTCCCACTGGAATCAGAGTGGCATGAAAGGATGCTTGCATTTAGACCTGCTGCAACCCTGCCAAGAACATCAGTTCCTTCTGTTGCTCCATCAATAGCACCACATACTTTTTCAACAAAAAAATATGGAGGATTGTCATGCAAAGCTGAATACATATACACCGCTCTTAGCATGTTTTTGAGCTCTTGCGACGAATGTAGAGGGCTTAAAAAAGAAGAAAAACGGAGAGAGTCAAGTAATTAATATATTGCATACAATTTCAGAGTATAAATTAAGCAAGCAAAGTTGAGGAATTACTAGCAAAGACCGAAGATGTTTTTAAGGGTGACTAGACCATTTTGTTGAGCTGCAACTCTATCAATTTCTGACCATGATTGTTTTATAGTGTTGTAACAACTCTCACTAGTATCCTACAGCAGAAGCTGATCAACATTAGCATATTGGAATCAACTCAAGTGATCGAATATTTGTCGTTAGGACTGAGCATAGATCTCTAAACCGATCCAAATAATTGGACCGAAAATATCCAAAACAAAAAAATCTCATTAACCTTTGACTTTCTCTGAACCAATTCAAGTGATCGAGTATTTGCCACTAAATGCTTACCTTAAAATCTTTGCTTGCAACAACAAAATAGCCATCTTGTGGTGTGATATCATCAAAGTAAAGTATTGGAGCAGATGATGCCAATGCGCCAATGACAACATGGGGGTATTTTAAACGAAGCCATGATGCTAGCACTGTATAATTTATGGAAAAAGTAAGCATGAATGCAAAGTATATGGCAGTATAGACGAAATAAATTTTTACTTACTTCCACCATAAGAGCCTCCAATAACAATAACTGGGGAATTTTCAGCTGACAGATTCTTCTTAATATCTATGATCAGTTGTGCATAATCTGCCAAAGCTTGTGCTGAGCTTAAGTAACCAAAAGTAGTGGCATTTTGTATATTTGAGGGACCAAATGGGATTGACTCACCATAATAGCGATGCTGTAACTCAAAGGGTAAGTTGCTAATATAATTAAGTTTAAACTATATCAAAGGTAATGCAGATGCTGAAAATCTAAATTGCAATACAAAAGTTCAATATTGTTCATCCATTTTTTTTCCGCATTTGGTAGCTGTGCAAACAAAATGCTTGAAATTTACCTCTATGTATAGCAGCAAACCTTTAAAGCGAGCTGCAAGGTCATTGATGAAGCCAGTTCGAAGAATACCAAGTGCAATGTTAGCTTCTGCCCCAGCATAGACAAAGATAGGAGAGCTGGTATTTGCACCACCCCAGTACTGGGGATTCAGAATATATCTTTGTTGGAAGGTCTTATAACTCTCTGGTTTATAGTTGAAATGATCTATTGTCTGTGTGTAATAATATGTTATAAACTCTGGCGGAAGTTCTGAATTATCATCGCTCATTCTGGAGATTCCAGAAATACCAAAACTCATCCTTTCAGCAAATGCCACAGAGATACAAGTTGCTGCAAGTAGAAGCAGCAAATTCAATAGCAGAAGAGGTACTGATTGAGCCATTGATTATGAGCCACTAACCTTGAAAACTTTTTGAATGTCACGTATACATATACATATATATATATATACTTATACATATACATATACATATATATATATGAATATATTTGTACATAGCTGGGGCATTTAGCCACCTTGATCTTATCTTCAGCTTCTGTATCCTTGCATAGAACGTTAGCCACTATGCTGCCATTGACTTGTTAGTTTTGGAGACATTCTGGCCTATGTAAGGTATATATATTTTCGAATCTTTAGCAAGTTAGCTTAGCCAAGGCCTTAGTTATTAACAAGTATGCATGTATTATATATGCATACATACATTCATGCGTCCGCGTGTGTGTGTATATACATTGTCCCTTTGCCAAAGCATTACAATAATCAGAGACAGCCCTGCAGTGAGCAGGCAACAACTTCCACAGCACAAAAACAGACAATTACGAGCCAAACCACTTCAACATCAGAAATGCACCATCACATAGCATATATACCCAAGTTACTGAAATCATTTAACCGGCTATAAAATTTATCAACTCGTTAACAACTAAGTTTGTTTCTTGAATATGTGACTGTATAATAGCCGGCGTATTTTCCTCCTACAAAATTTGACTTTGACAGTTACACACACTTGGCAGTGGCACCATGTCTTGCTGCACTTTATTGTTAACTAATCTTTCGAGTTCTGCCTCTCACAATTTCCCGTGTCAAATAATAGGATAGAGTAAGATATAAATGCCATTGATGAAGATAGTAATTCCTCCATCACTTTTTTATTTCAACTTTTTAGCACCATTAAATTAAATGAATCTAAAATCATTCTCTTTCGTAGTTTTATGGTTTATCCAAACAGCTGAAAACAAAAGCGAAATTTCATCTTATCCTCAGATGGTTCACAAAATAAAATCAATCATGGTATAAATAAGCATAATGATTAAAACAGCCAGAGCAAAAACAAAAAAGACTATCTCCAAAATGAATCACATAAAGTCGTAATCATCAAGAGAATCGTAGGTATCAACCACCAAATCATCATCCGGCTTATCAACATGAAGCTGTTTCTTCTTTCCTCCTGCAAGAGTAATTGAAAACCATCTACTAGTTAACTTGATTTTCCAGGGTAAAAATAAAATAAAATGCCCTAACAGATGACAAAAATGTAGCAGCACTGCCTCCCTACAACAGGCAACATCCTTGTGTCTACTTCAAAGTGATGCGGGACTAATGTCTTATGAATTCTCTTTTTCCCCCTTTTTTCAGTAGGTATATTCCAAAAGGCCTCTTACTTCTAGTCATCTACTTTAGACAGATGTAACCTGTACTATCTCAAAGAACCCAAAGTATAATACGAAATAGAAGCATTAATTTTTTACCATAATTTAGCAACCTACTTTCGGCAGCACTTAATTTTTATTCTTTAAATCAGTAGCTGAACAACCAAAACAAGCCTCAAATGATGAGTTGGCTCATAAACAAGCCTCAGCTAAGCTCAAGACCAGTTGTTAAAAGAGAAAACTAGGTTCATTTACAACACTATCCACAAATACAAAGCCACTTATCAGAAATTACAAACCATCTTAATTCAAGACTTCAAATATCATAAAACACGTTGCACAAGTTTGTCTAATTCACAAATTTGGGACCAAAATGTTAATCCAGAAAATTCTAACCTTACTAGCAGAGACTATCACAATGAAAGTGGAGCAAATTGATATCAAGCATTTAAATTAAAGGAGCAAGCTTAAAATGACTTTTTAAAGCGCAAAATAACAGGATATAAGATCGTAAAATATAACCTTTTACATTATTGTGCACATTTTAAGACAAGAAACTAAGCAATTCTTTCACAGTAAAGAGTGCTAATTAATTACTACTACAAGAAAGCGCTGGCATATAGTAAAGAAATGGACATAAGAGTGAATTTTCTGCAAAACAGTTTTTATTCAACCCAATATGAAAACCTACAAGTGTAAACAAGACCTGATGTCCCAGCAACTATGAATCTTAATCCTCTTTTTTCATCATTAATAGGGAAATAAAACAAAGGTGGAAATGTATACCTGTCTTCTTTTTACCAGCATTGGCTTCTTTCTCTGCTTTCAGTTTTTCATTTGCAATTGCTATTACAGAAGATGCAACATCTTTTGCATCTGCCGCTTTCAAAGTAGTCATTGACAGTCTCATTACCAACTTGAGTAAACCAATATAATGATAACTTTTCTGCATTTGAAAATACATTATTTACCAAGTTAGGGATGAGGGCAGACTTCAGAAGATAGAAGCAAATGAAAGCTAATTCATCACACCTCATATGAACGAAGTTTATGTGAAATAAGTTCAGCATATTCTAAGAAGTCACTCTCCGATTTGGGAATGAAATTATTAAGTGTCTTCTCATCTCTCTTAGCAAACAGTTCTGCAGTAGATCTGTAATCAGCTTCTTCTACTAACCTGCATTAGTGTCAAAGTTTCAATAAGAACCCCTCGCTTACCAGAAAGCAGAAAGAAATGAAAAATTAAATAATATAACCAATTTTTTTGAGCCTCCATATTAAAATTTTGATATTTTTGGTAGTGCCAGAAAATATAACATGGGTTAGCATTAGACGAATGGAATAAATTTAAATATATATATATATATATATATATATATATATATATAACCTCAGGTGCTCCTATCACAAATCCAAAAACCAAGAGACATCCAAAATTGAATACACTGCAAGGCAACAATAATAGTCCAAAGAATGGTATCATCCTGACCTGTCATTTACTATGGGTAATTCCTGATACCGAAATCTACAATTTTAATGGCCCATTTGGAATGAATTACAAGATGAATTACAAATGGTGGAGTTCATTTATAAATGAATTCCAAAATGAATTACAAATGGAGTTCATTTATAAATGAATTCTAAGTAGAATTCACTTACAAATGAATTCTCATAATTGGAAAGAACTTGAAATATTGAATTCAATTCACATTTGGAAATTCAAAACTTAAAACATGAATTTCAATTGAATTCCATAAGAATTCTATATGTGAGTTCTTTTTAAGAGAGTATTTCCTCAAATACTCTCAATATAATAATATAATTAGAAAAATTATAAATATAAATATATTTTATATTTATAGTTGAATACTTAATTTGTGAAATATAATAAAAAAAATTAGTTGGAAAAAAAAGGAAAATATGAGAGAGAGAGAGAGAGAGAGAGAAGTAAGACGAGAGAAAGAAGAAAAATGCACTAAAGAGAGAAGAGAGAAATGAGAACAGAAGAAAGAGAAAATACAGGAGGAGAGAGAGAGAGGGAGAAAGCCGAGAAGAGGGAGAGAGAAAGAGCATGAGAAAAATAAAACAGAAGACATTTTTGTTCATAATAATTGCTTTGTTAGTTTGTGGAATTCATTTGCAAATTCCACCTATTATTATGAGATATGGTTTACTTATGCACAATTCAATGAAATTGAATTCATAGAATTAAGATGAACTTTAATATTCCACACACAACTTTTAAATTGTGAAATTTATTTAATTTTGTGAAAATTTATTTGTTCAAGGCGGGTTACAAGTCTTTATATTGCTGTTAACAGAAAGAAAAATAATTCTAAACCTTTCAGCTAAGAGAAAGCTATATGTACAGCATGCGGGTAATGATTCTCCCTGGTACCGATGCTAATGATACAGAAATTCAGAACAGGAACAAGCTAAAAGGATTTCATTTTCTTCTTCTGGCCCATCAAAATTGAAGATTTAAAATACAAGCCATGCCACACAACATACCACACTCCATACACCCGTGGATTTGATACCACTTTCATTTCCTTCAAGGGAGTTCAATGTTTAAACTCCAATCAAGCATATTCAAGATGCTATTAGAAATTTTTCAAGTAACTGTATTATGCAATTTATTTAGCTCATGACTCTAGGCGCAACCAGGCATAGCCTTTGCACCTTGTGATACACTCCAGCAAGGTGCATGCTGTCCAGGTGCTCTTAGACCCTCCAGTCCCTGAGGTGCAACCTTGGGCTTAGGCACTCCTGGATTTTTTTTTGTTTCAAAAATGTTTATTGCTTTAACAAATATTTGGTTCAGATTTTAAAAATTAAATATTCTCAATAGAACCTACTGAGAAAACAAACTTTTGACCTTCCCTTATTCATTGAAAGTTAAAACCTAATACAAAAAGGAGACTGAGAACTCAAAAACCATTTTTTTTCCAACAGATATTTTGGTCCAGATGTTAAAAAATTGAATATTCCTAATAAGAAAATGAATTTTTGACATTTCCTTATTTATTGAAGGTTAAAACCTAATACAAAAAGGAGACTTTCCTCATTCACTGCAAAAAAGAAAAAACTCAAGCTAACCCAATGCATTTTTTCCTTTCGTATCTATGAGTAATTTCACCAAGATCGACTTTATACCTTATGATGGATGTGAATTTTACACCTTACTATTCAAAAAGACATTTTCATTTTTTTAGTCAACATGCGCCTACTATACACCAGGTGTGGCTGCCTAATGTTGCACCTTGCACCTCTGGCTCCAGGACCCTTTGCACCTTAGAGCGATTTAGGCCTTTAACAACACTGCATGACTCTATGTCAAAGGCATTTTGATATTATCAATAACTGCTGGAATAGAACCTAGCAGCATCCTCCGAGTAGTCTTAGTTATTTTTATTTTATGAATTGAGTAAATTATCATTTGCCTAAAAATGCAGTGTTCAATAAGGAATCTTAAGTAATTTAGAGAATCCTGTCAATTTTTCTGCAGCCATTGAGCACATTGTAAAGAGTCAAATAGCATTCTTTAATAGGGTCCGATTATTTAGAAACCTAGGCTAGCTACAAATATCTAGGTCATTCGTGTGATAATTTTCCCAAAATCCAAATATGAATTCCTGGGGATGCCGCAACAAAGACATAATTCCCAACCACAAATAAAACCTAAACTCATTTATCTTCCATTTACTACTATTCTAAGTTGGATCCCAATGCCATGGCAACGGACAACAATGCTACCATCCTCTGTTCATTAGAGCCTTGACATTTACATAACAAAATGGTTTCCTTGATCATAATTAAAACTGATATAAAAGATCATCCAATATTGAAAAATGAAATATCAATTCAATACCTTTGTTGGCGAAGTTTCTCAGCAACAGGATCTAGAGATTGAGGCTCTTCTTTTGCAACTTCAACAGTTTTACCTTTCTTTTCTGTAGATTTTGACACAGATTTCTTTGATGGTATTTCAGGAGGAGGCTTTGCCACAGGTGCCTAATCCCATCACACAAAAAAATTATGACAATAATTAGTAATGGAGTATTCAAAAGCCGTAAGTGCACAAAACAGATGAGAATTCGATGGTTAATATAAATGTGAAACATTATGCATATAATAAGTTAATTATCTATGGATCTCATTGTGCACTACAACTTTGCAATAAACATGCACAGACAAACTTCTAGTAACAGCTATGTTCACTTTTTGATTAATTTTTTGTGAACATCATAAACTTTTATAACATACTGTTCATGAACATAAACAAAATTGAATATGATAACAAAGAGAGCTCCACATCAGTTCTATGCAAAGTTATGCTCACAGCCAAAATAATAATAATAATAAAAGATAAGGCAACAAAAGATATAAATGTAGACTTAGCATTCTTTAATAGTGCCAAAGACAGAGATCAAGCAACTGTGAAAAAAGAAGTGCAAAAGACTGCTGACAATCAAGTTTTCAGATGCTATGCATAAAAAGGAGATACAGCAGATGGATTTTATTTCATCAGTATGCAACCCAGTGAGAGAGAGAGCGAGTACAGTTCTCTATTGACAATGCCAATAGTTGAATATTTCAACAAGCATTAACTGAAATATGTTTGGAATACCATTCAGGTTGTCGAATTGTATGGAGCAAAAATGGGCAGGAGGCACATTTGAGAATGGGACTAAATGTGGTCAGCATTCAGAAAATTTTATCTGAGATCAATATCTGGTTGGATATCTTCTTCAAAAGTTATTTCTGCTCTTATTATTCTAGCCCATCCCTGTTCTGTTTTCCAACTCCTACTCAGTAATGAAAGAAAATACGCTCATGTAGTGTGCCTATTGAGGCCACCCCCTGCTGCATGCTAAATGTACAGAAAGGATACAACGAAGTATTTATGCATTGATTGCACATAAAAACATCAGCAAGAACTTCAGCAAAAACTTTAAAGAAAACAAAATATTCACATTCAACACTCAAAACTGTTTCTTATCAATTAGGAAATACATTAGCAATTGACACATTATCGGACAATATTAAATTCTCTACTTTAATTGTTAAGTACGAGCATGATCCTTTGAGTAGAAAATCAGCAGCTAGAAAGAACTATCCGCTAAAGATCAAACAATGCAAATCATGATTACTTTATCAGTCATACCGGAGCTGGTTCATCTTCATCCTCCCATGATTCCTTCACATCATTGTCATCCACGTCTTCATCATCCCATTTACTTTTAGGCTGCACCTTTGAAAGAAGAGGTGGAATTTGTTCATCCTCTGAAACAAAATCATATATGCTAGTCAAATTAAATAAAAAAGGTTCAAGACGAGAATGCATAAATAAATTCATTCCACACTGCAAGGTCGAATAGTTCCAACTGGAGAAAGGAATAAATATGTTTCTCCTCCATAGACTTTCAGAATATAACATTGAAATGCTTTTCTCTTTCAGACACCGGCCACATGATAAAAAATAGGAAAAAGAAAAAAAAAAGCTTTCCCAACACTAAGCAAACTTGGCTGCATGATAATTTTGCTAAATCTCTGTCAAATGAAAGAATACCATATTATTCTCCTGCTAAAGTTTAGTATGAAATAATTACTGCACATAATTAAAAGACATTCACTTAAATCTCTCACTCAACCTGTCAACTTCATGGTTGTCACCAGCTATAATATACTAGTTGCTCAGGCAGTAGACTGTAAAAGCCCTAAAATGCAGCAGGTAAACGTTTACCCATAACAAGTGCCTTTGTTTAACCTAACAACTCAACTCCTCCAATCAAACAGCATTAGAAACTCATTTCAATAATTAACCACCTAAAAATTCAATCCCCAACAACAATGTTATCATTTTAAATAACCAAAAACTAAATTTGAAGAAAGAAACCTCAATTATAAACTATGCCAAAGCCAAAAGCACTTAATTAAACAATCAACAAATTTTATAGAATAAATCTTTTGAGTTCCTTCAAAAATCCCAAGGGGTTGACAAATAGCATAAAAGAAAACGAAAAAAGTCATACCCCAGTCCTCCATCTAAGAGATTATCCGTTGCAAGATGAAAAATTTCCAATCAGAAGTTTCGTTCTGCCATAAGTACAGACATAAAAACATAAACAAGAAGTAGAAACACTATAAGGCAATAGCAATTAGATATATAGAATTACCGTGGTGAATAAAAAAATCAAGTGCCAGTGGCTTAACGGTGTTGATCGATGGCCGGCGAGTAGCAATCCAGCTAGGGTTTTGGGATGGCCAACTAGGGATCCCTCTTTCTGTCTGCTCGAGCGATATAAGAGTTAAGAGACAATTGTTGAGAGAAAGGTCTAGAAATTATAAATTATAAATATAAATATGTCTTTTTTTTTTATTTTAACTTAAATTAAACTAAATTGGATCGCATGTGGTTTTTTTCACCTCCGTTGGGTTTAATTATTTTTTTATTACATTAAAATTAGGTAAATTTCTTTTGTAAAAATAAAATTTTAATTTAATTTTTCTATGACTTCTCATTATTTTTATTTTTAAAATATGTTAATTTCTTTTTTTTCCAGTCATTCTTTTTTTCAAATATTTTTAACTTAGTCATTAATTGAACTTATTAAAAACAATAATAAATATAGATAAATAGATAGGTACTAAAATAGACTGATAAATAAGACCTAGTGTTAATTTTTTTTTATTTTTCTATTTATATTTTATTTAGATGATTGACAATATGATTTAGTAATATATAATATGGTATAATATTGTATGATATAATACCGTAACTATCATTTTTATATGTTTAAAAAGATAGTATAATATAATATAGTTAGCTAAGTTGTTTTTTTTTTATTTGATAGTATAGTATAGTTGTAGCAATAACAAAATGACAAAAATACCTTAGACTAAAATTGATATTAATTTTAATTAAAATTTATATAAAATATTTGTAAATAAATAATTTTAATTATTAATTATAATTATTTTATAGTTGATAATTAATTTTATTATTATTATTTATTATTTTTTAAGTGAATGAATGGAGTGAGAAGAGAGAAATATTATTAAGTTAGAAAATTATATTTGGAAGCTTAAGTACTTATTAAGAGTATTTTTGAAAGTTAAAATATTTAAACATGGCAAACCACCAATTTAATGTTTTAAAAAACTTAACAACGGCTATGGTTTTTGAACTATGAAAAAAGGAAGTCAAAATAAACATAAAATTAATTCATAAAATTAATTCATAACATACTGCATCAAACTATTGCAAATTATCATCCAAACAAGAGGTAAAGTATTCACTACATTATAGAATTAGAGGGTGTTTGGCCTAACGTATAAAAATTAGCTTATAATTAAATATGAATTTATAAATATTTAAAATTTTAAATAGTTATATGTTTATTTTGAGTATTTATAATTTGAGTGCTTATAAGTGATTAATAAACATGTAACATATTTAGCAAAAAAATAACTTATGAATATATTTATTATTAAAATTACTAAAAAAGATATAAAATTATATTAACAAAAGCATTTATTGAAATAAATAAAAATAATATAATAATTTTTTTGTCAAACTAATTTATAAGCTAAATGCTTATAAGCATTAATTTTTTTTTAGCTTATAATAAGATAAATTTATTTTTTTAGCTTATAAGATAAATTTATAATCTCATAAAATTATTTAAATAAACATATAAGCTAAGTCAAACACCCTTTTAAACACTCATTTTTAATAAAAACATTCATTCTTAATAAGAAAAAATGTATTAAAAAGAAAAAATTATATTATTGGTATCTGAACTTGCATATTTTTTTTCTATTTTAGTATCTATATAATTTTTTTGGCTAGTTCAGTGCCTGAATTTCAGTAAATAGCAATATAAAGTGTCTCAGGCTTTTACTCAAAATTTCGGTGATGATTGGGTTAAATGGGTTCCATTTTCAGCTGAAAAAACTTGATGCATAATCTTTTAATGATAAGCTGACTAAAATGTACTCGTGATTCATCTTCTTCCCCATTCTATCATTTTTTGTCTTTCGTGCATTAGGGTTCTAAGTAATAAAGAATAAGAAGAAGAGGATTATGGTTCTAAGTCATGACGAAGAAGAAGAAGAAATCTTTTAAAAATATAGAAACAAATGTAGTGCTCAATTTCTCTCTCTTAACATTTTTGCAGTACTCAATTTCTTATCTTGGCCCTAAAAACCCATTTCACTACATGCTAAAGTGTGAAATTTATGCTCTTTACTTTCTTTCCTTTTTTTCTTTTGAGGCTTCAATTTCTTGTTCTTGTTCTTCTTGATTTTTCTTTATCTAATGATGTAAAAAACTAACAGAGAAACAAGCTTTAGCAAAAAAAAAAAAAAGGTACTAAAACACTAGAAAGAGTTTTAAAGAAAGATTATGGCTTTGTCTAGATTCTTTGTTTTGTTTCTTATCCACATTTGCTTGCTTTTTAGCTTATGCTTAGCTAAAGATGCTCTTGTTTCTTATGACTTTGAGATCTATTATATCATTACTTCTCCTCTTAGCGTGCCTCAGCAGGTCAGTTGTCTAGATCTCTTTGTTTTTTGCTTTCCTTTTCTACATTTTACACTTTTCTTATTTCTCAAAACTACTTTCTATGATTTTTTTTTTGTTTTGATTTTCTGCTTAATTTTTATTTTTGAGAATTATGTTCTCTAAAGTTTCAATCTTTAGCTTCAAATATGTTGAATTTGCTTAGGTAGTGGCATTACATGCTTAATGCTGTAGATTTATCACGTCTTTTTTCTAGGCAGTGTAATGAGCTTGGGATTTGATTGAAGTTCTAGTATTTGTTTCTATATTTACATTACAAAGTGGTTAAAAAATTTACCATGGACGGAGAAGAAGATGAATCATGAGGCAGTTTACCATTAAAAGATGATGTGGCAAGATTTCAGCTGAAAATGGGATTAACTTAGCCTAATCATCATCAGAATTTTGAGTAAAATGGTATGAGACACTCAAATACTGCTCGTTACTGAAATTTGAACACTAAACTGACAAAAAAAATTATAAAGATATCAAAATAGAAAAAACATATAAGTTCATATACCAATGATATAATTTTTCCATTTAAAAAATGTAACAAACATAACACTCATTCTAGACAATGAGCATATGTCAACAATAGTGCATATAATGTAACATCCTAAAATTTTTAAAAATTTTTAATTTTTAAAAAATTTAATAAAATAAATTATAATTTAAAAGGATAAATTAAATTAATGGTTTTCAATAAAAAATGAAGGGATTTTAAATAAAAAAAATGGAATATGTATGTGATATATATGCAAAATATATATAACATATATAAAAGTCAACACTTTTTCAAAAGAAAATGGTATTTTAGTAATTAAATATTATAAATTTAAAATTAATAAAATAATTTAAAAATAAATTATTTTTGAATGAAAGAGGGAAATTAGGACTTTTAATTTATTAAAAAATAATTAAATAATTAAATATTAAATTATTTTAATATATATATGTGTGTGGTTTAAAAAAAAAGATGAAAGAAAAAGAAATATTAAAGTCTTCTTCTTCTTCTTCTTCTTCTTCTCTTTCCTTTGGTCGAAATTCCATGGAAGCTAGACCAAGGATTCTACTTCTTCCATACTCCATAAATTGAAGAAATTAACAAGTTGCAAGTGGATTTTTGGTGATCTCCACCAAAATTAGTAAGTTTCCATCTCTTTTCTTTGAATTCCTTGAAAATTTAGATTATGTGAGTTTTGAGATTTTGATGTAGTATGTTATAATTGTTGAAATTGATGTGTCTGATGTTATTTTGGGTAGTTAACAATGATTCTAAGGTTAGATTAAAGAGATGATGGAGTTTGGTTAAAAAATGGTGAAGAGAGAGAATTTAGGGTTATGGATTTTTGGGGTTTTGAAAACATGAACTTTAATTGTGTAAATTAGTTCTAAATGAGTTTTTTTTTTCATAAACAAGTATTTTAAAGTCAAATATTGAAGTTGGTAGTGTTGGGTTGGAGTTTGAGAATGGAAGTGGAGATTTAGGGTTTTGGAAAAGTGATTTTTCAAAGTGGTTAAATTATATGATTTTATTTGTTTAAGCATGTTGTTTAGCGTTAAAAGTGATGAATATAAGCTTGGAATGAGTAATGGATTGTGTTGGAATGAAAAACCTTCAATGTGGAAAGTTATGCCATTTTTAAGATTTTGTGTATAAGAGTGTATTTTTATAATGTAAATGATTTAAATGTATTAAAATATGTTTTTAATAATATAAATAAACTTAAAACACTAATTTAATTGTAGTAGAATGGAATTCCAATGTTGAAGTAAGAAAAGACTAAACTTTTGAAAATTTGTAGGAGTGATGTATAATTATTGTTTAATGTTGAAAATGCCATTAAATGTTATACTAAATGATTATTTGTTATCACATTTGGTTTAGGCTTTGAGGGAGGTTGATTTGCTTCATCCAAGTGGTGAAGGGCAAGTTAGAAAGATTGGATTGAAGGTTGTTTTTAGCTTGCTTTGGGTTGCTAGTGGAGGTATGTACAAACTTTGAATATTATGTCTATATTTGCATAACATTTGGACTTAACACATTTTGGTTGAAAAATGTGTTAAGCTACTTGGTTCATTGATTGTGTATGAATAATATGCTATGACATTTGTAATTTCATATATGTGTTAAATGCATTGTGAAAAGCCATTGATAATGGCTAAATTGTGTAAAATGTGAAATATGCATATTATGTGAAAATACCCAAAGTAACTGGGTAATGTGTTTGTGAATGCAAAAATGAGTTATGTAGAATAATGAAATGAATTGATATTGATAATAAATGAGAAAAGTGAGAAAAATGAAAAAAATGTGAAAAATGAGAAAAAAAATGTGAAAATAAGGCAATGTGTCTAGATTGAATATGTAAAAATGTGAAAGAGATTAATAATGAGAAATATGAATAAATTATATGCTTGATATGTTATTCAATTTTCAGAGTTCTGGGTTTGGCGGCATGCTTATGATTGCCTACGGGCTAAACGCTGGAATGGTGAAAAGACTGGGTCGTAAGCCAGGCCAGCTGATAAATATGATGTTTTGGGGTGAAAAGACTAGGTCGTAAGCCTCAAAAACTGTAGCAGTCTAGCCGGGTTGAGGACCAAGATACTGGAGCCTAAGGGTTTAGTCGGGTTGAGGTCCAAGAGACTGGGGCTGTTACATTATCCATGGATAAATTGCCTACGGGGCTAGACAAATGATGTCATTATGGACCAAAGCAGTAACTTTAAAATTTGAATAGCATATTAGATCTTTTTGGGCCCATGCTTGTCTTTGTTTTAATGTGAATTATGAATTATGATACAATTGAACAATATAATGTTATGAGTTGTGCTTATAAAATATTTAAAAAATATAAGAAAGTGGAATGATGTGACATCTAAATGCATTGTGCATTGGTATTGCATTGAGTTATATTGTTATTATCAAAGTTTGTACTACTAGGCTTCGGCTTAGCACGATCGTTTCAATCGCGCAGGTGACAGGGTAGACCCAGCTGAGCTAGAGAGTTCTTCTAGACTAGGTTGGGTCTAGACTTGTAGTTGAGCTTGTTGAGTTGCTATCGAGATCAGAAACACTGCCAGCAGCATGTATATATTTTTATGTTATTGTATATTTTTTAGTTTTATGCATAATATATTATGTTTTGGATTTTACGTATTGTATATTTTAAAGAATGTTTGGGTCAATGTATTTGAAATGGGAGAGTAAGTGTGTTTTAAATTATATATATCTACATGTATAAATGTTTAAAAAACTTTGTGAAATTGAGAAGTATGGTTGAGATGGTGATTTAAAATTATTTGGGAGTGTTTTCTTTTTGCAGGTTATGTTTTGATAAATTTTGAAATGTCCAAAATACAGACAAAACTCTGGTGAATTTTTTCCAAAGATTTTTATATATATTATTTATTTTGGGTTCCTATAACAAGTAAAGAATATTTATATTCTATTTAATTTTTATATATTTAGAATTTGAAATTTTAAATTGGAAATGTGAAGATTTTTTATTAAACCGGTCTGTGATATTTTTGTACCATATATACGTATTTTACATATGCTGAAAATATATATTGTACGTATATAGGGTATAAGGGTGCAACATATAACTCGAAGAAGTAGAATAATGATGATTCACAACTAGCATGAACATTCATGGTATTAAGACATTTAAAGCAACTTGGACAAAAATAAGAATTATGCCCATTTATACTAAATAATGGTTACCATTTGAAGAGTTTGAAGATAGAACTTTAAAGGAAACGCCAAAAAGTTCATGATACTAAAGCATTTTTAGGTAGAGACAAGAGATAAGAGTGACATCCACTCATATTAATGATCATTACATTTTGAAAAACTTGAAATTTGAATTTTAGAGGGAACATCGAAACTTGTATCTCAAAAGTTTGGCTCTTAATAACTTATTACATAGAAGTTTATATAATGCTAGTAAAGATTTGGAAAATTTTACCTTTTTCTTATGAAGTTTTTTCCTTTTCCATGTGAAGTTTTCTTTCTTTCTTATAAAGTTTTCTCCTCTCTTTTATAGAGTTATTTTTTTTCTTTATTTTTATGTCCTAGATCTTTCATTTTCTCTTTATTTGGGTATATATTTTAGTTGTTTTAGTGTTATAGAGTATTTCTCCCTTAGATCAGATCCATGAAAGATTATTTTGTCCTCTGTAGCCATGGAGTTTCACATATCTATTGAAAATTTTGTTGCAAACTCAAAGACTTTAGAAACAACTCAACCTCGTTGTTCTTTCATATTTGAACTGCAGTTCTCAAACACCTTATGTCAAATATGTATGCCCTATAGACAATCACTTTAGGTTTTAATATACCGTCTATCATTCATTTATATATTAATAAATTAAGACATCCTTTATTATTCAGTACTTATGTCATGCATGTGGTTGATAACATATCTTAAACTATTTAATAAAGTCTCTAGTATAAAACACAGTGTAAGAGAAATCATGATGAGATCATGATATGAGATTCTTATTACATGCAAATGTGTTTATACTAAAATTATCCATAATCATAGTATTAATAAAATGGAACATTGTTAATGCGGATAGACTAGCACATGTTATACTTCTTGATTTGATCAAGTAGTTATTCTCACAAGTTGTAAGCATGGCGATGCTTAGAGTTAACATGTGGATGCTTGTTGGAAGAAAAAGTTCATTAGATGACCCAACTATTAGATAATCATATGAATTTCTATTCAATGTCAATTATCTTATCTCATCATAGTAGTTATACAAATATCTTTAGACTTGAGGTCTCTAATGTATCTTAAATATCAAGTGTTATACTTATAATCCCATTCCATGTTGTCTCATCAGAGATCGCTCATAGGGTACTCATTGGGTATTGCATGAGATATTTGAAGATAGTTGAGAGATCAACAACGGATCACTCCTAACAGAAGGAGAGTATATCTCATGGCCTCTTGTAGGAGGACATTACTTTATGAATCCTTGACCGAGGTAGATGGATCTTTGAGAGAGTCTCAAAGATGTATTTTATAGAGTAATGGGCTTCAAAAATAAGAATTAATAATTTTGGGCTAGGAGTGACGTAGTCAGTCTAGTAGAAGTTGACACAAATTTTATGCTCTGAACCGAATGACATATAGTATAATGTAATGAGTTTATTGCACTGTAACTAACTGTGGAAAGGTTGAAGTCAAATCACTTTAACTTTCTCAATACTTGGGTGGCTATGATGCATTGCTAGATGCTAATCTTGGTATGCTTAATATCAATTAGTTGATTGATGAATCAATCCTAAATGAAGAGTTCATTTGAAAAAATCTTAATTTTAATTAAGGGTAAAATTAGTATTTAGCTGTCAACATGTTTGGAAGCCTAATGGGTCACACACTAAAAGGGTTCAAAATTAATTAAATTGGTTTTAATATATTATGAAATAATATATTAATGGATTGGATCCATTAAATAAGAAGAAAAAGGGTTTATTAGTTTTGGGGCCAAGTTGAGCCCATTTGGGTATAACAAGCTATTAAGTTTAAAAGCCCTAGCTAATAAAAACCTTGTTAGGATCATAAAGGATATAAATACCATCTTAATATATGAGAGCCTCACTCTTGCCTCCTAACCAAAAGGAAGATAAAAAAGACTTTCTTCTTCCTCTTAGTTTTTCTTTTTCCTCCACTTGGGTGTCTCTTCTTGCTAGTACAAAGATTTACTCTAGGCTACTCTTATTAGATAGGAGATTTAATTCTTTCCTTGTATGGATATTATTAGAGACAATCCTACCTTTGGATTGTATAATTTGTGACAACCCAACAAGAGGTGAACTTAAAGAATTTGTGAAGAACTCTTAGGTATAATCTCTAAACCTTATATGTTCTTTCTTTAATTCGATTTTAATCAATATGGATTGATATAGGATTTGGGAATTTTAGTTTTTCCACTGCATATTGGCTGCCAATTTTGATTATTCTTACTTTAAATTTTCAATACTCTCTTGGTTATTTTGATTTGGCAAGCCCACCAATTGTTTTGGAGGCTTCTATTTTTGCCTTTATTAACTGAAGTTCTATTGATTATGCTTTAATCTCTTGAAGTTTGTGAAAATAAAGAGAAAGGAAAGGAATTGTTTGATCTGTATTACATCAGGTAAGGGAATTATATACAATTAAGTAGATAACAAAATAGGAAAACTAATCTACACTAAATAGGAAAGAATGATCTACTCTAAACAAGGAAACATCATATTTACATAATCATCTATATATTGTAACACTCCCTTTCAAGCTGAAGCATATATATTATAGGCTCCAAGCTTGTTACAAATATATTCAATCCAAGGTCCTCTTAGAATTTTTGTAACACCCCCATAATCCATATACGCATGCTACATATAACCACATCTGTAATATACATATATCGGATACAGGAGTGTCACGGTTTATATTAAACAAACCAATCTTTCCTTTTAGCAATAATATGAGAAAACTTAAAACATTTAAGTTATATTATAAAACATAATAGATAAAATATTTGTTTATTAAGCAGCGAAAAATGTAGAGGTATTTACATATATATACACATCAAAATCAATATTTACAAAACATAAAGTTTATACATGTTTGGCAGATCATCTCTGATCTTGAAGTCCACAATCAACACTTCATAAGCCTAGACTTGACTCGGTCTACCTGAACTTTTTGGTTCAACCGGATCTACCCTGTCACCTGCGTGATGAACCACAATCGCGCTAAGCCAACAGCTTAGTGGTACAAACCATGATAATAATATGCTTTAATATAATGCCAATGTCATACTTTTAAGAATTAGAAATAATACACAAGAATATCATATTCTTAACATTACATTTCATTATATTATTTGATTGTTTCATCATTCATGATTCACATTTAAGCAAAGACAAGCATAGACCCAAAAGAAACTAATATGTCATTCAACTTTCAGAGTTACTGTTTTGGTTCAATAATCACATTTATCAAGCCCGTAGGCGAATCATTATCACAATGAGAAACATCTCATATGTAACATCCCAACTAGGCTTCAAGGACTAGGCCTAACCAAGCTTCAAGGGGAGCTAAACATGCTAAGCATAAACCCAACTTAGCTTCAAGGACCAAGCCCAACCCAGCTTCAAGGGATTGTTACTTTTAGGCATGCCACCAACAATAAAACTCTAAAAATTGAATAACACATTAGGCACACAATTCTTTTATTATTTCATTATCAATTCCATTCTCATTTTCTCATAATCATCTAGGTAACCATGCCCCAATTATTTCATTTGCATTATTATAGCCAACAACAATGGCTTCACATCTTATCATTAGGGTATACATAACCATTGCATTGTACATACATTTTGAATGATCATTATATCTTTCACATTATGCAAATCATAGCATTAATCAATTATATCAACAATGTAATAAATTACTTAACATATTTGCAACCAAATGTGTTAAGTTCCAAAGTCATGTAAATGTATGCAATAATGTAGGGTTTGTACTTACCTCAAGAGCAACTCACACAACACCAAACTCCTCTTCCAAAAATCCTTCAATACTTGGATTAGGGCAACTCAATCTCTTCAAAACCTAATCCAAAAGTGATGATACACACTCACTTAGAGATACACATAAGATAATAAAGATAAGAACCAACTAGGGCAAACTCTACACATGACACGCTCAACAATACGGGCGTGTCCCTGATCGTGCCCTAAACCCACATCACAGAAGCTTTGACACGCTCAGTGACATGGGTGGGTCACTGGCCGTGTCAATCCTCCCTCAACACAGTGGCTATGACACGCTCAGTGACATGGGCGTGTCACTGGACGTGTCGATACTACTCCAACACAAAAGCTGTGACACGCTCAGTGACATGGGCGTGTCATTGGTCGTGTCACCCATTCAGAAAACAGAACCATTGACATGCCCAAAGACTTGGTCGTGCTCATGGGCGTGTCAGGCCAAAATCCCGATTCCGACACCAACAACACCACATCTAACAAATCTTTTTCTTTTACCATCTTTCACTCCCAACAAACTTAACCAAACACATCAATAAACCATAATAAACTTGCAAAAACACCAAAACAACTCAATACATACATCAAACACAAATCACAACCATCATCACAACTCAGCACATACACAATACACAACACTTGCTTTCCAACACCAAACTTAACCTTTCCTTCAAACCAACCCCAAAATCAAAGTCAAATAAACAATACCATCTCAAACACATCAAAATAAGCATACACATATCATCAACAACCAATCAACAACCTCAATTCACAAACTAAAAAGGAAACCAAAGAAACAAGTGGGAAACTTACTAAAAATAATGAAAACCCTTAGAATTCCAACTTGATCACTTGGAACACCCTTCAATCTTGAGTTAGGAATAACAAAATCTCTCTTTCCCTCTTGCTAAGGAGATGGCCGACCAAAGAGAAGAGAAAAGAAGAAGATGAAGAAAGAAGAGCAAAGTCAAACTTCTTAAACCACACAACCTCTCTTTCAATAACAACCAAGCAATTATAATAATAAAATAATACTACAAATATCATCTTCCACTTAAATAAATTTCCATTTTAAAATAACCAAAATATTTCCTTTGACCTTAAATAAATGTTGACTTGTATATGTTGTATATATCCCTATATATACAACATATACACACTCCTCTATCCTTTCTTATCTTTCCACTTAAACATACATATATACTTTATATCATTTAATCTAATTTCAGCAATAATCATTCCAAAAGTTTTAGGGTATAGTTTAGGATATTACAATTTTAGTGAAAATATCTACCAATTGATCATTTAAATTGGATAAAACTTATAGTAATGCATCCTGATTCAATCTTCTATTTGACAAAATGACAATCTATCTCTATGTGTTTTTTCCTTTCATAAAAGACTGGGTTGTATGAAGTGCTGCTTGATTATCACAAACTAATTTCATTGGACCTATGTTTCTACACCTCAATTCCTGAAGTAGTTGTTTCAACCAAATTAGTCCACAAGTAACTAAGGCCATGGCTTTGTATTCTGCTTCTACACTTAACCTTGCTATAACATCTTGCTTTTTACTTTTTCATGATATAAGATTTCCCCTAATGACAACACAATATCCTACGGTTGATCATCTATCTGAGGGAGAACTCGCCCAATTAGCAACTGAATGGCCGAAGACTTCTTTGTGTTCTCTATCTTCATATAATAAGCTTTGCCCAGGGGTTCCCTTAATATATATGAGGATACGTATTAATATATTTCAATGACTATCGATGGAGCTTAAAGAAATTGACTGACCATACTTACTGCAAAAGAAATATCCAAACGTGTGATAGTGAGATAATTAAGTCTCCCAACCAACCTTCGATATCGACTAGGATCTTGTAATTACTCTCCCTAACTAGGAACAAGTTTAACATTAGATCTATAAGAGTTTTCATAGGTTTACAATCCAATATCCCAGTGTCTTCCAAAATATCTAAGGCATATTTCCTTTATAAGATGAGTGATTCCTTCATGGCCATCTCTTGTTATGGCAATATCATCCATATACACTACCAGATAAATACACTTGCCATGAGCTGAATGACGAAAAAAGACTGAGTGATCTGTTGCACTCTTATACATCCTAAATTCTTGAACAATAGTACTAAACTGTCCAAACCGTATATACGAAGATTGTTTCAGACCATAAAGAGACCTCTTTAGTTAACAAACTGACCCAGACTCTCCCTGAGCAATAAAGTCGGTTGGTTGCTCCATATAAACTTCTTCAGTCAAATCACCATATAAAAAGGCAACTTTAATGTCTAGTTGGTAAATAAGCCAATGGTGTATGGCAGCAAGAGAAATAAGGAGACGGATAGAGGTAATTTTAGTAATTGGAGAGAAAATATTGCCATAATCAAGGTTAGAAATTTGTGTGTACCCTTTGGTAACCAAGCGAGCCTTAAGGCGATCAACCTTTCCATCGAAACTAATTTTTATAGTGTAAACCCACCAAAAACTAATAATGAATTTACCAGATGGTAATAGGATAAGATCCCAAGTGTTATTAGCATGAATAATGGTCATTTCCCCAACCATAGCCTATTGCTATCCAAGATGAGCCTTTGCTTCACCAATAGATTTTAGAGTAGACACAGTAGATAAAGTAAAGATAAAAACATAATAGGAATGTGATAAGCGATGATAACTCAAACAATTATATATAGGTAAGGATTATAAGAAGAACGAATACCTTTTCTGATAGTAATAGATGGAGTAGTTTCATCTAGATGAGGCATGACCAGCGTAGGAGAAGTCGTTGGCGAAAGAGATGAGTCCAAAGAGGCATGTGGAGACTGGATGATACCTGTACCTGCAAGAGGAATATCAAGAATAGGTGGAGAATGCTTGGAGTAGACTTGTAATGGTTTAGGAGATGATTGGGAATGAGGAAAGGCAGGATGGGAAGTGGGAGAGTCTCAATAATACCCATTTGGTTACTGGAGAAATATGGAGATGTTTCAAAAAAGGTTACATATGCGAAGGCAAAATATTTATTTATTATAGGATCATAACATTTTTAACCTTTATAAAAGCGAGAATATCCTAAGAAGACATACTTAATGGATTTGGGATAGAGTTTATATTGACCAAGAGTATGATTATGAGTAAAGCAAGTACACCTAGACACCCGAGTAGAGAGAAGGCACGATGGTTTGTTAGGAAATAGAAGAGAATTAGGACTCTGATTTTGCAATACCGAAGAAGACATTCGATTAATTAGGTAACAATCAGTGAGGAAAGCATCCCCCCAAAACTGAAGTGCACATTATGATGGATTAGTAAGGTACGAGTTGTTTCAATGAGATGCTAAATCTTGCATTCGGCTATGCCATTTTGCTGAAAGGTATATGCACGAGAAGATTGATAAATGATTCCCTAAAAAGCCATGAATTCTTGAAAGAGAAGAGATAGATATTCTTATGCATTGTCACTGCATAAGACCTTAATAGAGACATCAAATTGATTTTTAATTTTAAGATAAATTTTTTTGAAAATATTAAATAACTCAAATATATTCTTCATTAGAAATAACCAAGTGTAATGAGAATAATCATCAATTAAATTAATAAAATAATGAGAGCCCAAGTTAGTATCAACACGACTTGAACCCTAAATATTTGACTGAATAATGTGAAATATAGATGGAATTCTATTATTCAATTTCTTAGGGAAATAACTACGGCTATGTTTGCCAAGATGACAAGACTCTCATTCAATGGAGGAAAATTTGGAAACACTAGGAACCATTTGCTGAAGTTTAGAGAGACTCGAATGGCCCAAGCGGCTATGAAGGAGATCAACAGAAGTAACAGAAATAAATGTTATAGAGGAAGCAAGACAAGAGATAAGGTACAATCCATTGGACTCATGACCTTTGCCAATCATCTTCCTCTTATATCGGTCCTACACGAAAATAGAAGTAGAATAAAAAATTATTGTACAATTAAGATGTTTGGATAGTTTATTAATGAAAATCAAATTATAAGGACATTTTGGGGCATATAAGATTGATACTAAAGGAATAAAAGAGAGAGGTTTGCTTCTCCTACTCCTTTAATAAATGTTTATGATCTATTAGCTAGGATATCCGTAGATGATTGAGAAGTGAGGGTAGTGAGAGAAGAGAAAAGGTTTAGATTACCAAAAACATGATCAAAAGCACTGGAGTACAAAATCCAAGATCCATTAAGTAAAGACTGTGTGAGGCAAGCATAGCAATTACCCGGCTGAGCAATAAAAACTATAAAAGATGATTGTTATTTGGATGCTTGATATTGCAAGTATTCATCATAATCTACCCCAATCAATGTAACTAAATTGGATTTCTGGGCTAAAGATGTGGGTAATGGAAGGATTCCATCTCTTTGAGTTTGGATCATATAAGCAGCTGGGTAATTAATCTGCTTATGTCTAGGAGGGTGGCCATGAAGGGCCCAATAATTGTCACGTGTGTAACCGCCCTTTTCACTGTAGGTACAATAGAACTTGGAACCTTTACCTCTTCCTCTGCGATTATCCCCCTATTGACTATTCTTTTGGGCAAGCAATACCGAGGATTCAGTTTTAGTAGCATTTGAGAAGATGCGAAGTAATCTAACAAAGACCCCGTCTAGATTAGGAACAACTAAACTAGCAAGGATCTTATCTCGAACAGAAGCCAAATTTGCTTGCAGCCCTATTAGGGCTAATACCATAAAAAACTTATCTCTTTTTGTCTCTTGGTCATTAATATTTGTAGAAAGTGGCATAAGAGAATTAAATTCATCCTTCAAGCTTCAAGATTTACCCAAATTGCTAGCCATATCTTGAAATTTCTATTGTAAATTGACAAGGTCTGACACAACTTTATAAATACATTGAATATCATTTGTATAAAGTGTCTTAGCCTTTGTTTAAACTCTATAACATGTTTTGCAGGATTAAAACAAAGTGTGCAATTTTGGTTCAAGAGAGTGCAACAACAAACTATATAGTTGGGTATCAATTTTAGTCCATGATTTCCTATCTTTATCATCTATATCAGATGCTTATTTTTCTAAATGATCACTATAGCCTTGACTCATAAACCATAACTCAACAAAAGTAGCCTATGATACATAATTATAGCTACCAGATAATTTAAAAGTAGTAACAACATGAGTACCATAAACAGAGGAGAAAATTGGTTTGATCAAACCTGAAGTTTCTAACATTGGAGACTGAATAAAGAATACTTGATATGAAAAGCACCCAAGATCTACTACTAAAACACAATTGGTGTTGAAGGAATAAAACTATCGGCTACTACCAAAATGGGGCACTGACCAGATGCTGTCAAAAAAATAAAAAACACACCACCAATGGAAGCGGAATGAGAAGTCAGCTTGCATGATCGAGTTTTGTCAAAAAATGATAGCTAGAAAATTGCTCACCTTCCAGCGTATGGTCTACCGGCTAGTCACCGTAGATAGCACATGTGGTTACAAGCATAAGATTCCAACGATGAAATTTCAGAGAGAGGGTCGCTGATGTCCTATGCACCTGATGTGAGTAGTGGTAAGGGATAAGGATCACAGGAGGAAAAGGGTAATCCTTCATAGTAGCGATGAAAAAAGAGGAAGAAAAAGGAAAGAAGAGAAGAAGAAGAAGAAGAAAAGAGAAAAAGCAATAGCCCTTAGGCTCTGATACCATGTGAAAATAGAGAGAAAAGGAAGGAATTGCTTGATTTGTATTACTTCACGTAAGGGAATTATATACAATTAAGTAGATAACAAAATAGAAAAATTAATCTACTCTAGATAGGAGAGAATGATCTATTCTAAATAAGGAAACATAATATTTACAGAATCATCTATATATTATGACAAAGTTCAAGCCCTAAGTTGAGAAGTTTTTCACCTTCTCACTTAAATATTATAGTTACAATATCTAGTGATTTATTTGGACCTTATTTTCGACATATTGCCTTTTATAGAGTTTGGTTCTTTTTTTTTTCAGGCAGATACTATCATGCTCATCTATATTTTTGTATTTCAGTTATCTTGACCTTTATTCTCTGAGAGATGGTTTGGTGGTTTGTAGTGTAGGCTTTTGTGAGAAGATTATAATACTTCGTAGGCTTTTGTGAGAAGATTATAATACTTCTCTATATTTTTGTGACCTTGATTGCCCCTAATGCCATCTCAGGTTTTTTTTTTAATTCCTCTTTTTAGTGGAATTATCTTTTAATTAAAAAAATAAGATTTGGAATGATTATTTCTAATACAAAAAAATGAAATCCAGCCAAAAAAAGAAAAGAAATGAAAGAAACGTCCATTCATTTGATTAAATGCTTGTTTAGCTACATTAAAGTCAAAATTCATTAATTTTTACTAATAAAAAATAATTTTTTTTCAAACAGTAATCTTTTCAAATAAATTATAGGTTTTAGGTTGGATTCGCCTATGAAGAATGGGTAGACCCATGAATCCAATATAATTAAGATATTAATTATATAATATTTATTATATAAAAGCTAATATCCTAATTTGAATAAAAGGGAGAAGTTTGATAGAACTTAGATGTCCAATATAAGAGTTTGATTTTAATTATAAAATCAAACATAATATCCTTTTAGAAAAATGATATATTTTTAGTTAATATAATAATTATCAATAATAGAAAAAATTTACATAAATTTTTTTCTATTCTTTTTCTCTTCTTGTCTATTCTCTCCTTCTCTTATTCTACATACTTTTTGTTAGGATTGAGAGATTTTTCTGTAAAGATGATAATCTTGTATATACATTTAATTGCAATAAGAATTTGCTAATTTGTTGATTATTTTGATGGATATTTTGCCTATCTTTATGGATTTTTGTGTTGTGATAATAGGTTGATGGAGAAATTGCCTTAAAGAATGGAAGTGGAGCACATTGCGATTAAAAATAAGAGGAAACAGAAGAAAAAAACATACACGCCGGCGCGCCTAGTGAATCCACATGCATGTGTATATCAAATCCCTACTGGAGGAAGAAAAGAAAAAGAGACAGAAGCTAAAAAATCTAAACACCTGTGTATATTTAATCCACAAGCCCATATGAATTTCACACACCTGTGTAGATTTAATTCACATACTTGTGTGAATTTTCATAGTCTACCAAAAATTACACAATTCATGATTTTGAAGAGTTGTAGATCCATACGTTCATGTACTTTTTCCCACAAGCCCGTGCATAAATATACCTAGTTAATAGCGAGATTTTTGAGGAATTTTTCTCTCTCTCTAACCTTAGACACCTAAGGACGGATTGAACATAGTATATATTCAGCTTTTTAGAGTTTTTTAGGAGAGCTTACTTAATTATTGCCTTTCTTGGAAAATCTTGGGATTCAAAGCCAAAAGAAAGAGGAAACCCAGCTCTTAAAGGAAGGAAATCGCGGATTTGACAAATTGTTTAAACCATTTTTAGCTAGATTAATGGATCTTTTAATTGTAGTTAATAGGTCTTTCGAATTTTATTTCATTTTGCTAATGGGTAACCAATCCCCTTGTGGGATTAGGTGGATTTAAATGTTTAAACTATGAATTTAATTTTTATCTACTAATATACATTGATGTATTTTCTTTTATCCTTGATTTGGTAATTTTGATTTTATTGATTAGCAATTGTTTGGCCATCAATTGTTAAAATTTAAATAATTATATAAAATATGAGAGTTGAATATGATTTTTGATGTGAAATCATCAACCTTGAGTGATTAGCTTAGAGATAACTTATTTGTTTAGGGATCTAAAATTGGTATTTTGTTTAAATTGGATTGGATATTAGTTATTTGATATGAGAATAGTAATTTAACCATTTCCCAATCAAATTCACCTTGCTTGAGAGAGAACTGGATGAATTTAGTTATATCAAATATCCTAGATTTAAGGATTGAACTTAAATAAATCATTAATTAGACCCATAATAAAAACTTCAATGAAACATAATCCTATCCCTTTCATTATTGATTGTTTAAACTTCTAGTTTTAAGTTATTGGTTAAGTTAGATCAATTAGGTAATTTTAATTGTTGCAAATTGATAATTTTTGGATAATAGTTGAATTGAATTTAAGTTAATCAAAATACACATTTTCTGTGAATACGACACTCATTCTCTCACTTTACTATGAGCAATGGTACTGTGCACTTATGACATTTTTTATAGTATAGTATACACAACACTAACACAATTAGATAATAAGTATTTAACTATCATCAGAAGAGGGTTGGCTTTTATATTATGGAAAACAAAAATTTTCTCTCTATGGTAATTGCCCTTTATGATTTGTGATACAAGCAATAATTTAAGCCTTTGAGAAAATTATACTTTATAGCATATTTGTTAATTTTTTTTTAAAATATATTTTTTAGTATATCTTTGATATATTAAATATATACTTAATATATATATCTTTAAAAATAAAATATATCTTTAATATACTAAATACATATTAAAAATATACCTCTAAAAATAGATATTTTTAAAATTAAAAATAAAAAAAATATTTTTAAAATTAAATTTAAAAAATATTTTTTATTTTTTAGAATATTTTTGAAAAAATCCCTAATTTACGTCATCAAAGATAATACGTATGAATAATTTTCAATATAAATAAGTAATTATCCTTTAAATAAACATGAACTATGTAAATATTTTTACTACAAAAAGTATAATTGCACGTGATTGTAAAATATCATTTTTATATTTATTAGCATAAAAAATATTCCATCCTTTTAAAAAACAAATTGCTATTCAAATAATGAATTGAAATACTCAAATAGGAATTGAAAAAAAATTCAAATACTTTTTTTAATATAAAGTATCATTTCAAACTCGAGAACTTAGTTAATTAAGAACAATCATTTACCTATTGAGCTAAATGCTCGTAGTAAAATATCCAAATACATTTTAGGTATCAAATATCCTTTTTATAAAATTTTAAAAAATAATAATCATACATTTATAAAAATAGGTAAATAAAAATCAACTCTGCCCTGACCTATAAATTATAAATTCATCATTAAAATATAATCCTTGTAAACGACGTCGTCTGGTCTCTCGTCTGCAACTACTTGTTCGTTAATCTCAAAACCAAATCCTAGAATCCTCATTGAAAATGGCATTCGATTTTCTAGTAGAGTTTGGAAAACTCTGAATTCAATCTAATTTCGACAATCCAATTATGGCATTTCATCACCTAAAGTATATGGGTTTTCTTCCACACTTCAACAAAACTAGGTATTGTTCATCGCACTTTCGCTTTTCAATTTCATGGTTTTCATTTTCAACGTTCCTAGATACTCAATTTAACACTTTAGATGATAAACCATCTGTGAATGAGCTCAAGAACCAATCCAATATCAATGAAAGTTTTGTTCTTTATCAACTTTCCAATTTGTTGCCAATTTCTCCTGAGGCTTCAATTCCCCATCCTTATAAACCCATTCAATCAAGCAAGGGAAACCAGACTGGAGTTGTTGCTGATAAATTTTTATTGCCTGAAGAAAAGCTAAGAGGGGTATTTCTTCAAAAATTAAAGGGGAAATCTGCAATTGAAAATGCTTTAGCCAATTGTGATGTTGATTTGAGCCTAGATGCTGTTGCTAAAGTATTGAACAGAGGGAATTTAGGAGGGGAAGCAATGGTTACCTTCTTTAATTGGGCAATCAAACAACCAATGATACCTAAGGATATCAATATTTACAATATAATCATTAGGGCACTAGGGAGAAGGAAGTTTATTGATTTTATGCTTAAAATTTTGCATGACCTGAAGATTGTAGGTGTAAATGTTAACTTGGAAACCTTATCAATTGTCATGGACAGCTTATGTAGGGCTCAGAGAGTGTATAAAGCAATTCAATTATTTGGAAACTTGGACGAGCTTGGGTTTGAACGTGATCATGAGTCTTTGAATGTGCTTTTGCGGTGCCTGTGCAAGAGGTCTCATGTAGGTGCTGCACATTCGTATTTCAATTCAATGAAGGGCAAGATATTGTTTAATGCTACGACATATAATATTATAATTGGTGGGTGGTCGAAAGTTGGTCAGGTTAGTGAGATGGAGAGGATTTTGGAGGCAATGGTTGAAGATGGTTTTAGTCCTGATTGTTCTACTTTTAGTTGCCTCCTTGAGGGTTTAGGAAGAGCTGGTAGGATTGAAGATGCTGTTAAGATTTTTGAAAATTTGAGGGAGAAAGAGTCTGTGCTAGACGCTAATGTTTATGATGCGATGATTTCTAATTTTATTTCCGTAGGAGATTTGGATGAGTGTATGAAATATTATCAGCATTTGCTAAGTGATAATGGTAAACCAAATATTGATACTTATACCAAATTAATTTCAGCTTTTATCAAAGCCCGAAAAGTGGCTGATGCACTTGAAATGCTGGATGAAATGTTAGGTCAAGGGATTATACCTACAACAGGGGATGTAACTTCTTTTATTGAACCTCTTTGTTCCTTTGGTCCTCCCCATGCTGCAATGATGGTCTACAAGAAGGCAAGAAAGGCTGGCTGTAAAATATCACTTAGTGCCTATAAGCTATTGCTGATGAGACTTTCTAGATTTGGTAAATGTGGAATGCTGTTAACCATATGGGATGAGATGCAAGAAAGTGGTTATTCATCTGACATGGAAGTTTATCAATATGTTATTAATGGACTTTGTAACATAGGGCAGCTCGAAAATGCTGTACTTGTGATGGAAGAATCTTTGAGCAAGGGATTTTGCCCTACCAGACTCATATACGGCAAGCTAAATAGCAAATTACTTGCTTCAAACAAAGTAGAGAGAGCTTACAAGCTCCTCTTGAAGATCAAAGAAGCTCGTCGTGATGAAAATGCTCGGAAGTTTTGGCATGCTAATGGCTGGCACTTCTGATTTGTTCATTAGTGGCAACTGACAGATTCATGTGTCTAAATCTCCAAACCAGAATACACCATACAAGATCCCAGTCGTTTAACACTTTACTGTCTTTCCCCTTGATATAACCGACCATTTCAAAATTCCACCAGCTATCTTTAGTCCTTTGATCCCACAAATTAAATTTCATCAATATACTTTACCGCTGTGTTGTTGTATCACCATATATCTATTTTTTTTTACTCAGTTGTTGGACTGAATCCAATTTAATTTACATATATGCGGGTACTGCTGGAGAGATCTATCTGAGGAATTACTAGGTTAGCTATTTCATATGGAGATGGCAGGGAAAACTCAGAGACCGAACACGGATCAATCCAAAGCTTAATTTATGGTAGTTGATTTAGATTGAGTGGGAGGATTGGTGGAGCTGAAACTGAAGCTGTGACTTCCATTCAAGGATCCAATTTGCCCAAAGAGGTTGGTTTCTCATTTCAACTTCTTTCCTCTCTTTAAGTATGAATTTTTACCATGTTACTTTGCTTATTTGCATTTCAAATGCTTACTATATGTGGTTAATCAGACTGAGTTTTGACATGAGTCAGGTCAAAGATGTATTTCCAAAAACTGTCATTGGTAATCGGATGCATTGAAGCTAAAATTTTTATTTCGATCTGACTGATCTCCGTAATCTAAAATTTAATCATGGGAGGTTTTCAACCCTAAGTTCATTGAAGAGCTGGAAGGATACGAAGATTTGAAGGCCTAAACACTTTACTAAGTATTTAACATCGAAGACTAGAGAGTGAAATTTATTCCTAGTTGTCTTGTTATGTTTTTCCTTGTCAGATGTTGCTAGAGGTTTTCATTTATATATTTAAGGTCTGGTAGCTTTTTGATTACTATATTTATGAAAAGAGATTCCATGTAAAAAATTAGATGATACCATATAGTTTTCATGTTACTTTTATGCTGCTGAAGGCTTTTATGCTAGCCTTTGTAGAGACTTAGGTCTTTCTCTGTTTGACATGGTTATGGTAGCCCAAATTTTTTTTGAGGATAGAAGGAGCGGCAATTATGGGTTCTTTTTTTTTTCATTGTCGATATTTATTTCCATTCACGTCTCTCGCCTATTGAGCAAGCAAGCTCATGATATGGGTGCATGCTAATTAATCATTTTTTCTCCTCATTCGCTCTATTTGATTGCAGCGATGGACACAATGCTGATCAGAGCCTCAAATTTGTGGTTGGTGCTTAGATCAGTATAAGACAACTGATACAAGACTGTCAACTGTCAAGGCAGCATCATATGACCCAGCTGCGGATAAAATCTTTGAACCAAAATTAATCTTCCAGCTTATGAACTGCTTTTGTCTTTTCCCCTAGAACATCATTAATTCTGAATTTTCTAGTCGAGCTAGTTTGGTGGGTCATGCCTACTTGTACCATTAATGGTGGCAAAACTAGTGGGCACTTTCACTTTCAAATTATTTTATGTATCTTGACTAAAATGTTATATTATCTTCATTAATTATTAGTAGTTATATAATTATATTTTTCTATAATAAATTTACTATGTAATAAAATTCTTTTTTAAATTATCAGCAATAAGAAAGAGTTATCAATTTCTTTTCCTCTTGCTTACAGGTCAACCACTGTTAGCAGCAATTCTGCGCAAAAAAACCAAAAAAAAAAAAAATAGAAATTTGTTTAGCTAAAAGTATTAATTACCAATTTATGAAAAAGAGCCCACTACATTCCAAACAGTTGGCTTGAGCTTCAGGTATTTATGAGCTAAATTTGACCTGTAGACTAATTGAAGTCTGGCTGGAATCATTAGATTTGGTTTGTGCCCAGAAGACGAGCCACGTTTACTACAATAATTAGCAAGTTACAGCAAATGCTATTTCAAGGAATTTTGATTCACAAGCTGAACTGTTTTTCTTGTAAAATAGGTAATTATCGTGGATATCTAGGGAAAGCAAGACAAATAAAATCAGAACAAGATTGAACTTTTTGTTCACAAGTTTACAGGAAGCTCACACCTTTCGCTTAATGCTCACTTCTAGGTTAAACTGTTTAGTTTCAGAGACTGAAATCAGGAAGGAGAAAAAGAGATACTAAAGAGACTGCCACCCTTTCTTGAAAAGTCTCGTGTTGTATCTATTTTCATCAGGAAAAGAATTTATTTTGAAAATAAATGCTACAACTGTCTGATAACTATTGTAATGATGTATGTATGCCCCATTGGGCCCAGCATTTACTCATAATGAACAAGAAACTGGACGTATTGACTTTTATTGACTTTTGATATGAAGTGCAATAACGGTGAGAATCTGGGGTTTGGATCGATATGGACTTAGTCGAGTCTTATTTATTTCTTTCTTATCTCTTGAGTTATTTGATAATTACTACCAGCCATTATCTCCACCCTAAATGATGGACATTTGAGTATTAGAATAACATAAAGTTTGAAGGATTTGGTATTAAACATTAAAAAACTATAGAATAAAAAAAAGATTATTTCTTAATGATGGGTTCAAAACAACAAATGTTCCTGCTATATATGTGCCTTCAACTGTTTGTTATTGCAGCATTCACTGACAGTAATGACCGTAAGTTGCACTGAGCTAATGCTTAATGGTGTAGATAAGCATGCTTTCGATTCAAAGCCTGTATTGCTGTGTTCTATATCAACTAAGAACTTAGTTTCAGTATTGTTCAGACTAACTTAACTGTTGTCTGATATGTGTTGCAGATGGTGTTTTATATGCTTTAATGGCTGACTGGAAGAATATACCACCCAGTTGGAATGGCTCCGATCCTTGTGGGAATAAATGGGAAGGAATAGGGTGCAACAATTCACGTATCACATTCATGTAACAGAGTCCTAACACTCTTGCCTTTCCCATGTTCATTTTTAGCTTGCTTATCAGCTTCTCTAATCTCAATTCTCAACTCTTCATTTTCAGGGTATTATCGGGCATGGATTTGACAGGCACGCTCGCTGAAGACATTGGGAACTTACCTGAGTTGAAGAATCTGTTAATTTTCTTTGCTTTTCTTCTCAATAACATATAATCACTCTACAAGACCTTCCATCTATTAACCACTGATACAATTCTTTAATTATTAGTTTTGCTTGATGTAGTGATTTATCTGCAAACAAGGGTTTGACAGGAACTCTTCCACCAGCAATTGGGAACTTGAAGAACCTTGAATATCTGTATGAAAATTATTATTTTTGTCTCAAGTTATTTGTTATAACCCAACAGCATGTTGCTGCATTTTTTCAGTGTTTATTTTTTCCCTTTTATGGCAGATCCCTGGCTGATTGCAGTTTTTATGGCCCAATTCCTGATACAATAGGATCTCTGACGAAGCTTTTTACATTGTGAGGGTTTTGATTCTCGGACTATATCTGAAAATTTTAGATGGAATGATCTGTTCAGAATTTAGATGTCTTATATTTCTGTTTTTTTTTTCTTCTTTCGTAGGACATTCGCTTCTAACAACTTTAATGGTGAACTGCCACCTTCCATTGGCAATCTGATTAATCTGTATTCGCTAGATGTCACTAACAACACGCTTACCGGAACTATTCCAGTCTCTAGTGAGACTTTACCTGGTTTGGATTTGCTAGTAAATACAAAACACTTGTATGTATTATTGGTTTTTTCTTCATATCATAGTCCACTACTTTCTTGAAATTTCAAACTAATGATCTATGATTTGATGATCATTTGCAGTCATTGCGGGCAAAATAGGTTTGAAGGCATAATTCCCCCTGAACTTTTCAACTCAAAAATGACTTTGATACACTTGTAAGTTCTGCAACCTCCTGAATTTTACTGCATACAGGATTGTGTAGCAACTTTTAGAACATGAATATTCTTCTGAAAAGGAGAAAATTATTGCTGGAAGTGACAATCATTCACTTGTGATTTTGAGCAGGATTTTTGACAATAATCAACTTGTTGGCAACATCCCTTCCACAATAAATTCAGTTCAATCCTTGGAAGTGGTGTGAGTATCCTTATCATAGATTAAAAACGTTCAGGACTGTTTTCTTGCTGGCCATGGACATATGAGACGTTGTATAATATGAATATTTCGCTTTTCCTTTTATCGTAACAGACGACTAGACAGAAATTCATTAGATGGAACTGTGAACTTGACAGGCCTAACAAATATGACCCAACTGTAAGAAAAAGAATTGATAAAATTACAGCTTATGTTTCTTTGCTCACTTCAAGGAATTTTATAATACCTTTATTGGGTAAGTGCTTTCTGAAGAATAACTTGAGGTATTGATTTTCAGATACTTGTCCAGCAATAAATTAACTGGCCCCATGCCTGATCTTAGTCGTATGAAGCGCCTTGCCCATGTGTAAGTATGCTTGGTTCAAATAAAGAGATTATTTATCATCTCTTTTTCTTATCCTCTCTTTTTCTCTTATGTCAGAACTATTGTGTGGATTACAATGCACTTTTAGTAAATGAATCCATATTTGACTTGCAGGGACATGAGCAACAACAGTTTTGATGCATCATCAATTCCACCATGGTTTTTAAGCCTAGGATCCTTAACATCTTTGTACCTTTTTCTCTTTTACTCTCTGTGTGTGTATCTGCGTATGTATGGTGTCTGCAAGTCTGTAGCATATTTGTGCGCATCCATGCACGCATATAATTCAAACTGGATAAGTAATTTGACTGGACCAAGTGAAGAATGAGCAATTTTAGATAGATTACTAATAAATATGATCTTTTGCTGGTAGAATAATGGAGCGTACGCAACTTCAGGGACCAATACCAGGTGACCTCTTCAATGCTGCTCAATTATGCTCAATGTGAGCACTCTTCTTCTCAATTACTGTATCATAAGGAAACCAACTGAAACAAGAGTGTGAAATCTTCATTAAATATTGTGAATTTCAATCTCATTATTATGAGCTATGCTTACAGTGTACTAAGTAATAACCAGCTCAGTGGCACCTTGGATATCAGCACAAACTTCGCCAGAAAAATAGAACTCATTGATTTGCAGAACAATAACATTACTAAGTTCACAGAGGGTCCAGGATACAGTGGAAAATTGATGCAAGTGACTTTTATCTCCAAGACTGTTTGACTAGTCTTTTGCATTAGAATACTAATTTATTAGATCATGAAATGTAGTCTCATGAGGTGAAATCTTAAGCTTGCAGGCTCCAGGGTAATCCATTATGTGAGAAGATAAGATCATCAGAAAACTACTGCAATGTTCCCCAACAGCCAAATTCTACATATTCTACACAGCCAAACAATTGTGAGCCTATTGTTTGCAGTTCAAATCAAATCTGCAGCCCCAACTGTAAATGTGCATATCCAATCACGGGAACCCTACGGTTCCTATATGTTTCTTTCCAAGACTTCAGTAATACAAGCATCTACACATTGTTCGAGGCCTCAGTGATACATGACTTTGAGTCTCATCAAGTTGCTGTAGATTCAATTGCAGTGCATGATCCAGTCAGGGATATGTATAATTACTTTCGCTTGAGCCTGCAAGTGTTTCCATCTGGTAATGACCGTTTTAACAGAACAGGATTTTCCATGGTTACATCTCAGCTCAACAATATAGGCCTTTTCAATAACTCACCTCCTTTGGGATCATTCCATTTCATTCTTGACAAGAATGATTACTTTGCAGGTAAACTGTACTTATTAAGCTAAACTAGTGTTTATTTTCATTGATTTTGACTTGCATACCGTAATTGAAGGTCCACAGGCCTCAACTCCCTAGAAACAGTTAGTTTGAGTTCCACAAAACTGGGAATTCAAATCACTCAAAATTCTGTGCTACTAAGAAAATAGGAATTTAATGCATGAATTGCAGAAAGGAAGAAATCAACAGATACTGGAATCATCATAGGGGCAGGAGTTGGCAGTTTTATACTAGGTCTACTATTACTCATGGCTTTAGTTTATGCTTTCGACCAACGAAGAAGGGCAGGAAAAGCTGTTCAACTAAGAGATCCTTTTGGTAATTAAAAAAACATGCATAAAATGTGTATATATAAATATGTATGTTTGTATGTATACATATGCATATATGTACATATAACTTCTTGCAATTGGTATTGCTTATTACTTATTTGTACTTTTATGTTTGCATGCAGCATCCTGGGACCAGGACAACAATGAAAGGAATGTAAGAAGCCCACAAATAATAGTGGTGAGATGTTTCGCCTTTAAAGAGCTTCAAAAATGCACTAACAACTTTTCAGATGCCAACTTTATTGGAGTAGGGGGATATGGGAAGGTCAGTTGATTGAGCTTTTCTTCTCTTTTCTTCTTGAGAAAGTTGATATATTGAGCTTTATAATAGCTAGAATTGAAGTAAAATGATAAATAGAGAGATAGCATGAGAGAAATAACAAGAGACAAATTTACATGGTTCGGCTAGAAAGCCTACGGGCTTAGACACGAAAGGATAATGGCTACATTTATGGTATACAACTAAATTAATCTATAAATTACTGCTTAATATAAGTAATTGACCAATCATTAATATTGTCAATCAATCATATATTTTTCTAATAATGATGACATTCTCTTAACAATAATGGAGATAAGCTCTTGACATGGATTTCTTTTTTTCATTTCCCTTTCACAATCTGTTTGAGAAAGTCAAAACGTGAAAGGAAGAAGCAAAGTAGAAACGAAATTTAGACCTTTTAATGCTCTTGAATTTTTCAATTTGCTTCATATTCTCAGGTTTATCGAGGGATTCTTACTGATAGAACAATAGTTGCAATTAAAAGATCTAGAAAAGGTTCAGAGCAGGGTAGTGTACAGTTCAAAACTGAGATTGAGCTCTTATCAAGGGTTCATCATAAGAATCTTGTCAGCCTAATAGGATTCTGTTATGAGTTTGGTGAACAAATGCTTGTATATGAGTATGTTCCAAATGGTACTCTAAAGGATTGCATTTCAGGTATTTCCACGCCTTCTCTTAAAATAAACTATCTATTCTATATACCGATAGCGGTAATTAAGTGCATATTCTTTGAATGAAATATGCAGGAAAGTCAGGTATCCGATTAAGTTGGGAAAGAAGACTTAGAATAGCCCTTGATTCAGCCAGAGGTCTTGCTTATTTGCATGAACATGCAAACCCACCCATCATCCACAGGGATGTTAAGTCAACTAACATCCTACTTGATGATCAATTAATTGCAAAAGTAGCCGACTTTGGTCTGTCAAAGCCTTTGGGCCACAGTCAGGATCATGTTTCAGAAAATGTCAAAGGGACAATGGTCAGAACACATGATCTTTCTTAAACTGAAAAAAAAATTACACTGAATAAATCTACAATGAAATTGAGCATGAATTCTGTTTACTGGTGCAGGGCTACCTGGATCCTGAATATATCGCGACCCAAAATGCAACTGAGAAAAGTGATGTTTATAGTTTTGGAGTGATAATGTTGGAGTTATTAACAGGTAGAAACCCAATAGTTCATGGCATATATATTGTGAACGCGGTGAGGATGGCAATGGATAAGACAAAAGCTTTATATAATCTGCATGAAATCCTTGATCCTGCCATTCACTTTAGCAGTAAACTTTCAGGTTTAGAAAAGTTTGTAGACCTAGCAATTATGTGTGTTGAAGAACTGAGAGCCAACAGGCCTACAATGAGTGAAGTGGCCAAAGAGATTGAAAGCATACTCAAGCTGACTTGTTTAGAAAGTGATCTTGAAATGTTACCTACTTCAACCAGTCAAGATGGATCAAGTATAAGGAGTTCTGATTTCTGAAGTATAAGCAGTTCTGATCGCCTTCTGCAAGTAAGTCCTTTGAATGTGGCACCGGACATTTTCCATGTTATGTGACAGAGCTTCAGTAACAGTATTACATTACTTTAATTGAACATGTAAATTTTGTCTTATTCTCTTTCAGAGTTGCTTATCTTGATGTATAAAGATCCTTGATTGCATGTGCTGTTAGTATGCGGAAAGACTCGCCTATACTGGGCGTATTACTCTGAGATTGTTTGATGATCTGTTGTAGATGATGTATATTTGCCTCAGCATTTACTCTAAAATGAACAAGGAACTGGAGACATTCACTTGTCAAATGGAGTGTAATAACTATAAAGAATGGTTTGGAGTCATAGTTATTTGCTTGTCTTCTTATCCACTCGCTTAGTTAGCCCAGTCATTGTCTTCACCAGCAATAGTGGATAGTTAATCCTTACCATAATATAAAATTCCAAAAGGATTCTGTATTGTTCATTAGGATCTACCAAACATGCACTGAGAGTATGAAAAGAGTAAAAGAATAAGTAGTCAACTAGTGATAAAATGTTATTCACCAACAATAAGGCACCAAAAGGTAGACATTAAATATCATATATTAGAGAACATTAATTTGTTAGGATTTCAAAAATGCTATAACTTGCATCGAGTATGTGATCATATGAGAAGATTTCACAATCAACATCCTTCAAGTGGACTATCAGGAGTGAAGTATAAATAATAGGAATAAAAAATTTTAATAATAGGAATAAAAAATTTTACTCACTCTCACAGCTAACTTTGGTAAACATTAAATATCATATATTAGAGAACATTAATTTGTTAGGATTTCAAAAATGCTACAACCTGCATTAAGTATGTGATCATATGAGAAGATTTCACAATCAACATCCTTCAAGTGGACTATCAGGAGTGAAGTATAAATAATAGGAATAAAAAATTTTACTCTCTCACAGCTAACTTTGGTCATGATCACACCCTGTCAAGATGTTTTACTCCTCTTGACTTTACAACTTCTTTTGTTTCTCATATTACTGGCAGTAATAAGTTTATAATCAAAGCAAGGCATTTCAGAGAACTTCCCAAACCTTTGCTCATAGAAGTGCCATAATTCTGCCCTGAAAACATACAAAACAAAGTGAGGAAATTGATTTACTTGGAACAAGACAGAAAAACCATAGCAGCATCGGGCAATTAAAGTTAATACCAGTAAGCTAAGAATTGAAATGGTGCATAGTTTCCGTATATCTCTTCAGCATGCTCTGAAACTGCTTTAAAGGTGGAATTTTTGGCATGAACCTGCATTGACAACCTTCAGTCATGGGAAGCATGTCTTAACAATTAACAGAGTGTGATAAACAAACAAACAAATAAAAAGGGATACCTGTTTTAGATGTCTCACTGTTTCAGAATCAGCAGGAATGACATGATAATACCCCATGCACATAAGCACATTGGCTCGAGTAAAAGGACCAAACCCATCAATTTCTTTAAGCTGACCAGCCAGTTTATTATAACTGCATAAGCTCCCTCCATTGCAAACTTCTTCAAGTTCTCGTAAAGGAATCCCCCCTTCAACAATACCCTGAGCAAGTTTTATTATTCTAGCTGCTCTATAACCAAGACCACACGCTTCGCTAGAAATTTTTCATCAAAATTACATATTCTTTTGTGCGCACCACATAGTGTCCACCGGTGAGAATGAAGAGAATAAGCTGCAGAAGGATCAATTTCAAAAAATTTATTTGATGCATCACATGATTCGCAATTGCCAGAGGAATCTCCTTCTATGGAGAAGTTTGGACTCAAAGTCTGTATCTTCATTTGCGAATGATCCATGGTCAAACAGGCATCAGCTTCCAATTCCATTTTCGTTTCCAGCAAATTGGCTGCTAAATTTGTGGACACTTTGGACATTCTGAGCTTCTTCCTCTTGGGCTCTTTTCCAGCACGTGTTTTTGGAATGAAATTTTTAGCATAAGTTGGCTGAGTGGTAGTCCTACATGATCGACACTGCAGTTCCAGCTGAAGCTCACAAAGAGCTGTGGCCATGCTTAGAGTCCTTGACCATCTATCAAAAGTGTCAATAAAAGCATTAAACAAATTCTAAAGATTCTCAATGCAGAAGCTCTCAGCGACAATATATCAAACATTGTAAAGGTCATGAACTGAACATAAATAAATAAGAACCAGAAAAATGGAAAATTACTGGCAATTGCAGAGGAGAATGCACTTAACCATGTCTTCAAACAAAGTAGGAGACCTAAACAATCTTCCACTGAAACCACCATTCATCCAATCAAACTCTCCCTTTCCCATGGCTACTTCTGAAACAATCCTTTTAAACTCTCTAGCATTCCTCTCATCGGTATCTGATAATCTAAGCATCCTCACAACCTGACGTAACAGCGATTCGCGATGTTGCGGGGAGAGAGAGGGCGTGCCATGGACGCGTACAAGGAGAGTGTGGGGGAGTTGAGAAGGATGGGAGATGGAAACCATGAAAGAAGAAGAATCGGAGAAACGCAGAGGACGAGAGAAGGTTCGAGAAAGAGGATCCCATTGGTTTGGAGACATCATGAATAAGCCATGGCTACATACCGTTTTCTCAAAATCAAATGTTTCTGCTGCTGCTTCTCCAAGTGGAACTTCTACTGTAAATACGTCGTCGTTTTCTTCTTCTTCTTCTTCGAGTCCATCAGCTACTCTATCTCCCATTTTTCTGCACAAGAAGGTCGTGCTACGCAGCAGCTATGGAAATTCAACCCTTTTTCTTTTTTTTTTGAAGGGAAATATTCGAGGAGAAATTCAACCCATTTTTCTAAACCCTTTTTCTTTTATTAATTTTAAAATAAAACAATTGTCCACTAAAAAATAAAATTAATAAATTAATTACATAACTCTTAAAGTTTCTACTGAAAATTTTGTTTTTTTTTTCTTTTTACTTTTTCTAATTTTCTCCTCAAATATTTCTTAATATTTACTTTATTTCTAATTTTCTATTTCTAACTCAATTACTTTTTAGAAGGATAGTTGATTTGTTTTATATCAATGAATAATGATATTAGTATTCCATAGTTTTTTAAGTTGAATAATATTTTATTCATCTTAAATTTTAGAATTATCATTCTTTTCGTTGAATCTTTTAAAATATTTTATGTTAATATTCATCAATGACTATTAAAATAAAAAAAATTATTAAGAAGTATTGAATAAGAAAATAAACAAACAAATTTTTCTTTAAAAAATTAAAATTAAAAAAAAATATTTTTCACAATTAAATAATATTTAAAATTTATTAAAATTTTAAAGGTATTTTTTTTAATGCTGAATAATTATTATATAATTTTAACAGATAAAAATTTCTATCAATTGGTTTAATAATTTTGCGTTTCTTGAAACCAAGCAATGACTTTAAATTTGAGTCCAAACTGATTATAAGATATTAGATATTGCCAAGTTTTCAAAGCTTTCCACTCCATAAATTATAACTTTTTCACAAGCTCTCAGTAATTAGAAAAAAGAAAAGAAAATAAAAGAATGATTATGAAAATAAAATAAAAAGAATGATTATGAAAAATGGCAGTTGACAGATTCAAAAGCTAAACAGGTTGACTGCTTCATTTCTCTGATAGTAGTAGGTATGGAAATTTCTTCCCAATATTTTACACACACGTATATATTTATATATATCAATCATTGGTATAAATTAATTAATATTTTACACACCCGTATATATTTATGTATATAAACCATTGGTATAAATTAGGGGTGTTCTTCCAGCCCGAAAATCCGATAAATTTGACCCGGCCTGAGCAATTCGGATCGGGTTGGGCAGGCCCAAAATATAATAGGGTTGGGTATCGGGCCAAAATTTTAAACCTCAGGTCGGGTCGGGCCAGGTCTCAAGCTGCATGTCAAAATTTTCGGGTTGGCCCGACCCGGCCCGAAAATTATAATTAAATACTACTTCTACTGTTCTCTCTTACCCTAAGTATATAAGTTGTGTTTTACCATTTTAACAGCTTCTCTCATCCACCTATCTCTCTTTCTCTAGATCTGTCGCAGCAAGCAGAGTAAACAACAACTTTATTGCCTTTCTCTCTATCGTTCCGTCGCAGCAATAGGAGCAAGCAGCGGCAGTAGCAGCAGCAGCAGCAAGGAAGCAGCCGCAGATTTCAACCAGCAACGGCAGTAGCAGCAGCAAGGAAGCAGCAGCAGTCGCACCAAGCAGCAAGCAGCAGCAGCAGTCGCACCTAGCAGCAGGAAGCAGCAGCAGTCGCACCAAGCAGCAAGCAGCAGCAGCAAGTAGCAGCAGCAAGCAGGAAGCAGCAAGAAGCATCAGCAGGAAGCAGCATCAGTAGCAGTCACAGACAGTAAGCAGCAGCAGTAGCAACAAGCAACAGGAGGTCTCCAGTCTTTATTTTTTGTAATTTCTTACTAATTTCTTAAGTTTTTTCTGTACTTTGTTGAATTGAATATGGATTTACTAATTTCTTTTAATAATTTTTGTTTTCTCTGTTAAAGCTTTTGCTAATTGAGGATTCTGGAGTTAGCAACGTTTTGTGGTAAGCTTATTCTTTTTTGTTTTCTATTTGTTGTTTGTGCATTTAAGGTGTTTGAATAAATGGTTGTGTGATAAAATTGGTTTGCCTACTGCCATTCATAAATTTTTGGGCTTTTGATTACTTTAGTATGTAATTTGCTACTAACTTGCATATGCTTGTTTTAACGGCAATATTTTAAGAATGTTTTATATATTGTGTAAGTTTACTTGTGAATGTATTATATGAATTAATTATTTCTTTTTTTCTATTGAGTAGAATTGCAAATGAAAACCAACGAATCCAGTGTCAATAAACCAATTGATAATGACTCCAATACCATTGACATCAATGCCAATGCTCCTAATCCAAATCTTACTCCTAGTAGCACTACTTCTCAAGCCCAAACTGAATATGTTAATAAGAGAAAAGTTGTCTCTAAGAATAAATCTGATGTTTGGGATCATTTTACTAGACTTCCATTAGAACAGACAAAGGGGGAACATAGAGCTAAATGTAACTACTGTGGGATTTCTTATGCTGCTGATCCGGTGAAACATGAAACAAATACTTTGAAGAGACATATTCCAAAATGCACTAAAAATCCATATAATGAAAAGAAACAACAAATTTTAGCATTTATGAACAAGGGTAGTGAAGGAGAAGGTACTATTACTTGTGAAAAGGTATTGATGGCTCATAAATATAACTTGGAGAGTTGTAGACGTGCATTGGCTGAACTAATTATATGTGATGAATTGCCTTTTTGGATTGTTGAAGGATACGGTTTTTGTAAATATAGCAACCAATTAGAGCCTAGATTTTCTGTTCCATCAAGGATAACAGTCGCTAGGAATTGTTATAAACTTTATCTTTCTGAATTCAAAAAGTTAAAGGCTTTCATTAAAAATTCAAATGCTCGTGTTTGCCTCACTACAGACACTTGGTCATCAATTCAGAATTTGAATTACATGTGTTTGACTGCCCATTTCATTGATGAAAATTGGAAATTATAAAAAAAAATTTTAAATTTTGTTCCAGTTGAAAATCATAAGGGTGATACTCTTAGAAAGGCAATTGAGAAATGTTTACCTCACTAGGGTATTGATAAAGTATTTACTATAACTGTTGATAATGCAAGTTCAAATGACACAACTATTGCATACATGAAATGAAGATTGATTAGTTGGAATAAAGCTGTTTGTAGTGAAAATTTTTTGCATATGCGATGTTGTGCTCACATACTCAACTTAGTTGTGATGGATGCTTTAAAAGAAATGCATAGTTCTATTGTTTCTATACGTTGTGCAGTTAGATATATTAGATCTTCTCCTGCACGCCTTAAAAAATTTAATGAATTTGTTGAGATGGAAAAGGTGGAAAGTAGAAGTTCTTTATGTTTGGATGTTACTATTCGGTGGAATTCCACCTATAAGATGTTGGATGCTGCTTTGAAATTTAGGAAAGTATTTGATAGGATGTTGGAAGAAGATGACTCGTATATTTCTTACTTTAACGATGATATTAAAAAGACTCCTCCTATATTTAATGATTGGGAAAATGCTAATGTATTTGTTCATTTTTTGGGTGTATTTTATCAAGTTACTTTGAAGTTTTCTGGTTCTTTATATGTAACATCTAATGCATGCTTTGGTGAAATAATTAGAATACAAAATTTGTTAAATGCAAGTCGTCGAAGTACGAACCTTTATCTACTTGATATGGCAAAGAAAATGCAAGAGAAATATAATAAGTATTGGGGTAATATTGATAAATTTAATCCTTTGATTGGTGTGGCTGTTGTGTTAGATCCTCGGCAAAAATTAGAGTACGTAGAGTTTAATTATAATGCGATATATGATCAAGAAGTGAGTGCTAATATGGTGAAGAGAGTGATAGATGCTTTAACTCAGTTGTATGAGTTTTATTCTACTTTTAGTGTTAGTAGCACCACTGATTTGCAAGATGTTTTGATGGATGTAATAGAGAGTAACGCTTTAGAGAGTGATGATTTAGAAATGCAATGGGATGAAATGATACTGAATAAGGAAAAAGTTACTTCGGAGTCTATAACTGAACTTGAAAAATATTTGGCGGATGGTATTAAAAAAAGGTTCCTTCTTTTGATGTGTTAGATTGGTGGAAGGTGAATTGCTCTAGGTATAAAGTCCTTTCCCTCATTGCACGTGATTTGTTAGCTATGTCGATCTCTACTGTGGCATCTGAGTCTGTATTTAGCACTGCCGGGCATGTGATTGATAAATTTAGAAGCTCATTGTCCCCTAAAATGACAGAGGTATTGATTTGCGCACAAAATTGGTTGCACCCTTCAGAATTTAGATTTGAAGATCGTGATTTTGATCAGTTCGAAGAAACAGATCAAATTGCTAATGATATGTTATTTATTTCGTCAATTTCTATAATTTGATAATGTGTTTTATAGTTTATATTTATTATATTTAATTTATTTATTTTTACAGATGTTGTAGCAGGAGTTTCTATAAGTCTAACCCAAGAATCAACAAATACAAATGATAAAGATGTGGAGATCAACCAATCAATTACCAATTGTTGATTGATGTTTGAGATTATATTAATTTTATTTGGGTTTTTGAGCTTTTTTTTCATTATTTTGAGATTTTATTTTTGAAATTTGGAACTTTTATGGTTTAGTAATTTGGTTTTAAATTTGTAATTTATTGCATGTGCATTTATTTTTAAATTGCATGTTGATTGATGTTTGAAATTGTTTTAATTTTATTTGAGCTTTGAATTTATTTATTTTATCATGTTGAGATTTTATTTTTTGGAGTTTGGAAGTTGTATTACTTAGTAATTTGGTATTAAACTTGTGTATGTTTTTAAACTTGTAATGTATAGTATTGTAATTTTTTTAATCAATTACCAATTGTTGATAGATAGGATTATTTTGATTTTTATTTGATTTTTGAAATAATTTGTTAGTAATTTAGGTTAATTTAATTAATTTTATTGATTTATATGTTTTATATTAATTGTAAAATATTGTGGAATGGAAAATGCTATTTTTAAAGTAATAATTAAAATCTCGTGGAATGGAAAATGTCATTTTTAAAGTAATAATTATAGGTAAATTTTATTGGAATGTAAAAAAATTAAAATTTTATTTTTAAAAAAAATTTCAAATAAAGGCCCGTTAGGTTGGTCTAGCCCGGCCTGAACCCGGTCAGGCCCGAAGTAGCCCTGCTAGACCAGGCATAGGGTCGAGCCACGGGCTGTATTATGCAGCCTGAACACTTTTCGGGCCGGGCTGCGGGCTGAGATAAAATCAGGCCCGGCCCGACCCAAGAATACCCCTAGTATAAATTAGTTTTGAGTTGATTTGTGGAGAAAAAACGTGTATTTATTGTTAGGTGTAAAGTTGTTTGGCTTAATTTATAAATATTTTTAATGTAAAATAATTTTTTATTAATAAATTAAAAAATATATTTATAAAATATAAATAAAATTTTAAAGTATATAAAATATATATATCTAATAAATCTATTAGAATTAAATTTTCTTAAACTTTTTTAATGTAAATAATAAATATTCATTTTATCTATCATATGTTATTTTTTATACGAGGATGATACTTTCATTTGTAAAGAATAAACAATCTTTGTTATAGAAGAATAAGTTTCTATTAGAAAATGATAAATAACCTTTATTTGAAGAGAACATATAATCTTTAAATAAAGAGGATAAAATTTCACAATAAAAATTTATATAATATTCAATTTTACTCTAAAAAAAATATAAAACTAAAACACAAATGTTAAACTTTAGATCTATATTGATCTGAAAATTATTTAAGAACAGACTATACAAAAAATATATAAAATTAAAAAAATTAAATAATAAACTAAAAAAAAGATAAACGAAATTGTAATCTGTCAATAAAATGATAGTAACCTACTCTCAAACTAAGAAAAAAAAATCTACGAGAGTTTAAAGAGAAAGAAGGTGGCTAGGTTTATAAGTACTAATTACATATAAATTAATATAAATTTATAAATATTTAAAATTTATAGCTATATTTTTTAAAGTGTTAAATGGTTGATAAATATCTAATATGTTTAATAAAAAATAATTTATAAATATATTTACTATTAATATAATTAAAAAGAATATGCAAATATATTAATAAAAGCTTATATAGTATTCAATTTTATTTTAAAAAATAAAAAAATATGAAAATAAGACACAAACGTTAAATTTTAAATATATATTAATCTAAAAATTATTTGAGAATAAACTACAGAAAAAATATATAAAATTAAAAAAATATAAAAATTAAATAATAATTTTAAAAGAAAGATAAACAGGGTTGCCATCTGTTAATAAAATGATGGCAACCCACTCTCAAATGAAAAAAAAATCTATATGAGTTTAAAGAGAAATAGGGTGACTAGGTTTATAAGTACTAATTACATATAAATTAATATAAACTTATAAATATTTAAAATTTATAGCTATATTTTTTTAAATTTTAAATAGTTGATAAATATCTAATATGTTTGATAAAAAATAATTTATAAATATATTTACTATTAATATAATTAAAAAGAATATAAAAATATTTATTAAAATAAATAAAATTGATATATTAAATTATTTGGACAAATTAGCGTATAAACTAAAAGTAATAATAAGTTGATTTTTCTAAGTTATTTTTTAGTTTATACAAAATCATTTAAATAAATATATGAATCTAAATTTAGAGCTCATAATTTATTTTAAAAGCCATTTTGACGAGCATATAAGCAATGTCAAATACTCTCTCCATGTTGATGAGCATTAGACCATCTTATTTATTTTTTAAAAAAAAGAAAAAAAAATGTTTCTTGTTCAAGTGAAATTTAATGGTTTCTTTGGGAAAGACAAGCAAAAATATTTTATGGAGTTAAACTTATCCTATAGTAGGTAGAGAGCTTGCAATGCCTATTTTTACACTCTTATCACTTGCCAACATTGTGTCTTATGATTGTCTTCAAGTTATTATCTTCTTATTCAAAATTGGAAATAAAGAGAAAAAATGAAAAAAAAAAAATCAATCAACCAATAAAAACTTATTGCCACACTTTGAAGTTTCAATAGATATTTATTGCTTTTCCCTTTTTCTGGTGGAAGAATTAATTGTTTATTTAATGCAATTTAGGCCCCCTTTGTAGCTTTGATTTGTAGTAAAATAAATATTTTTTTACAAAAAAATATAATGATTTAATTTTTGATATTTGACTTTTAGCTTACTGTCATGGCCAGCCAAAAACAAGTTGTATCTTTTCAAAACATGAATAATAATGGATTATATTCTTCCTCACGGTTTATTTTCTTAGAAAAAAAATATACATAGCTAAGGTAGAAAAAAGCAAAAAAAGAAAAAAATATTTTTTGCCAGCCGTTTTTTTATGATATTTGGTTGCTTATGCTAAATGGGTTTTTAGTTATGAAATATTTGAAACTGAGAAGAAAGAGTTTTTGGAAGTTTTAAAAGGAGATGAGTTCAGGAATTCTGGTGTTTCTTCTCATTGCTTCTCTCCAAATTTATAGCATAGCAGCAGGGACTGACAGTGATGATTGTAAGTTCATGACAATTTGTATTCTTTGTGTTTTTTCCCCCTGACTTTTTTTTTGTGAAAATTAGCAAATCATGTTCAATGGCAACTTGTGCCTTCTTAACAGACTACAATTTACTGCAAATGAAGATTTTATAAGTAGATAGTTGCTTATTTCTTCTGTTTCAAGTCATACAGCCAAACATAACTTCATAGATCTTCATAACAGGTTTTATTTTTTTCTTACTTTGTTATGGAAGAATGGCTGTAAGCAATTATGCTTTTGAAAATTCTTCCATATATAGATTACATAAAAACTCAGGAAGAATTGGCAAGTTCTATAAATTTAATACAAATGGGAAATTCATATGCTAATGACTTAACTAAACCTTAATCCCAAGTAACTCTTTTTCCACTTGGAGCGATTTTGCACTATATTTTCGGAGAGATATAGGATTGTTAGATCATTCTGAACAACTAATGACTTGAATCATGTAAAAAAATTGAATGTTGATGCAGTTACTGCTCTGAAAGCTCTCAAGGATATTTGGCAAAACTTACCACCTAACTGGGTTGGTACAGACCCTTGTGGAAGCAGATGGGAAGGTATAGGCTGCACCAATTCAAGGGTGACTTCCATGTAAGTAATTGGACATACTCCACTTTCTAATGCTAATCTGAGCCAGGAAAATTCTTCCTTGCAAGATTAGCCTAATTATTTTCAACTGCAGAACATTGCCAAGCATGGGACTGAAAGGATCACTGTCTGGAGATATCTCAGCCTTTTCAGAACTACTGGTTCTGTAAGTTTTCAGCCTACATTTTGTCTCTTCCTTTCAGGAATAGTACCCATCATAAAACTATTTTACACCTTTTATTGGAGCTATTATGAAGTGATTGTTTTCGCCAATAAATACAGATCGTTTATCGTAATGTTTCATTTCTGATGGTTACCAGGGATCTATCATACAACAAGGATCTTGGAGGACCTCTTCCAACTTCAATTGGGAATTTGAAGAAGCTAACAAACTTGTAAGAGCACACATTGTTGCTGTTATAGTTTAAGTGACATGGACCCAATTCCCCTTTTTGTCGTAGTCCTCTTATTAACTTGACAATTTTTTACTTTCATTCTAGAATCCTTGTTGGTTGTGGTTTCTCTGGTACTATCCCTGAATCAATAGGATCACTGGGGCAACTGGTCTATCTGTAAGAATTTCAACTTTTAATACTTTCCTTTTTCTGTTGCAGGATAGTAATAGACATGCTATTTTGTATAAGCATTTGAACTTATAATTGTATCAAATTTGTTTTTTTTTTGCCTCTTTCGAGCTCAGTTCATGTGCAAGTTCACATTTCTGAAAAATCTGTTCTGCTATTGACTGCAGATCACTAAACTCCAATGGTTTCACTGGACCAATTCCACCTTCAATTGGCAGATTATCTAAGCCTTATTGGTTGGATCTAGCTGACAATAAGCTTAATGGACCCACCCCAATCTCTAAAGGGACTACACCTGGTCTTGATATGCTACATGGAACAAAGCACTTGTATGTCTCATCTTTTTGTGGTACCAGGCTGATTAAAGCTTCTCTTCTTTTTTTTTACTTATTGAATCATTTTTCCAAACATTAATGTGTGTGTAAAACCTGTTTAACAGTCATTTTGGAATGAATCAGCTCTCAGGCCCAATACCACCTGAACTTTTCAGCTCAGACATGATTCTTATCCATTTGTATGTTTCATTGAAATGTGTATGGTGATAGTATAGTACAAGCAGATTATAGGAACTTCTATAAAGATATGTTGCATATCTATTTATTCATCAGTTCCTAGTTGCATGGTTTTCTTCTCTTTTACATTTCATATTTCTTTTGCTGGTGCAGGTTTTTTACTCTATCTTGCTGTATATTCTATACATATATCCTGTAATATCACATGAATGCTGGCAACAGACACCTTCCAATTTAAGCACTGATTTTGAGGGATGCTTTATTGTTTTTTTCTTTTTGTGTTTCTTCTTTGTCTGGGCAGGCTTTTAGACAGTAACAACCTCACTGGTAGCATTCCTTCTTCCCTTGTTAATGTGCAGACTTTGGAGGTTGTGTAAGTAGCTATATAAACTGCACTAATTTCATATCCACATTACTGTCAATCAAGTTTGTCTTGAATGTCTTCTTATTGTCTTGGCTACAGACGCCTTGATCGGAATTCATTGACAGGACCTGTCCCTTCCAACTTCAACAATCTTACAAGTGTCAGTGAGTTGTAAGTACCCAGAAGAGAGACCTTTAGAATAATGGTTTTACTGAAGTCATTTCACTATGCTAAGAGCATCTGTTGTTGATCAATTTCAGATTGTTGTCCAACAATGCATTGACAGGACTTGTTCCCAACCTTACTGGGATGAATTTGCTCACATACTTGTAAGATCTTATGCTGTCTATTAATACCCATCAGCAGGAAACTCAACTTTATTCTTCTCTATATTCATACTTTAAATTGAAAGTTTTCTGCAGGGTCTTGAGCAATAATAGCTTTGAGGCATCAGTTTTTCCTCCTTGGATTTCAAATTCACTGTCTTCGACAACATTGTATGTCTCTTTCCTTCCACCTTACTCAATCTCCTAAAGCCGCATAAAGACATCTAAACTTAACTAATGGCAGAAAATAAGACAATTTAATAAAGAAAAAAAACTTGTTCTTGTTTTGTGTTTATGTTTAACACAGACTGTCTTACACTATTCTAGACCTGTATACAACAATGAGAGATAAGGCCTTAATCGAAATACCAACAGATACATGTGACCAACTCAGCATGCAAATGTGTGTTAGGCTGTGCCTGCTTTGATAAGGATTTCAGTGTTTTGGTTTTAGTTTATAATTTATTAATTTTGTATGGCAGAATGATGGAGAATACAAAACTTCAGGGAGAGGTTCCAACTGACTTATTCAGCCTTTCCCATTTACAGAAAGTGTGAGTATCTGCTTCATCTCCAGTAGCCAACAATTACTTCTATGAACATCAAGAAATCCCCAAGAAAAGAAATAGCTGCTTACTTTTTTTTCAGATGTGATAGGAGTGTAGCTATCTATTTTTAGCTGATAATGGTACTTACTAATAGTTTTTTTTTTATTTTAAACTTGAGATCACAGAGTGCTAAAGAACAACCAACTCAATGGCACTTTAGATATGGGAACAAGCTTTGGCGTTCTGCAGCTCGTTGATTTGCAAGAGAATCGACTTGCTGCCTTTGCACAAAGACCAGGACAAGATCAAGTTGATGTCATGTAAGTTACATTCTTTGCATATGCTTCGAAGTTTGAACAATATATATATTTCGAATGAACTCAAAACTTGTTGGAGATGTTCACTGCTTGTTACTAGCTTATGTTTTTCTTTTTATCTGTTAAACTTTGCAGCCTTTTGAATAACCCAGTTTGTCAGGAATCAGGAACATCAGAACCTTATTGCACCCTTCCCATACCTGAATACACCATACAAGATCCCAGTCATTTAACACTTTACTGTCTTTCCCCTTGATATAACCGACCATTTCAAAATTCCACCTGCTATCCTTAGTCCTTCGATCCCACAAATTAAATTTCATCAATATTCTTTACCGCTGTACTAAAGAGGGAGAAATGGGCATTTATAAGATTGCAAGGATGAGAGAAAGGAAAAGCAGAGATTTAAGCCAAGTCAAATGTATAAAGGACGAAGATCAACGGGTGTTGACAGGAGATGTTGAGATTAAGGAGAGGTGGAAGGCTTATTTTGAGCAGTTATTCAACCCTGAACATGAACAAGATTTTCAAGGTCTTCATGCAACAAATGATTATATCAGCTGGTCTAGGAGGATCTTGCATAGTGAAGTAAGAGAAGCCTTGAAGTATATGAAAGTTGGTAAAGCTTGTGGCCCGGATGGTATTCCTATAGAGGTTTGGAAGAACCTTGGAGAGGTAGGAGTTGTCTGGTTAACTAAACTCTTTAATGCTATTGTGAAAGAACGTAAGATGCCGAATGCCTGGAGGAAGAGTATCATGGTACCCATATATAAAAATAAGGGAGACATTCAATGCTGTACAAATTATCGGGGTATCAAACTTATGAGCCATACTATGAAATTATGGGAAATGATTATTGAACACAGATTGAGGAAGCTTACAAGAGTTTCGGAGAATCAGTTTGGGTTTATGCCAGGGAGATCTACCATGGAGGCTATTTCTCTTCTAAGAAGACTAATAGAATTGTATCAAGAGAAGAAGAAAGATCTCCACATGGTATTTATTGACTTGGAGAAAGCCTATGATAGAGTACCAAGCGAAGTGTTATGGTGGGTTTTGAAGAGGAAAGGAGTCAACGGCAAATATATCAACATCATCAAGGACATGTATGAGAATGCATCCACTAGTGTGAAAACACCTGGTGGAGACACTGAGGCTTTCCCTATTACTACCGGATTGCATCAAGGTTCGGCCATGAGTCCATATTTATTTACTCTGGTTATGGACGAGCTAACTAGAAGCATACAAGACGATGTTCCTTGGTGTATGTTGTTTGCTGATGACATTATTTTAATTGATGAGACTAGTGCTGGTGTAAACCGTAAGTTGGAAGTGTGGAGAAAAACCCTCGAGGACAAGGGTTTTAAGTTAAGTAGGAGTAAAACGGAATATATGCACTGTGAGTTCAGTCTAAGGAAGAAGCAGGAACATGAGGTTAAGTTGGATGGAGTTTTGGTTCCTAAAACCAAGCACTTCAAATATTTAGGTTCGGTGTTCCAGAATGATGGCCGTATAGATGAAGATGTGGCTCACAGAATACAGGTAGGGTGGTTGAAGTGGAAGGATGCGACTGGGGTTCTATGTGATAAGAAAATACCTCTGAAAGTGAAAGGTAAATTCTATAGGACGGTTGTTAGACCTGCGATGCTCTATGGTAGTGAGTGTTGGGCACCAACAGGACAACATTTGCATAAGATGAGTGTGGCAGAAATGAGGATGCTAAGATGGATGTGTGGACATACCAGACTGGACAAAATTAAGAATGTTCATATTCGACAAAAAGTCCAAGTAGCGGACGTCGGAGATAAGGTGAGGGAAGGAAGACTTAGATGGTATGGGCATGTTTTAAGAAGACCTCCTAATGCTGCGGTTCGTAAGTGTGAGAATTTGTTGATTGAGGGGGCTAGAGGTCGTGGCAGACCTAGAACTGTGTGGAAGGAGATGATAGCAAGAGACTTACGTGCCTTAGATCTTGATGCGGATTTGATTAATGACAGACTTGAATGGAGACGTAAAATCCGTGTCTTGGAAGGGGCCTAAGGCTGGAGTATCTTTTTTGGTGTCTTTTGAGCTTATTTTGTTGAGAATCCATACAGCCGACCCCAACTTGTTTGGGATTAAGGCTTAGTTGTTGTTGTTGTTGTTGTATTCTTTACCGCTGTGTTCTTGTATCACCATATATTTATTTTTTTTTACTCAGTTGTTGGACTGAATCCAATTGAATTTACATATATGCGGGTACTGCTGGAGAGATCTACTGAGGAATTACTAGGTTAGCAATTTCATACGGAGATGGCAGGGAAAACTCAGAGACTGAACACGGATCAATCCAAAGCTCAATTTATGGTAGTTGATTTAGATTGAGTGGGAGGATTGGTGGAGCTGAAACGGAAGCTGTGACTTCCTTTCAAGGATCCAATTTGCCCAAAGAGGTTGGTTTGTCATTTCAACTTCTTTCCTCTCTTTAAGTATGAATTTTTACCATGTTACTTTGCTTATTTGCATTTCAAATGCTTACTATATGTGGTTAATCAGACTGAGTTTTGACATGAGTCAGGTCAAAGATGTATTTCCAAAAACTGTCATTGGTAATCGGATGCATTGAATCTAAAATTGTTATTTCGATCTGACTGATCTCCGTAATCTAAAATTTAATCATGGGAGGTTTTCAACCCTAAGTTCATTGAAGAGCTGGAAGGATATGAAGATTTGAAGGCCTAAACACTTTACTAAGTATATAACATCGAAGACTAGAGAGTGAAATTTATTCCTAGTTGTCTTGTTATGTTTTTCCTTGTCAGATATTGCTAGAGGTTTTCATTTATATATTTAAGGTCTGGTAGCTTTTTGATTACTATATTTATGAAAAGAGATTCCATGTAAAAAATTAGATGATACCATATGGTTTTCATGTTACTTTTATGCTGCTGAAGGCTTTTATGCTAGCCTTTGTAGAGACTTAGGTCTTTCTCTGTTTGACATGGTTATGGTAGCCCAAATTTTTTTTGAGGATAGAAGGAGCGGCAATTATGGGTTCTTTTTTTTTTCATTGTCGATATTTATTTCCATTCACGTCTCTCGCCTATTGAGCAAGCAAGCTCATGATATGGGTGCATGCTAATTAATCATTTTTTCTCCTCATTCGCTCTATTTGATTGCAGCGATGGACACAATGCTGATCAGAGCCTCAAATTTGTGGTTGGTGCTTAGATCAGTATAAGACAACTGATACAAGACTGTCAACTGTCAAGGCAGCATCATATGACCCAGCTGTTATATAATTATATTTTTCTATAATAAATTTACTATGTAATAAAATTCTTTTTTAAATTATCAGCAATAAGAAAGAGTTATCAATTTCTTTTCCTCTTGCTTACAGGTCAACCACTGTTAGCAGCAATTCTGCGCAAAAAAACCAAAAAAAAAAAAATAGAAATTTGTTTAGCTAAAAGTATTAATTACCAATTTATGAAAAAGAGCCCACTACATTCCAAACAGTTGGCTTGAGCTTCAGGTATTTATGAGCTAAATTTGACCTGTAGACTAATTGAAGTCTGGCTGGAATCATTAGATTTGGTTTGTGCCCAGAAGACGAGCCACGTTTGCTACAATAATTAGCAAGCTACAGCAAATGCTATTTCAAGGAATTTTGATTCACAAGCTGAACTGTTTTTCTTGTAAAATAAGTAATTGTCCTGGATATCTAGGGAAAGCAAGACAAATAAAATCAGAAGAAGATTGAACTTTTTGTTCACGAGTTTACAGGAAGCTCACACCTTTCGCTTAATGCTCACTTCTAGGTTAAACTGTTTAGTTTCAGAGACTGAAATCAGGAAGGAGAAAAAGAGATACTAAAGAGACTGCCACCCTTTCTTGAAAAGTCTCGTGTTGTATCTATTTTCATCAGGAGAAGAATTTATTTTGAAAATAAATGCTACAACTCTCTGTTAACTATTGTAATGATGTATGCCCCATTGGGCCCAGCATTTACTCATAATGAACAAGAAACTGGACATATTGTCTTTTATTGACTTTTGAAATGAAGTGCAATAACGGTGAGAATCTGGGGTTTGGATCGATATGGACTTAGTCAAGTCTTATTTATTTCTTTCTTATCTCTTGAGTTATTTGATAATTACTACCAGCCATTATCTCCACCCTAAATGGACATTTGAGTATTAGAATAACATAAAGTTTGAAGGATTTGGTATTAAACATTAAAAAACTATAGAATAAAAAAAAGATTATTTCTTAATGATGGGTTCAAAACAACAAATGTTCCTGCTATATATGTGCCTTCAACTGTTTGTTATTGCAGCATTCACTGACAGTAATGACCGTAAGTTGCACTGAGCTAATGCTTAATGGTGTAGATAAGCATGCTTTCTATTCAAAGCCTGTATTGCTGTGTTCTATATCAACTAAGAACTTAGTTTCAGTATTGTTCAGACTAACTTAACTGTTGTCTGATATGTGTTGCAGATGGTGTTTTATATGCTTTAATGGCTGACTGGAAGAATACACCACCCAGTTGGAGTGGCTCCGATCCTTGTGGGAATAAATGGGAAGGAATAGAGTGCAACAATTCACGTATCACATCCATGTAACAGAATCCTGACACTCTTGCGTTTCCCATGTTCATTTTTAGCTTGCTTATCAGCTTCTCGAATCTCAATTCTCAACTCTTCATTTTCAGGGTATTATCGGGCATGGATTTGATAGGCACGCTTGCTGAAGACATTGGGAACTTACCTGAGTTGAAGAATCTGTTAATTTTCTTTGCTTTTCTTCTCAATAACATATAATCACTCTACAAGACCTTCCATCTATTAACCACTGATACAATTCTTTAATTATTAGTTTTACTTGATGTAGTGATTTATCTGCAAACAAGGGTTTGACAGGAACTCTTCCACCAGCAATTGGGAACTTGAAGAACCTTGAATATCTGTATGAAAATTATTATTTTTGTCTCAAGTTATTTGTTATAACCCAACAGCATGTTGCTGTATTTTTTCACTGTTTATTTTTTTCCCTTTTATGGCAGATCCCTGGCTGATTGCAGTTTTTATGGCCCAATTCCTGATACAATAGGATCTCTGACGAAGCTTGTTGCATTGTAAGGGTTTTGATTCTCGGACTATATCTGAAAATTTTAGATGGAATGATCTGTTCAGAATTTAGATGTCTTATATTTCTGTTTTTTCTTTCTTTTCTTCTTTCGTAGCACATTCGCTTCTAACAACTTTAATGGTGAACTGCCACGTTCCATTGGCAATCTGATTAATCTGTATTGGCTAGATGTCACTAACAACAACCTTACCGGAACTATTCCAGTCTCTAGTGAGACTTTACCTGGTTTGGATTTGCTAGTAAATACAAGACACTTGTATGTATTATTGGTTTCTTCTTCATATCATAGTCCACTACTTTCTTGAAATTTCAAACTAATGATCTATGATTTGATGATCATTTGCAGTCATTGCGGGCAAAATAGGTTTGAAGGCACAATTCCCCCTGAACTTTTCAACTCAAAAATGACTTTGATACACTTGTAAGTTCTGCAACCTCCTGAATTTTACTGCATACAGGATTGTGTAGCAACTTTTAGAACATGAATATTCTTCTGAAAAGGAGAAAATTATTGCTGGAAGTGACAATCATTCACTTGTGATTTTGAGCAGGATTTTTGACAATAATCAACTTGTTGGCAACATCCCTTCCACAATAAATTCAGTTCAATCCTTGCAAGTGGTGTGAGTATCCTTATCATAGATTAAAAACGTTCAGGACTGTTTTCTTGCTGGCCATGGACATATGAGACGTTGTATAATATGAATATTTCGCTTTTCCTTTTATCGTAACAGACGACTAGACAGAAATTCATTAGATGGAACTGTGAACTTGACAGGCCTAACAAATATGACCCAACTGTAAGAAAAAGAATTGATAAAATTACAGCTTATGTTTCTTTGCTCACTTCAAGGAATTTTATAATACCTTTATTGGGTAAGTGCTTTCTGAAGAATAACTTGAGGTATTGATTTTCAGATACTTGTCCAACAATAAATTAACTGGCCCCATGCCTGATCTTAGTCGCATGAAGCGCCTTGCCTATGTGTAAGTATGCTTGGTTCAAATAAAGAGATTATTTATCATCTCTTTTTCTTTTATGTCAGAACTATTGTGTGGATTACAATGCACTTTTAGTAAATGAATCCATATTTGACTTGCAGGGACATGAGCAACAACAGTTTTGATGCATCATCAATTCCACCATCGTTTTTAAGCCTAGGATCCTTAACATCTTTGTACCTCTTTCTCTTTTACTCTCTGTGTGTGTATCTGCGTATGTATGGTGTCTGCAAGTCTGTAGAATATTTGTGCGCATATAATTCAAACTGGATAAGTAATTTGACTGGACCAAGTGAAGAATGAGCAATTTTAGATAGATTACTAATAAATATGATCTTTTGCTGGTAGAATAATGGAGCGTACGCAACTTCAGGGACCAATACCAGGTGACCTCTTCAATGCTGCTCAATTATGCTCAATGTGAGCACTCTTCTTCTCAATTACTGTATCATAAGGAAACCAACTGAAACAAGAGTGTGAAATCTTCATTAAATATTGTGAATTTCAATCTCATTATTATGAGCTATGCTTACAGTGTACTAAGTAATAACCAGCTCAGTGGCACCTTGGATATCAGCACAAACTTCGCCAGAAAAATAGAACTCATTGATTTGCAGAACAATAACATTACTAAGTTCACAGAGGGTTCAGGATACAGTGGAAAATTGATGCAAGTGACTTTTATCTCCAAGACTTTGACTAGTCTTTTGCATTAGAATACTAATTTATTAGATCATGAAATGTAGTCTCATGAGGTGAAATCTTAAGCTTGCAGGCTCCAGGGTAATCCATTTTGTGAGAAGATAAGATCATCAGAAAACTACTGCAATGTTCCCCAACAGCCAACTTTTACATATTCTACACAGCCACACAATTGTGAGCCTATTGTTTGCAGTTCAAATCAAATCTGCAGCCCCAACTGTAAATGTGCATATCCAATCACGGGAACCCTACAGTTCCTATATGTTTCTTTCCAAGACTTCAGTAATACAAGGATCTACACATTGTTCGAGGCCTCAATGATACATGACTTTGAGTCTCATCAAGTTGCTGTAGATTCAATTGCAGTGCATGATCCAGTCAGGGATATGCATAATTACTTTTACTTGAGCCTGCAAGTGTTTCCATCTGGTAATTACCGTTTTAACAGAACAGGATTTTCCATGGTTACATCTCAGCTCAACAATATAGGCCATTTCAGTAACTCACCTCCTTTGGGATCATTCCATTTCATTCTTGACAAGAATGATTACTTTGCAGGTAAACTGTACTTATTAAGCTAAACTAGTGTTTATTTTCATTGATTTTGACTTGCATACCGTAATTGAAGGTCCACAGGCCTAAACTCCCTAGAAACAGTTAGTTTGAGTTCCACAAAACTGGGAATTCAAATCACTCAAAATTCTGTGCTACTAAGAAAATAGGAATTTAATGCATGAATTGCAGAAAGGAAGAAATCACCAGATACTGGAATCATCATAGGGGCAGGAGTTGGCAGTTTTATACTAGGTCTACTATTACTCATGGCTTTAGTTTATGCTTTCGACCAACGAAGAAGGGCAGGAAAAGCTGTTCAACTAAGAGATCCTTTTGGTAATTAAAAAAACATGCATAAAATGTGTATATATAAATAAGTATATATGTATGTATGTATACATATGCATATATGTACATAGAACTTCTTGCAATTGGTATTGCTTATTACTTATTTGTACTTTTATGTTTGCATGCAGCATCCTGGGACCAGGACAACAATGAAAGTAATGTAAGAAGCCCACAAATAATAGGGGTGAGATGTTTCGCCTTTAAAGAGCTTCAAAAATGCACTAACAACTTTTCAGATGCCAGCTTTATTGGAGTAGGGGGATATGGGAAGGTCAGTTGATTGAGCTTTTCTTTTCTTTTCTTCTTGAGAAAGTTGATATATTGAGCTTTATAATAGCTAGAATTGAAGTAAAATGACAAATAGAGAGATAGCATGAGAGAAATGACAAGAGACAAATTTACATGGTTCGGCTAGAAAGCCTACGGGCTTAGACACGAAAGGATAATGGCTACATTTATGGTATACAACTAAATTAATCTATAAATTACTGCTTAATATAAGTAATTGACCAATCATTAATATTGTCAATCAATCATATATTTTTCTAATAATGATGACATTCTCTTAACAATAATGGAGATAAGCTCTTGACATGGATTTCTTTTTTTCATTTCCCTTTCACAATCTGTTTGAGAAAGTCAAAAGGTGAAAGGAAGAAGCAAAGTAGAAACGAAATTTCGACCTTTTAATGCTCTTGAATTTTTCAATTTGCTTCATATTCTCAGGTTTATCGAGGGATTCTTACTGATAGAACAATAGTTGCAATTAAAAGATCTAAAAAAGGTTCAGAGCAGGGTAGTGTACAGTTCAAAACTGAGATTGAACTCTTATCAAGGGTTCATCATAAGAATCTTGTCAGCCTAATAGGATTCTGTTATGAGTTTGGTGAACAAATGCTTGTATATGAGTATGTTCCAAATGGTACTCTAAAGGATTGCATTTCAGGTATTTCCACGCTTTCTCTTAAAATAAACTATCTATTCTATATACCGATAGCGGTAATTAAGTGCATATTCTTTGAATGAAATATGCAGGAAAGTCAGGTATCCGATTAAGTTGGGAAAGAAGACTTAGAATAGCCCTTGATTCAGCCAGAGGTCTTGCTTATTTGCATGAACATGCAAACCCACCCATCATCCACAGGGATGTTAAGTCAACTAACATCCTACTTGATGATCAATTAATTGCAAAAGTAGCCGACTTTGGTCTGTCAAAGCCTTTGGGCCACAGTCAGGATCATGTTTCAGAAAATGTCAAAGGGACAATGGTCAGAACACATGATCTTTCTTAAACTGAAACAAAATTACACTGAATAAATCTACAATGAAATTGAGCATGAATTCTGTTTACTGGTGCAGGGCTACCTGGATCCTGAATATATCGCGACCCAAAATGCAACTGAGAAAAGTGATGTTTATAGTTTTGGAGTGATAATGTTGGAGTTATTAACAGGTAGAAACCCAATAGTTCATGGCATATATATTGTGAACGCGGTGAGGATGGCAATGGATAAGACAAAAGCTTTATATAATCTGCATGAAATCCTTGATCCTGCCATTCACTTTAGCAGTAAACTTTCAGGTTTAGAAAAGTTTGTAGACCTAGCAATTATGTGTGTTGAAGAACTGAGAGCCAACAGGCCTACAATGAGTGAAGTGGCCAAAGAGATTGAAAGCATACTCAAGCTGACTTGTTTAGAAAGTGATCTTGAAATGTTACCTACTTCAACCAGTCAAGATGGATCAAGTATATTCTGATCGCTGAAGTATAAGCAGTTCTGATCGCCTTCTGCAAGTAAGTCCTTTGAATGTGGCACTGGACATTTTCCAAGTTATGTGACAGAGCTTCAGTAACAGTATTACATTACTTTAATTGAACATGTAAATTTTGTCTTATTCTCTTTCAGAGTTGCTTATCTTGATGTATAAAGATCCTTGATTGCATGTACTGTTAGTATGCGGAAAGACTTGCCTATACTGGGCGTATTACTCTGGGATTGTTTGATGATCTGTTGTAGATGATGTATATTTGCCTCTGCATTTACTCTATAATGAACAAGGAACTGGAGACATTCACTTGTCAAATGGAGTGTAATAACTATAAAGAATGGTTTGGAGTCATAGTTATTTGCTTGTCTTCTTATCCACTCACTTAGTTAGCCCAGTCATTGTCTTCACCAGCAATAGTGGATAGTTAAGCCTTACCATAATATAAAATTCCAAAAGGATTCTGTATTGTTCATTAGGATCTACCAAACATGCACTGAGAGTATGAAAAGAGTAAAAGAATAAGTAGTCAACTAGTGATAAAATGTTATTCACCAAGAATAAGGCACCAAAAGGTAGACATTAAATATCATATATTAGAGAACATTAATTTGTTAGGATTTCAAAAATGCTATAACTTGCATCAAGTATGTGATCATATGAGAAGATTTCACAATCAACATCCTTCAAGTGGACTATCAGGAGTGGAGTATAAATAATAGGAATAAAAAATTTTAATAATAGGAATAAAAAATTTTACTCACTCTCACAGCTAACTTTGGTAAACATTAAATATCATATATTAGAGAACATTAATTTGTTAGGATTTCAAAAATGCTACAACCTGCATTAAGTATGTGATCATATGAGAAGATTTCACAATCAACATCCTTCAAGTGGACTATCAGGAGTGAAGTATAAATAATAGGAATAAAAATTTTAATAATAGGAATAAAAAATTTTACTCTTTCACAGCTAACTTTGGTCATGATCACACCCTGTCAAGATGTTTTACTCCTCTTGACTTTACAACTTCTTTTGTTTCTCATATTACTGGCAGTAATAAGTTTATAATCAAAGCAAGGCATTTCAGAGAACTTCCCAAACCTTTGCTCATAGAAGTGCCATAATTCTGCCCTGAAAACATACAAAACAAAGTGAGGAAATTGATTTACTTGGAACAAGACAGAAAAACCATAGCAGCATCGGGCAATTAAAGTTAATACCAGTAAGCTAAGAATTGAAATGGTGCATAGTTTCCATATATCTCTTCAGCATGCTCTGAAACTGCTTTAAAGGTGGAATTTTTGGCATGAACCTGCATTGACAACCTTCAGTCATGGGAAGCATGTCTTAACAATTAACAGAGTGTGATAAACAAACAAATAAATAAAAAGGGATACCTGTTTTAGATGTCTCACTGTTTCAGAATCAGCAGGAATGACATGATAATACCCCATGCACATAAGCACATTGGCTCGAGTAAAAGGACCAAACCCATCAATTTCTTTAAGCTGACCAGCCAGTTTATTATAACTGCATAAGCTCCCTCCATTGCAAACTTCTTCAAGTTCTCGTAAAGGAATCCCCCCTTCAACAATACCCTTAGCAAGTTTTATTATTCTAGCTGCTCTATAACCAAGACCACAGCGCTTCGCTAGAAATTTTTCATCAAGTATTGCTAGTTCCTCCGGACTTGGAAAATTACATATTCTTTTGTGCGCACCACATAGTGTCCACCGGTGAGAATGAAGAGAATAAGCTGCAGAAGGATCAATTTCAAAAAATTTATTTGATGCATCACATGATTCGCAATTGCCAGAGGAATCTCCTTCTATGGAGAAGTTTGGACTCAAAGTTTTTATCTTCATTTGCGAATGATCCATGGTCAAACAGGCATCAGCTTCCAATTCCATTTTCGTTTCCAGCAATTTGGCTGCTAAATTTGTGGACACTTTGGACGTTCTGAGCTTCTTCCTCTTGGGCTCTTTTCCAGCAGGTGTTTTTGGAATGAAATTTTTAGCATAAGTTGGCTGAGTGGTAGTCCTACATGATCGACACTGCCGTTCCAGCTGAAGCTCACAAAGAGCTGTGGCCATGCTTAGAGTCCTTGACCATCTATCAAAAGTGTCAATAAAAGCATTAAACAAATTCTAAAGATTCTCAATGCAGAAGCTCTCAGCGACAATATATCAAACATTGTAAAGGTCATGAACTGAACATAAATAAATAAGAACCAGAAAAATGGAAATTTACTGGCAATTGCAGAGGAGAATGCATTTAACCATGTCTTCAAACAAAGTAGGAGACCTAAACAATCTTCCACTGAAACCACCATTCATCCAATCAAACTCTCCCTTTCCCATGGCTACTTCTGAAACAATCCTTTTAAACTCTCTAGCATTCCTCTCATCGGTATCTGATAATCTAAGCATCCTCACAACCTGACGTAACAGCGATTCGCGATGTTGCGGGGAGAGAGAGGGCGTGCCATGGACGCGTACAAGGAGAGTGTGGGGGAGTTGAGAAGGATGGGAGATGGAAACCATGAAAGAAGAAGAATCGGAGAAACGCAGAGGACGAGAGAAGGTTCGAGAAAGAGGATCCCATTGGTTTGGAGACATCATGAATAAGCCATGGCTACATACCGTTTTCTCAAAATCAAATGTTTCTGCTGCTGCTTCTCCAAGTGGAACTTCTACTGTAAATACGTCGTCGTTTTCTTCTTCTTCTTCTTCGAGTCCATTAGCTACTCTATCTCCCATTTTTCTGCACAAGAAGGTCGTGCTACGCAGCAGCTATGGAAATTCAACCCTTTTTCTTTTATTAATTTTAAAATAAAACAATTGTCCACTAAAAAATAAAATTAATAAATTAATTACATAACTCTTAAAGTTTCTAATGAAATTTTTGTTTTTTTTTCTTTTTTCTTTTTCTAATTTTCTCCTCGAATATTTCTTAATATTTACTTTATTTCTAATTTTCTATTTCTAACTCAATTACTTTTTATAAGGATAGTTGATTTGTTTTATATCAATGAATAATGATATTAGTGTGTTAGAATTAATTTTATATTGATAAAATTAATCCTCTAATTAATCATAAGTATGAGCTAAATATATTTAAATATTAAATATGTATTACAGTTAAATTAAGATAGTCAAATTAAAATTTTGATCTAATTAGGATTGTTGACTATTGTGGTGTCCTACTCGTAATAGGATTATAAGTGTAGAGACTGATAAGAATTTCTATTTTGTTGAAGGACCAAAATAGAAATTAATCATCATATTCAGTTATAAATAAGGGATCGTGGTCTCTGGGGGAACATAACAATTTTAAGAGAACATTACGTTCCTTCAGTAGTGCTTCCGCTAAACCTAAAGTGTGTATCCCCTGAAAGGCGACAAACCCCAAAATCGTCTTCAGCATCAACATACGATGATGTCAGGTATGCAATTCAGCCCTTTGCAATTTAATTTGAATAATCTAGTGATCTATGCATATTTTAGGTTTTAGGGGAATCAGGTTTTCTCCCTCTTTCAATTGGTATCAGAGCCCTATGCTAGGTTGCTAGGTTTTCGGATTAAATTATCGTATTTGACTGATGATTCTAGAATTTAATCAGAATTCGGTTTATTTGATTATTGTGTTTTCTCTAAAATCTATTCGGAATCAATTTTGGTTTGATTTATTTTTTGGAGGTTAATTAATTCTAAAAAAATCAAATTTTTGGACTTGAATTTTGGGTTTCTGATTTTTTCTGAAATTAATTAATTTGGTTAATTAATTATTTTAATTATTTATTTATTTAAAAAAAAGTTTAAAACTGTTCTTCGAAGAACAGTTTTGAAAAATTTGGGATTTTGGATCTTTGATCGATTTTAATGTGTTTGGTCGGATTGTTGACCGACGGCGGCTTGAGGAGGGTGAAGAAGCCCATAAGGAAGCTGCCGGAGGAGGTTTTTGGTGGAGGAATCGAGTCGTCGGCGTTCAGTTTTTTTTTCCGATCGCGATTTTCTCTTAAGTTTTTCCGGCGATTCGTCGTTGTTCTTTGCCGGAAGTTGGTGGCTAGACGTTGAACGGAGGTCCCGCAGTCGTCTGGAGGTAGCCACCGACTGTGGACGGCGTTGGATCGAAAGTTGGAGCGAGCGGCGGCGAAGCGTTCTGCTTCGGTTTGGAGACGAAGACCACGCTCCAAAACGACACCGTTTTGGGCAGAGCGCTGCGTTTTGAACTGTTTGCAGCCCTAGCTCAAAACGGCGTCGTTTTGACCCAGAACGACGCGTTTTGAAGAGACGAACCGCGGGTCTCTGACCGGACTAAAGAGCAAATAAAAAAATATTTTTAATATTGTAAACAGGTCCTCCAACTTCTGATAATCCGATTTTGACCTAGAAAGTTTTGTAATTTTTATTTTCATCCACAAAACTTTTAATAATTTTTTTTTGGCCCAAATTTTTCTGTTTAATCATTTTTGCCCCAAAATTTTTTTTTTATTTTTAATTAATTAATTAAAGTTTATTGCAATATTTAATTGAGCTTAAATTTAAATATTGCAATCAATTAAGAATTGCAGTTCAATTAAAGTTTAATTTTATATTTATTACAATATTAAATTTTAATTGAGAATTTATTGAGTTTAAATTTTGGTATTTTAGTCCTGATTGTGTTTAATATTTTTTAATAATAAATTAATTGATACAAAAAGTTACCAAAGTGACATCTATTGTGTAAATTAATTTATTTGGGATATCAGACAGGTGTATTAAAATTCATTGCGGATAGTAAACCGGCCCAAAGGAAGGTTGCTATCTGGTTGAATTGAGAATACATGTGCAGTGATAAATATGTGATAATTATTATGTTTTCATCCATGTGGATAATAAATCGGCCCAAAGAAAGGTTTATTAATTGACAGGACTGAATTGTCAATATTTGATTACTGCGCTGAGATACCAATTACAGTTAATATTTTATGTCCAAAGATGAGAATATTAATGTTATGTCCGGTATCTTGTTTCCAATATTTAAACTCTACTTCTGTGATTTGTTTTAATTTTTTGTGGATTGTGAGCTTATGTCATTTATTTATTATTTATTTTCTCTGAATTCAGTTAGCATGCCGTGTAATCCCAACTTTGTCCTTATGAATGAAAATATTGATAATAAGACTGCTGATAAGGGAAAATATTTGGTTTTAGTCTGTTCTGAAGTTAATTTAACTTCGGTACCTAGAAACACTTGGTGGATAGATTCTGGTGCTACTAGTCACATAAGTATTTCAATGCAGGATTGCCTAAATTACCGAAAGCCAACTGACAAACCGGTAGAAGTAGAGGCGATAGGACATTTTAGATTGCGTTTAAGAACTGAAAATTTTTTGGATCTAGTAGATACTTTTGTTATTTCGTCTTTTAGGCAAAATTTAATTTCTGTTTCCCATTTAGACAAATCTGGTTTTACTTGTTCATTTGGAAACAATAAAGTTACTTTATCTATGGATTCAAAAATTTTAGGTACTGGTTTCTTGTATGCACTTCATAATCTATATATGTTAGATATCGATGCCTCTTATAATGAGACCATGCAAGTTAGTACTATAGGTACCAAAAGGAAGCTGAATATGGATAACTCAGCTGCTCTATGGCACAGACGTTTGGGTCACATATCCAAATCTAGAATAGAGCGTCTTATGTCAGATGGTATCTTAAACACACTTGATTACACAGATTTGGACTCCTGTGTTGAGTTTATTAAAGGCAAACAGACTAAACAAAAGAGACTAGGTGCCAACAGATCATCAAACGTCTTAGAATTGATATATACGGACATCTGTGGTTCATTCCCTACAGCAACAAGGAATGACCAAAGATACTTCATATCATTCATAAACGATTACTCACGTTACTGGTACCTATATCTCATTCATGAGAAATCAGAGTCTCTGGACGTTTTCAAATCTTATAAGGCCGAAGTTGAAAACCAACTCGGAAAGAAGATTAAATGCGTTAGATCTGACCGTGGTGGTGAGTACTACGGTAGATATGACGGTTCAGGTAAACAACGTCCATGACCATTTGCTATTTTCCTACAGGACTGTGGTATAGTCTCTCAATACACCATGCCTGGTACACCCAGCATGAATGGTGTATCTGAGAGACGTAACAGGACTTTTATGGATATGGTTAGAAGTATGATTAGTCATTCTTCTTTACCTGAGTCTCTATGGGGAGAAGCATTAAAGACATCAGTCTATCTTTTTAACAGAGTACCAACTAAAGCAGCTACAAAAACACCTTATGAGTTTTGGACTGGACGCAAGCCCAGTCTAAAACACCTTCATGTTTGGGGATATCCTGCTGAGGCTAGGCTTTATAGGCCTAATGAGACAAAATTGGACTCCAAAACTGTTAGTAGCTCCTTTGTTGGTTATTCTAAGTGATCTCGGGGTTTTAAGTTTTATAATCCTACTTCTAGATCTATTTTTGAGACGGGCATTGCAAAATTTTTTGAGGATGTTGAGTTTGGGGGGAGAAATAAGGTTAGAAACATTGTCTTTGAGGAGGGATCGAGTCAGGAACACTCAGTGTCGATTCCTATCTTTGCTCCTGGGACTGTTCAGGTTTCTAGAAATGTTAATATCCCAGAAGCAATTTCGGATCCAATACAAGATAATGTTGATCAACTTCCCCATCAGGATGAAGAAGTTGTCTTCAAATCTTATAAGGCCGAAGTTGAAAATCAACTCGGAAAGAAGATTAAATGCGTTAGATCTGACCGTGGTGGTGAGTACTATGGTAGATATAACGGTTCAGGTGAACAATGTCCAGGACCATTTGCTATTTTCCTACAGGACTGTGGTATAGTCTCTCAATACACCATGCCTGGTACACCCAGCATGAATGGTGTATCTGAGAGACGTAACAGGACTCTTATGGATATGATTAGAAGTATGATTAGTCATTCTTCTTTACCTGAGTCTCTGTGGGGAGAAGCATTAAAGACAGCAGTCTATCTTTTTAATAAAGTACCAACTAAAGCAGCTACAAAAACACCTTATGTGCTTACGTCCAGTCTAAAATACCTTCATGTTTGGGGATGTCCTGCTGAGGCTAGGCTTTATAGGCCTAATGAGACAAAGTTGGACTCCAAAACTGTTAGTAGCTCCTTTGTTGGTTATTCTGAGCGATCTCGGGGTTTTAAGTTTTATAATCCTACTTCCAGATCTATTTTTGAGACGGGAATTGCAAAATTTTTTGAGGATGTTGAGTTTGGGGGGAGAAATAAGGTTAGAAACATTGTCTTTGAGGAGGGATCGAGTCAGGAACACTCAGTGTCGATTCCTATCTTTGCTCCTGGGACTGTTCAGGTTCCTAGAAATGTTAATATCCCAGAAGCAATTCCGGATCCAATACAAGACAATGTTGATCAACTTCCCCATCAGGATGAAGAAGTTGTTCTTCCTCAAGTACAAGCTCAACAACCTCAAGAATTTGAGCCAAAACCTGTGCCTTTAAGGAGGTCCACTAGATAGAGAAGAAATGCTATTCCAGATGATTATGTAGTATATCTTCAGGAACATGAGGACACTGTAGACATGGTGGAAGATGATCCAATCAGCTTTCATCATGTCATGCAGGATCCCAACTCTCACAAGTGGATTGAGGCAATGGGTGAAGAATTTAAGTCAATGCAAGACAATCAAGTTTGGGATCTTGTTCCATTACCTGAAGGAAAGAAACTCATTGGTTGCAAATGGATATTTAAAACCAAGAGGGATTCTAAAGGTAATGTGGAAAGATATAAGGCTCGTCTTGTAGCTAAAGGCTTCACTCAGAAAGAGGGGATTGACTATAAAGAGACATTCTCTCCGGTTTCACTGAAGGACTCTTTTAGGACAATCATGGCTCTAGTTGCACATTTTGATCTTGAGTTAAATCAAATGGATGTGAAGACTGCGTTTCTCAATGGAGACATTGATGAAACCATCTATATGGTGCAGCCAGAAAACTTTGTGTCTGGAGACCCAAAGCGACTGGTATGCAGATTAAAGAAATCCATTTATGGACTCAAGCAAGCTTCTCGTCAGTGGTACTTCAAGTTCCATGAAGTAGTTGTCTCTTTTGGTTTTGAGACAAATGCTGTGGAAGATTGTGTGTATCACAAGTTCAGTGGGAGTAGGTTTATCTTTTTGGTCTTATATGTGGATGGCATATTGCTTGCTACTAACTGTAAGGACTTGCTGCACGAGACCAAAGTCTTTCTCTCAAAATACTTTGAGATGAAAGATTTAGGTGAAGCTTCTTTTGTATTAGGGATTCAAATACATCGAGACCGTACTCGAGGTATTCTTGGATTATCACAAAAGGGCTATATTGAGAAAGTGCTCAAGAGATTTAGTATGCACAACAGTAGACCAATTGATACCCCAGTTGCTAAAGGAGATAAATTCAGTCTTGATCAATGTCCAAAGGGTGAACTTGAGATTCAGAAGATGCAGAAAATTCCTTATGCGTCAGCAGTTGGGAGTCTGATGTATGATCAAGTTTGCACTCGTCCAGATATTTCATTCATAGTTGGCATGTTAGGGCGATATCTCAGCAATCCAGGAATGGATCATTGGAAAGCAGCCAAAAGAGTCTTGAGGTATCTTCAGAGAACTAAGGGACATATGCTCACATACAGGCGATCAGATCAGCTTGAGATCATTGGGTATACTGATTTTGATTTTGCGGGATGCTAAGACAGTCGAAAATCCACATCAGGCTACATATATCTCTTGGCTGGTGGTGCTATTTCTTGGAAGAGTGTGAAACAAACTCTAGTAGCTACCTCCACCATAGAAGCAGGATTTGTAGCAAGTTATGAGGCATCCAATCAGACAATCTGGCTAAGGAACTTTGTCACAGGGCTGCGCATTGTGAATGGCATTGAAAGGCCATTAAAGTTATACTATGATAATAACTCAGCGGTTTTATTCTCCAACAATAACAGAAGCTCTTCTCGATTGAGACGCATTGGGATAAAGTTTCTGGCTGTGAGGGAGAGAGTACAGAGTGGACAGATATCCATAGAGCATATTGGAACGAACTCCATGATTGCGGATCCACTCACTAAGGCTGTGATACCGAAAGTTTTTCATGAGCACACTACTCATATGGGTGTCACATTATTTGAGACTATTTAGTTTCAGTGGGAGTTTGTTCATTATGGTTACATTATATTTGTGTATACTCTGTTTTGTAATGGATATATTATGTTATTCAGTTTCTGCAGAAAATAAAGTATCTATTTTGTTACACTCTGTATTATTATTGATTGATCTCACTAAAGTATGACCAGTTGGAAACATGCATGATTAGATCACATTACATGTAGTTTCCATGCTACACTCTTATTATCGATCTATGTCATTTGAGAGTATTGGTAATGTGATTGATGGTGGTTTGAGTCACGATGAATGTGGCGACTGACCCTTCAGTCCTTTATCGATATAATCAATGGACGAGATTGTTTGAGGCACCTTCAGTATGACTGTTTTTATGAGCTCATTAAGATATATACATTTAGATTTAATATATGTTAGCCCAAGTGGGAGATTGTTAGAATTAATTTTATATTGATAAAATTAATCTTCTAATTAATCATAAGTATGGGCTAAATATATTTAAATATTAAATATGTATTGCAGTCAAATTAAGATAGTCAAATTAAAGTTTTGATCTAATTAGGATTGTTGACTATTGAGGTGTCCTACTCGTAATAGGATTATAAGTGTAGAGACCGATAAGAATTTCTGTTTTGTTGAAGGACCAAAATAGAAATTAATCATCATATTCAGTTATAAATAAGGGGTCGTGGTCTCCGGGGGAACATAACAATTTTGAGAGAACATTACGTTCCTTCAGTAGTACTTCCGCTAAACCTAAAGTGTGTATCCCCTGGAAGGCGACAAACCCCAAAATCGTCTTCAGCATCAACATACGATGATGTCAGGTATGCAATTTAGCCCTTTGCAATTTAATTTGAATAATCTAGTGATCTATGCATATTTTAGGTTTTAGAAAAATCAGGTTTTCTCCCCTTTTCATAGTATTCCATAGTTTTTAAGTTGAATAATATTTTATTCATCTTAAATTTTAGAATTATCATTCTTTTCGTTGAATCTTTTAAAATATTTTATGTTAATATTCATCAATGACTATTAAAATAAAAAAAAATTATTAAGAAGTATTGAATAAGAAAATAAACAAACAAATTTTTATTTAAAAAATTAAAATTAAAAAAAAATATTTTCACAATTAAATAATACTTAAAATTTATTAAAATTTTAAAGGTATTTTTTTTAATGCTGAATAATTATTATATAATTTTAACAGATAAAAATTTCTATCAATTAGTTTAATAATTTTGCGTTTCTTGAAACCAACCAATGACTTTAAATTTGAGTCCAAACTGATTATAAGATAGTAGATTATGAATAAGGGCTGTTGACAGATTCAAAAGCTAAACAGGTTGACTGCTTCATTTCTCTGATAGTAGTAGGGATGGAAATTTCTTCCCAATATTTTACACACACGTATATATTTATATATATCAATCATTGGTATAAATTAATTAATATTTTACACACCCGTATATATTTATATATATAAATCATTCGTCGTATAAATTAGTTTTGAATTGATTTGTGGAGAAAAACGTGTATTTATTGTTCGGTGCAAAGTTGTTTGGCTTAATTTATAAATATTTTTAATGTAAAATAAATTTTTATTAATAAATTAAAAAATATATTTATAAAATATAAATAAAAATTTAAAATATATAAAATATATATATATAATAAAATTATTAGAACTAAATTTTCTTAAACTTCTTTAATGCAAATAATAAATGCTCATTTTATCTATCATATGTTATTTTTTATACGATAATGATACTTTCATTTATGAAGAATAAACAATCTTCGTTATAGAAGAATAAGTTTCTATTATAAAATGATAAATAACCTTTATTTGAAAAGAACATATAACATTCAAATAAAAAGGATAAAATTTTATAATAAAAACTTATATAATATTCAATTTTACTCTAAAAAAATATATAAAACTAAAACACAAATGCTAAATTTTAGATCTATATTAATCTGAAAATTATTTAAGAACAAACTATACAAAAAATATATAAAATTAAAAAAATCAAATAATAAATTAGAAAAAAAAATAAACGGAATTGTTATCTGTCAATAAAATGACAGCAGCCTACTCTCAAACTAAGAAAAAAATCTATGAGAGTTTAAAGAGAAAGAAGGTAGCTAGGTTTATAAGTACTAGTTACATATAAATTAATATAAATTTATAAATATTTAAAATTTATAGCTATATTTTTTTAAGTGTTAAATGGTTGATAAATATTTAATATGTTTAATAAAAAATAATTTATAAATATATTTACTATTAATATAATTAAAAAAGAATATGAAAATATATTAATAAAAACTTATATAGCATTCAATTTTATTTTAAAAAATAAAAAAATATGAAAATAAGACACAAACGTTAAATTTTAAATATATATTAATCTGAAAATTATTTGAGAACAAACTATATAAAAAATATATAAAATTAAAAAAATATATAAAAATTAAATAATAATTTTAAAAGAAAGATAAACGGGGATGTCATCTGTTAATAAAATGATGGCAACCCACTCTTAAATAAAGAAAAAAAAATCTATATGAGTTTAAAGAGAAATAGGGTGAATAGGTTTATAAGTACTAATTACATATAAATTAATATAAACTTATAAATATTTAAAATTTATAGCTATATATTTTTTAAATTTTAAATGGTTGATAAATATCTAATATGTTTGATAAAAAAATAATTTATAAATATACTTATTATTAATATAATTAAAAAGAATATTAAAATAAATAGAATTGATATATTAAATTATTTAGACAAATTAACTTATAAACTAAATGTAATAATAAGTTGATTTTTCTAAGTTATTTTTTAGTTTATATAAAATTATTTAAATAAATATATTAATCTAAATTTAGAGCTCATAATTTATTTTAAAAGCTATTTTGACGAGCATATAAGCAATGTCAAATACTCTCTACATTTTGATGAGCATTAGACCATCTTATTAATTTTTTTTAAAAAAAGAAAAAAAATGTTTCTTGTTCAAGTGAAATTTAATGGTTTCTTTGGGAAAGACAAGCAAAAATATTTTATGGAGTTAAACTTATCCTATAGTAGGTAGAGAGCTTGCAATGCCTATTTTTACACTCTTATTACTTGCCAACATTGTGTCTTATGATTGTCTTCAAGTCATTATCTTCTTATTCAAAATTGGAAATAAAGAGAAAAAATGAAAAAAAAAAAATCAATCAACCAATAAAGACTTATTGCCACACTTTGAAGTTTCAATAGATATTTATTGCCTTTCCCTCTTTCTGGTGGAAGAATTAATTGTTTATTTAATGCAATTTAGGCCCACTTTGTAGCTTTGATTTTTAATTAAATAAATATTTTTTTACAAAAAAATATAATGATTTAATTTTTGATATATGACTTTTAGCTTACTGTCATGGCCAGCCAAAAACAAGTTGTATCTTTTCAAAACATGAATAATAATGGATTATATTCTTCCTCACGGTTTATTTTCTTAGAAAAAAAATATACATAGCTTAGGTAGAAAAAAGCAAAAAAAGAAAAAAATATTTTTTGCCAGCCATTTTTTTTATGATATTTGGTTGCTTATGCTAAATGGGTTTTTAGTTATGAAATATTTGAAACTAAAAAGAAAGAGTTTTTGGAAGTTTTAAAAGGAGATGAGTTCAGGAATTCTGGTGTATCTTCTCATTGCTTCTCTCGAAATTTATAGCATAGCAGCAGGGACTGACAGTGATGATTGTAAGTTCATGACAATTTGTATTCTTTGTGTTTTTTTCCCCTGACTTTTTTTTTTGTGAAAATTAGCAAATCATGTTCAATGGCAACTTGTGCCTTCTTAACAGACTACAATTTACTGCAAATGAAGATTTTATAAGTAGATAGTTGCTTATTTCTTCTGTTTCAAGTCATACAGCCAAACATAACTTCATAGATCTTCATAACAGGCTTTACTTTTTTCTTACTTTGTTATGGAAGAATGGCTGTAAGCAATTATGCTTTTGAAAATTCTTCCATATATAGATTACATAAAAACTCAGGAAGAATTGGCAAGTTCTATAAATTTCATACAAATGGGAAATTCATATGCTAATGACTTAACTAAACCTTAATCCCAAGTAACTCTTTTTCCACTTGGAGCGATTTTGCATTATATTTTCGGAGAGATATAGGATTGTTAGATCATTCTGAACAACTAATGACTTGAATCATGTAAAAAAATTGAATGTTGATGCAGTTACTGCTCTGAAAGCTCTCAAGGATATTTGGCAAAACTTACCACCTAACTGGGTTGGTACAGACCCTTGTGGAAGCAGATGGGAAGGTATAGGCTGCACCAATTCAAGGGTGACTTCCATGTAAGTAATTGGACATACTCCACTTTCTAATGCTAATATGAGCCAGGAAAATTCTTCCTTGCAAGATTAGCCTAATTATTTTCAACTGCAGAACATTGCCAAGCATGGGACTGAAAGGATCACTGTCTGGAGATATCTCAGCCTTTTCAGAACTACTGATTCTGTAAGTTTTCAGCCTACATTTTGTCTCTTCCTTTCAGGAATAGTACCCATCATAAAACTATTTTACACCTTTTATTGGAGCTATTATGAAGTGATTGTTTTCGCCAATAAATACAGATCGTTTATCGTAATGTTTCATTTCTGATGGTTACCAGGGATCTATCATACAACAAGGATCTTGGAGGACCTCTTCCAACTTCAATTGGGAATTTGAAGAAGCTAACAAACTTGTAAGAGCACACATTGTTGCTGTTATAGTTTTAAGTGACATGGACCCAATTCCCCTTTTTGTCGTAGTCCTCTTATTAACTTGACAATTTTTTACTTTCATTCTAGAATCCTTGTTGGTTGTGGTTTCTCTGGTACTATCCCTGATTCAATAGGATCACTGGGGCAACTGGTCTATCTGTAAGAATTTCAACTTTTAATACTTTCCTTTTTCTGTTGCAGGATAGTAATAGACATGCTATTTTGTATAAGCATTTGAACTTATAATTGTATCAATTTTTTTTTTTTTTTGCCTCTTTCGAGCTCAGTTCATGTGCAAGTTCACATTTCTGAAAAATCTGTTCTGCTATTGACTGCAGATCACTAAACTCCAATGGTTTCACTGGACCAATTCCACCTTCAATTGGCAGATTATCTAAGCTTTATTGGTTGGATCTAGCTGACAATAAGCTTAATGGACCCATCCCAATCTCTAAAGGGACTACACCTGGTCTTGATATGCTACATGGAACAAAGCACTTGTATGTCTCATCTTTTTGTGGTACCAGGCTGATTAAAGCTTCTCTTTTTTTTTTTTTACTTATTGAATCATTTTTCCAAACATTAATGTGTGTATAAAACCTGTTTAACAGTCATTTTGGAATGAATCAGCTCTCAGGCCCAATACCACCTGAACTTTTCAGCTCAGACATGATTCTCATCCATTTGTAAGTTTCATTGAAATGTGTATGGTGATAGTATAGTACAAGCAGATTATAGAAACTTCTATAAAGATATGTTGCATATCTATTTATTCATCATTTCCTAGTCGCATGGTTTTCTTCTCTTTTACATTTCATATTTCTTTTGCTGGTGCAGGTTTTTTACTCTATCTTGCTGTATATTCTATACATATATCCTGTAATATCACATGAATGCTGGCAACAGACACCTTCCAATTTAAGCACTGATTTTGAGGGATGCTTTATTGTTTTTTTCTTTTTGTGTTTCTTCTTTGTCTGGGCAGGCTTTTAGACAGTAACAACCTCACTGGTAGCATTCCTTCTTCCCTTGCTAATGTGCAGACTTTGGAGGTTGTGTAAGTATCTATATAAACTGCAGTAATTTCATATCCACATTAATGTCAATCAAGTTTGTCTTGAATGTCTTCGTATTGTCTTGGCTACAGACGCCTTGATCGGAATTCATTGACAGGACCTGTCCCTTCCAACTTCAACAATCTTACCAGTGTCAGTGAGTTGTAAGTACCCAGAAGAGAGACCTTTAGAATAATGGTTTTACTGAAGTCATTTCACTATGCTAAGAGCATCTGTTGTTGATCAATTTCAGATTGTTGTCCAACAATGCATTGACAGGACTTGTTCCCAACCTTACTGGGATGAATTTGCTCACATACTTGTAAGATCTTATGCTGTCTATTAATACCCATCAGCAGGAAACTCAACTTTATTCTTCTCTATATTCATACTTAAAATTGAAAGTTTTCTGCAGGGACTTGAGCAATAATAGCTTTGAGGCATCAGTTTTTCCTCCTTGGATTTCAAATTCACTGTCTTTGACAACATTGTATGTCTCTTTCCTTCCACCTTACTCAATCTCCTAAAGCCGCATAAAGACATCTAAACTTAACTAATGGCAGAAAATAAGACAATTTAATAAAGAAAAAAAACTTGTTCTTGTTTTGTGTTTATGTTTAACTCAGACTGTCTTACACTATTCTAGACCTGTATACAACAATGAGAGATAAGGCCTTAATCGAAATACCAACAGATACATGTGACCAACTCAGCATGCAAATGTGTGTTAGGCTGTGCCTGCTTTGATAAGGATTTCAGTGTTTTGGTTTTAGTTTATAATTTATTAATTTTGTATGGCAGAATGATGGAGAATACAAAACTTCAGGGAGAGGTTCCAACTGACTTATTCAGCCTTTCCCATTTACAGAAAGTGTGAGTATCTGCTTCATCTCCAGTAGCCAACAATTACTTCTATGAACATCAAGAAATCCCCAAGAAAAGAAATAGCTGCTTACTTTTTTTTCAGATGTGATAGGAGTGTAGCTATCTATTTTTAGCTGATAATGGTACTTACTAATAGTTTTTTTTTTTAAACTTGAGATCACAGAGTGCTAAATAACAACCAACTCAATGGCACTTTAGATATGGGAACAAGCTTTGGCGTTCTGCAGCTCGTTGATTTGCAAGAGAATCGAATTGCTGCCTTTGCACAAAGACCAGGACAAGATCAAGTTGATGTCATGTAAGTTACATTCTTTGCATATGCTTCGAAGTTTGAACAATATATATATTTCTAATGAACTCAAAACTTGTTGGAGATGTTTTCTGCTTGTTACGAGCTTATGTTTTTCTTTTTATCTGTTAAACTTTGCAGCCTTTTGAATAACCCAGTTTGTCAGGAATCAGGAACATCAGAACCTTATTGCATCCTTCCCATACCTGATTCTTCATATGAAACACCACCGAATAATTGTGCGCCTGTCCCTTGCACTGCAGATAAGATTTCCAGTCCTAACTGTAAATGCTCATATCCATACTCAGGACTTCTAGTTTTCAGGGCTCCTTCATTCTCAAACTTGGGAAACACAACCCTTTACAAGTCTCTCCAGCAAGCATTGATGAATTCTTTTAGATCCAATAAACTTCCTGTGGATTCAGTTTCTGTAAGTAATCCAAGAAAGGATTCATTTGAGTACTTTGATATGGATCTACAAATTTTTCCATCTGGAAAAGATCATTTCAATCGAACAATTGTTGCTGGGATTGGATTTGTGCTAAGCAATCAGACTTTCAAGCCACCAAAAGAATTTGGACCCTTCTATTTTATTGGAGATACTTATAAGCATTTCGCTGGTACCTTCACAATCCATGCAATAAAATGAATTGTTTCATTGTTGTTTCTGTTCTCATACCACTTCTTGCTCTCTACCTCTGACTTCTTGCTTAGGAGAAGGCACGGGATCAAGCAACTCATCAAATACTGGCATTATCATTGGAGCTGCAGCCGCTGGTTCAGCCCTTGTGCTGTTATTGCTCCTCGCTGGGATTTATGCTTATCGCCAGAAGAAGAGAGCAGAAAGAGCAACTGAACAGAATAATCCTTTTGGTACAATGAGGCTTTTATATTGCACTTGGCATTAAGTTGATATGGTTTCTTGGATTTACTTGTTTATGTACATTATGAAAATGCAGCACGCTGGGATTCAAGCAAGAACAGTGGTGCAGAAGTACCTCAGTTAAAAGGAGCCAAATGCTTTTCTTTTGAAGAACTTAAGAGATACGCCAACAATTTTGCAGAAGCCAATGATATTGGATGTGGAGGTTATGGAAAGGTGAACTAACATTGAACAATGTAATAAAATTAGTAATATGGGGTTTGTTTTAACACAATGAACAATTTTTTTTTTTCCTTTTTTACAGGTATATAGGGGAGTCCTTCCCTCTGGGCGACTGGTTGCCATAAAACGAGCTCAACAAGGATCGTTGCAGGGTGGGGTAGAATTCAAAAATGAGATTGAACTTCTATCAAGAGTACATCATAAAAATTTAGTAAGCCTTTTGGGATTTTGCTTTGAGAGAGGTGAACAAATGCTTATATATGAGTTTATTGCAAATGGGAGTCTCAGCGATAGCCTGTCAGGTGCATCTATTAACCTTGAAATGCTTCAGTTTGATACTTCTTGAATATTCACATGGAACATTATGTTTTACAAGAATGCGTTATTCACTGGAAACTTATGTGGCTAAATACCTTCACAAATTAGGAAATTCACTTCAGGCTTTCATTCTTAATGCATATTTAGTTATGATTATATTCAAATAAACATACTTTTCCTCAAAAGGATGCTAATCCTGCACTTGTTTCTTCATTCCCATGAAAGCAGGGAAGACAGGAATCAGGCTGGATTGGCTTAAGAGACTTAAAATCGCACTTGGTGCAGCAAGAGGTCTGGCCTATATGCATGAGCTTGCTAACCCTCCCATTATCCATAGGGACATAAAGTCGACCAACATTCTGCTGGATGAACGCTTGAATGCAAAAGTTGCTGATTTTGGTCTCTCCAAGCCAATGGGTGACACTGAAAAGGGTCATGTTACTACTCAAGTTAAAGGCACAATGGTGAGTGCATCCATACCCCTACTCCGTGAAAAACATGTTGTTCATTATCATTGGCATGTTCGCTCACCTTACTCAGAAATATAATGTAGATATATTTTGAAAATGCAGTTCAAAAATGTAGTTTAAAGGAAAAACACTCTGATTAAGAAGAAGAAATATGCAGATTATGATATATCATCTTCCCAGAAGTAGTGAGGTTTATAGTAGTATTTGATGGGGCTAACAGGGATATTAGAACTAACAAACTCATTGTATTTGTTTAGGGTTATTTGGATCCAGAATATTACATGACCCAGCAGTTAACAGAGAAGAGTGATGTTTATAGCTTCGGAGTTGTTATGTTGGAGCTACTAACTGGAAGAACACCAATAGAACGTGGACATTACATAGTGAGAGAAGTAAGGATTGCACTTGATAGAACAAAAGATTTATATAACCTCCATGAACTTCTTGACCCAGGCATTGGTCTGGAAACATCATTAAAAGGTATAGATAGGTTTGTGGATCTTGCAATGAAATGTGTACAAGAATCAGGAGCAGACAGACCTACAATGGGTGAAGTGGTGAAAGAGATAGAGAATATCTTGCAGCTAGCTGGTTTAAACCCCAATGCTGAGTCAGTGTCTACATCTTCAAGCTACGAGGATGCAGGAAAAGGAAGCCCGCGCCATCCTTACAACAAAGACTCAATCGATTATGGTGGGGGCCTTCCACCTTCAAAGATAGAGGCGAAATGAACATTCTTGCATTTCAATTTTGCACTTCGTTTATAGTTTGAAATGTTTAAACACTACTGCAATTATGTGCTAGTTTTCTTGTCATGTTTGAAGCATGTAATGAATTATAATTGAATTCTTTGCTTGTGAATGTTTAGCAGAAATGCTGTAAACAAAAGAAAAAAAAACAGAAAAAAAAATGCAAGACATGACAAACTGTCAATGCTTTAGAAATTTCACATTGGCATTGCTGTTTGTATATCCTCTTTAAAGATTTGCAATAGATTGATTCTTCAGTACTTCTTTATTGCTTCTATTTCTTCTGTTTGAGTTCACTAATGTCAAGATACAAAAATATGAATTATTTGTACCTATTCATCAAGTCATTGGCTTCTCTAATAGCGCAGAGAAATACCACTCATTTTTATGAATTCCTCTGTCAAGCTTCATGCCTGCATTCCATCTAAGATTCTTGAATCCAACACGATCTATCATTGGAATGTAAGTCTGATTCAGCTGTGATCCAAGGCAGAAGAAATGATCGAGCCAGAAGAGTCCTCCAGGCCTCAACACCCTGTAAATATCATAAAGAGTGAACTCAAGCATTACATCTGGAATCCAGTTGCTTAAAACATGCATGGAGTGAACTATATCAAGCGTGTTTTCAAAGAATGGAAGCCTCTGAGAAACACTGAGATGCATTGGAATCAATCCTCTTGATGCAATGAAGCTGTTGAATGGACCATCAAGATTCATTGAGCTTGTAATGATAGTAACATTTCGTTCTTTCATTCTAGCTGCAAATGTTCCAGAGCCACCTCCAATATCAAGTCCAATTCTGATAGTTCCATAAGGTTTTACTTTAAGAACTTGATCAATTCCATAATCAAGTCCTCCATTGTCAAACATCCATCTTGTCTTCTCCCTTCCCTGCAAGTCGAAACAATCCTTGCAGTCAAAGTAACCAGCCATGTTTTTTCTATCAATTAAGCACTTATAAGTTTTGCAGGTATAAGGATCCCAGATGATGTTAGTATCAGGTGGGGTTGCCCAAAGACTTTCCGGTAATGGGGTTGGCTCGACATAGTTCACTGGAGACTTAGCTCGACATCTCCGGCGAGGGAGAGGCTCACAGCCTCTTAGCATCAACTTTTGAGCAAACACATCATCTACAGGGCATTCACCACCAATATCATAACTCATGTACTTAGTCAACTCCTCTTGATACCTCAAGCAACTTGCACCAACCGGCGGATAAACCTCATCAGAATCAGTCCTCGGAGAAAATCCAAGTGGGAGTTTATGAGGACCGATTGCTAGCATAAGTTCATCAGACAAATCAATGCCAAACTTATCACTGAACTTCATAGGCTGCTGCTGGTTACTTAGTTCAATGAGAAGTGCTTCTACGAGCAAGTTGGTGGAGTTAAGCTTTCTAGATAACTCAGCAATCAACAAATGACTATTAGCAAGCTGTTCTTGAATGGAGTTAAGTTCATGAGACAAAGCATTTGAGTCCCATAATGGGAAAGGAATTTGGTTAGTGTAGCTTGATAGCTTCAAAGAAGGGCCAGTGAAAATGTAGATAGTGAGAAGATTGGTTAATATTACAAGCACAAGCATTTTAAGCTTGTACTTGGTTTGAAGTTGCTGATGTGAAGGTTTCTTTGGGCAATCTTCAACTCCACTTCCCATTTTTTTCACTTTCTTTCTCTGTTTCTTGAGTTGCACACCTTATAACTTAGTTGCAAGTACTTTTTTTTAATCATCGTTTGGAGTCAACTCTGTTAGGACTATTCCATTCAACACAGCTGCTTGTACAGAAATTCGAACTCGACATTTTTGCTTAAACTAAAATAGCCATTTACATTATAACTTAATTGCAGGTGCATATTTTTATGAAAGATAAACTTCAATTTTCCCATATAAAAATATTAAAAAGAAAAAGTGACTTTGGTGAGTGTGAATGGCACATTTGAAGTTGAAATTTTTGTTGTCAATATGGGAGTATGCATTTTAATGATGGCAATGTCAACTCTTATTACCAGTTTCTCCGGATCTTGGCTTCACCTCTCATTTATTACTTTGAAGTCATTCACTAATAAGCCTTGAAATCTGCTCCCATCCATTCTCTACCTCAATCGTCAAGATCTCCATTTATATCTAGAGATAGGCATTTTGTGAATAGCTAGACATGTATTTGTAATGGTATTTTCATGTTTAAATATACATTTATAATTTATAAATGATACTATAAAAAAAATTTAAAATATTTCTTTTTTCATAATAAAAAAAAAATTATACTTCCTCCATCTTATTAAAAATATTATTTTTAAGAAAAAAATTATTTCGCTAAAATTATTAATTTATAAAATAAAAAAAATAGTTAATTTTTTTTAAGTATAACTTTGTTGTTATTATTATAGTTACCATATTATTGGTATTTTAATTTATTTAAAATAACTTTCTATAAAATTAAAAAAATATAATGATTATAGGTTAATTAATATTTGTGGATGCATTAAATTCGACAATTTCAATGCAGCAATATTTTGCGTAATATAACTTGTAGTCTAATCCCACTTGGGAATATAACTTGCAGAGTCTAATCCCAGTTGGGAAGTGATAGAAAGATTAGAATATTTCCTAACAAGGAGGCAAACATATGTTGAGATTGTGTCCCTGATTTAAAGAGGAAAATGAAAATAATCGATTGTGACTGACTTGTAAAAATCTAGAGATTATAATTATTTTTTTAACAACTTCATGTGGGTAAGGAGATATTTAAAATTGTAATTCGAAATTTAAGTGAAAATGTTGAAAATATATCTCATTTACAACAAAAAAAAAATAAAGCCAATAATATAAAAAAAGGTAATTTGATAGAAATAAAATTGAGTCATTTTACATAACTCCATTAAAAAATCAATAGTAGTATAGGACTTAAATAATCTTTAAAAGACTTGTGATATATTTACAATAATACTTATAACCATACACAACTATACTCATATTCATAACTACAATTATCACCATGATCATAGGCACATGACCAAACCTTACAATTATAATTATAACAATGATCACAAACACATAATTAAGTTCATAAAAAAATACAAATGCAAAATGACTAATATGTCTATAAAATATGACAAAATATAAAAAATAATAAAAATATGTATATTTATAAACTGCAATATAAAAGTAATGAAGTGATGGACAAGTCTATACACTGCAATGAAATAAAAAGATGAAGTTTTTGAATGTTCAAAGAAGAGTACTATCACTCAGGATGCGCTTAACATTAATAAACAAATTTTAAAGCCATGAGAGAAGAAATTCACAATTGCAGCACAAGAAAAAATCAAACAAAGATTAATAAAAAATATTTAAATTAAAAAAATAAATCGTTTTTATTTGATATGTTAAATTATATTTTTCTTGCTATCAACTAGTCAAAATTTGTGGTTAATTATAATTATTTTTAAGGGATAAGGTTCAAATACACCCTTATAGTTTAGCAAAAATCTTACTTAAGCACTTAAAGTTTTTTTTGTTAGATCATTTTTTTTTTTTTGTAAAAAATGGTTCAATTGAATCCTTGTTATGACGAAATTTAAATTTCTGTTAACTTCTGTCTATATAGTACTAAGAATCCCATTTTTTACACATGCCTAAATCTCATTGGTTTGTAGAAAATTAAAAATAATAAAATAATAAAAATTTAAATAAAAATATTTTTTTCTTCTTCTTCGTGATTTGGAAAGATAAACCGGCCATCACCCTTTTGAAAATTACCATTGCTATCGCCGTCATTGTTCGAAAAATCCAACTCACCACTACCATTGATGTTCCAAAATAAAAATCACCACTAGGTCCACCACCACAATCGATTGCGGCAAAAACCAATACAAACCAACCTGCACAAACATAATAGCCATGGCCTTCCATAAGACCATATTCCACTAGAAGCACTATCTCTCAATCGACATGGTTAAGCACCAAATCTATGGGTCTATTCTTCTTTTTCTCTTTCTTATTCATACATTTTCTTATGGGTTTAGGTTTTTTTTTTATTTTGTACTGATTTACACTAATTTTTGCCTATTAGTTTTGGAATTTGGATTTTGTTTGGTTTTTGAATTGGATTTGTTAGATTATGACTTTAAATTGATTTGACTTTTTGGTTTTTGAGGGTTCTTCAGCTACAAAGAGTTGGTAATTGTTGTACTTGATGTAAGAATTGTATGTTTAGGCATAGAGAGTGTGTTTGTGGATGGTGAGCCTACTAAGTTTGAATATTACCCACATCAACAAAATGTGATGGAAAGTAGGAAGAGATGGAGGTAGCTTTCTACTTCAAGCTCAGCTATTGATGTTGTGGCTCTTTAAAGTGTCAGGCAAAAGAGAAAAAGATAGAGATGGAGATGGGTGGAGAGAAATTTATAGTTTTTCTTTGCGTTGAGGATTCAGATTATGTGAAAAAGAAGTATGGAGAGTATTTCAGAGTATTTGTTAGAATACTAGGAGAGGAAGGGGACACATGGAGTGTTTATAGAGTGGCTTCTGCAGATTTTCCTAATGATGATGAGATTGAAAGTTTTGATGAGTTTGTTATTACTGAAAGTTGCAATGATGTTCATGAAAAATGATGTTTGGATCTGTAAACTATTGAATCTCTTGAAGAAATTGCATTTTATAAAAAAAAATTCTAGGTATTTTGTTTTGGATATCAAGTATTATAATTTTTTTATTATTTTGTTTGTTTTAATTATTTTATCATTATTTAATTTAATTATTTAATTATTTTATCATTATTTAATTTAATTATTTTAAATTTTAAATTTTAAATTTTAAATTTTTTATAAACCAATGAGATTGAGACATGTATAAAAAAAATAATACTCATAGTACTATATAGACAAAAGTTAACAGAAATTTAACTTCTGGCGCAACAGTAGTTTAATTGAACCATTTTTTATTAAAAAAAAAGAGTATAATTGAATCAAAAAAAAATTTTAAATGATTAAATGAGATTTTTGCTATATTATAAGGGTGTATTTGAACCTTATCCTTTATTTTTAATGTAGGATAATAATTTACTTTGTTCAATCAAATGTAAAAAAAAAAAAAAAAAACTTTTGCAGCAGTGATATTTTGATACAGAATAGGATCTTGCACAAATCAAGAACTTGATTGAAACGTATCTCTCAAGTAACTAATTGTTTTGTGTTATATATTAATTATGTAACGCAGTGATGACCATCATCACCATGTATAACAATCAACAGAAGATGAAACTATATATAATCATGTTTAATAATTAAAATACTTTTCTAATCTAATCTTCACTCTGTTTATTATTTAATGTTTAATTCATGATAATTAATATTTCTCTAAGTAATAATTTATATCTGTACTGCAAATTTGTGCCATTTACTCTCTCACAAATCCTAATCATATCAATTTAACTATTAATAATAAAGCCTCCAAAATGGGTGTCATAATTGTGCGAGCTCATTGAATAAGTATATTGTATATAACCCAATTCGTGTAAAGACCATTAAAAATAATTCATTATTTATTATTTCTATTAAATTATATATTTGATTACAAATTAATAATTAATTTCACCAATTGTTTTGAATTTTTTTATTTATATCATGTTAAAAACAATATAACTCAACTCATAAAAATTCATGTCATGAAACATAATAAAATTTTATACTGATTGTTGCCTAATGTAATGCCCCTTTTTTACCTAGACTTGAGACCGATCATTACAGGTGTATACGGCTAGATTTACCCCTAATCTAAGGCTCGGTCCAAGTATACTTTGAGCCAAATAATTTAACCCGTAACCCAATCTTAACCCGAATTGGCCGGACTACTTTAGTTTGATCGGATAAACCGGACCAATGGGTCAAGCCAATAGATTTTTTTTTTGTTTTTTTTTTAAATTTCTGCAATACACACTGCATATATATGCAGTATGTACACTGCATAATATAGTAAATATAATATATCGGCGGATTGGCCCGAGAAGAATGCCCAACCCTAGAGACATCGGGCTTCAAATGAGAAGCTCAAGGCCCAACCTATAACTTTTAAATCCCAAATTAATATGTTTGAATAGGACTGAATTGAGTTAGATTATTCGAGTTGACAGGATTTATGAACATCCCTACCGATTATGCATAAAAAATTATTATGTATTTTATGTTCAAAACAATACATATAGGTAATTTTGAGAAAATAATATCAACTTTTATTTTAATTTTTATATACGGTTTTACACCGTAGCATGGAGTTCATGTAATTATTTTTTTTTCCAAAAAAAAAGTCAATAGTTTAACATAAAAAAAATTGAAATAGAAAAATATTATGGGAATAAATTAAAATTTAAAAATATTAATAATATATAAGAAAACGTTTAGTGAATTTTAATTTAACAGTACTTATATTTTTAAAACTAATAAATTTTATTTTCGAATCTCAATCCAAATTATATATATTGAAATGCTAATATAATCATTAAGATTTAATTCTAAATTTTTTTAAAAAAAAAATTGGCATAAAAGAGTATAAAATCTCTAAATTTTACTTAAAATAAATAAATGTAAATGCATATTTTATGAAATTTCCAAAGGATTGTAAAGATCTATCCAAAATAAAACGAACTCTTAATTAATTAGTGAGTGTATCCCTTTCTAACAGCTTTGTGAAAGCACACAATTTGTTGCTTTTTGAATTTAATTAATTAATTAATTAAGGAAAAAAATATTGTGAAATTTAAGTTGGCTGTGATATGACCTTGCAACAACTATAATAGTAAACAACTTCAAAAGTTCAATTACAAGTCGCCTGATCTTTCAATTTAATTTTAATCCTTTCTTCAATATTTGAAATCTTACCTAATATTGTTATGTTTTTAATATACCTACTTTAGTTGATGGATTTGAAACCATTACTAACTAAAATTAATAAAAGAAAAGAAAAAAAATATAAAGTGAGTTCGAAAATCATCTTTTTAAAGAAAAGTTTGACTCTAACATCACTGAATAAAAGAAAGTATTATTACTAAATTTAGGGTTTTAATTGCTTATTATAATAACGTTATACACAAATTACAATGTCATTATTTATATTTAGTTATATACCATAATTATAAAATTGCTCTTAAGTGATTTATAACTTTGTATGAATATAATTTGAGTTTAATCTTAAATAAAAATGCAATTTGCTGTCTAATAGACAAATCATAAAATTATTTGAAAAGTCATATAACACCTAAATTATAAATAAAAAAAGTTTATCGAATTATGTAATTATTAAACTCAAGAAATTATTTAAAATAATCCATTCAACTTTAATTTGACAATAAGTACATATACAAATTGACTATAAATTCATATTCAAATCTTATTTTTATAATTAAAAAATTATTCAAAACATATTGATATATATAATTCAACTAAATTTGAATTTTAAGATAATTGAAATTAATTATATAATTTTTTTTATATTTTAAGTGAATTATATTTTTTTTACCTGTATAATCCTTCAAATTTGATTTGAACCATGTTTTGAATATCTCCAAAATTGAAAATTGTCCTAAGTCTTAGATGACCACACACACAATTGTCTTTTACAAAAAAATAAATAAATAAATTGCCAGCTTGTAGTTTGATAATGATGGGGTTAAAGTGATAGAGAGAACCACTCGCCTCCAAAACAGATGATCTCAAAGTCTCTAACTAATCAATACTTGCTCTTTGCACATTAATGTCCAAATATACTCTTTTTTTAGTACATTTGCATATCAATATATATATATATATATATATCCAAATTCAAAAAAATATTTACCCCATTTATCCACTAATCACTTCTTAAATAGACATTCAAAAAAAAGAAGATAAAATTGTTATTAATATTATATAAAACTATATATAAAGAATTATATTACTCTCTTTGGTTTTTCTCCTCTTTCTTTATATTATCATGTATCACCATCAATTGGACAATTTTGTGCTAACTTCTTCAGGTTCTCAATGATCATTACCAGCTTTGTATTCAGCCTATTCACAAAGCATTTGGGCAGCCATCCAGCAGGATCTAACTGTATTTTAACAAATAAAATAGTGTCAAAAACGGTGCCTTTTTGTTTACCAGCCAAAGTTTTAACACAAGAAACGTCCAAGTATATATTTTATCGCTGCTTACCCTGTCTATTTTACCATCCCAGCACATTATTTGTATTTCAGAATTCATGTTCAATTATGAATTTCTGGCTTGAAATTTTTACTGTTAACTATGCAATAGTAACTAACTTGTGAAATTTACCTGCACAACGTAAGTGACCATACAGGAGTCATCTTCAAGCTTCTCCACAACCCATCCTGACTGCAGCAGAAGTCCTCTGATTGCATTGTTTTGCTTAGGGTGCAATCCTGCAGCAATCTCTTTCGGCAGCGAAGCTACAGCTACTACCTAATTTTATTTGCAGAAACAAAACTAATCAAACTAAAATATTAAAACCAAAATTTTATTCATTACATTTTTTTTCTCTATTTTCTTTGCTATCCACTCACCAAAGTTCCATCTTCCATGGTTTCCCGTCGCTCATATACTATGAATTCTCTGTTTCTGAACAGAGGTTTTGAGTTGTCTCCAAACCTGAGGCGAATTATGCTTAACTTGTCTTCAAGATCCTTAATATATTTGGCTTCCACTAAGTCCGAATCCCATTGCTGAACCAAACCAAAAAGTGTTGAAATAAAAAATTTCATTCTTAAAAGACATGTATGTAACAAAAGGCTTTAAACATCGATTTACCCTTGCAGCATCAATTGCATTGGCAACAGTAATGAATTGTTGGGGAGAGACTGATCTTAGCAGCCACCTGCTTCGAAAGGCGTGAAACGAACCCGACCTTCTTTTTGATATCTCAACTCCATTATCTACAGTCAGAACCTTCCATCCATCATTGCCATTACCAAACCTATTTGCATCAGAAGCTGATAGCAACTCTTGTATGCAGCTTTCGCTTGCAAAGTGAACATATCTTCTTAATGAGTCCTCACTAATGGACCTACCAAAAATTGGGATGAAAATAAGAATCTGAGAAAACAATATAACAATCTAACAGTAACAATATCAAGAAAAGAAAGTTGTTGAGCACTTACCAAGACCGGCTGCTAGGCGTTGGACTACTGTTCATTGAAAAGTTCAAGAAATGTTCTTGGAGCCTTATTTTCCACTTCAAGGAGATAAAAAATGTTGTAGAGAGTTTTTATAGTACAAGAGAGAATAGTGTAGGAGAGGTTAAGGATTGGTTAGAGAAAGAAGCTGAGAAGTGTAAAATAATGCGAAGTGGGGCAAGGTCATTGATGCACATGCAATGCCAGAGGAACCTCCATGATTAGAACTGCACGTCTCTCTGTTTTAGAGAGAGAAGGAGAGATTAAAGATGGATTCTTTACTTGCAAAAAAGCAGCAAGAAACAAGGGTAGGGAAGATATGCACATGCAGTGTTTGTGGGGTTTTAAAAAATACAGCGAAGAGAAAAAAAAAAGATTAAAAAAATGAAAATTAAAGGCAGAATTAAGACTAACACATGGAGAATTAAACCCTACTATATTATCCAAAAACTCATTGCCTGTTTGCAGGTGACATTGACCCTACCAAAACAATATCATGACTTCCTTCATCACATGCCATGGCTAAGTCTAAACTGCTCTACCAAACAACATAAAGGACAACTCCAGCCTCAAATTGCAGTTTAACTGAAGAGTTAGAGAGGCCCTTTCTATTGCGGTTATTGTACTATCTCAACAAGACATTTAAATTTCAAGCACTTCAAAGTATCTAAAAATAGATAATGTTATCTAGTTTTCTGCAATTGAAACACAAGATTTTGGAACTATTCCACAGATCATCACATGCTCAGAAAGTAATGTTATGTATGGTAAAAGACACAAAAGTTAATCTTGGTTTTCGTTGTGGTCCAATAATAAAGAAAATGAGCATCTTTAACTAGCAATAGCATTAATTTATGAAAGTTGAGACATATCCTGATACATGTAAAATGATAATCAGATTGAAGATTAAAGTAACTTTTTGGAAATAAAGATAAAAGAGATGATGAAAGAGAGGGGGGCAGTTGAATTATTAAAGAAAACTAAGTTTCATTTCTGTCATTATTAACAACTAATGAAATACTAAAATTTTCAGCTCCTAAAAGAACTATGATGTGATGTTTATTAGTGCTTCAGGAATCCTTTAGCTTTCAGACTTTCCACTGTTTCTTGGATGGCATCTTCGACAGGAGTGAAGACTAGCCCCAGCTCAATTAATTTCTTGGCAGCATCTTTGCAAGCTGTAAGGCCCGGTTGAGTTTCCCCAATAAACCTATATGTGATTCAGAGTTAAAGAACATTAACGCACAAAAACAAACAATAATTTTAATTACACGAAAAGGACAGATGACATTATTTGATATGAAATAAATAAAAGTTATAATAATGGAACATGCTGGATTTTGTATGGTCCAAAATTCCAATGAGATAACCTTATTACTGAAAATTAAACAAGAGCTCCATGTTGTCCTATATCTCATTTAGGAGAGTTACATACTGCTTCTTCTCTCACTTGTCAGAAAAAAAAAAATCCAATTCTAAAGTTGCTATTAGTATCCTGGAACTAATCATGACCTCCCTTAAAGAAAAGATGAATAAGATAGTTAATAACGATAAGAAAGATAAGTGTACAAGAGAATTGTTGGCTATGATAAAATTAAATCCATCTAAACTTTTAAGTAAAAATTTGGCCTGCTACTGTCCTTTTTTTTTCGTGAGTGTTTATCCTTCTGGTATTTGAATGGGCAACTCAACATTTTTTCCCTTTTCGAGATGGGAGAGAGAAAGGGACCTTTACCTCCTACACTAAGAAATAAGTAATTGAAAATACAACTTTGATCAATAAAACCAGTAGAAATACAAAGAAAAACCCAAATTAAGAAAGTTCCTACTAAGATCAATTCATTTAATCTACAATGACAGATTAAAACAAACACCTAGACTCATTGACATTTCAGCATGCAAAATTTCAGGAGTATTTCAGGTCTCCAAGTTGAAAATTTATTTAAAATTATTTATCCTTATCTCACAAGGATAAATATTTTTCTTGTTTTGGATATGTAATCAATGATAGCGAAAAACTAGCAAACAGAACTATGAATTATCCAGAAAGAACAATATGCAGATTTCCCGTTCATTTCTCCCCCTTTTTTATTTTCCAAATTTATTTATGAGCAACATACGGGATGCAAAAATCTTCATTATATACAGGAAGCTTTAACATGGCTTCAAAGGAGAATATGAATCGTATAGCAAGCTCCAATTTAACAGTGCCATTTAGAGAGCATCAGACATAAAGTATACTCTAGAACAGTAGAGCTCACTAAAGCATCTTAGGACTCTTTATTCCACAATTACTATCAATAACTAACTTAGTGGACCTTCATGGACCAGGTAAAAGAAAAGTTGCACTAGATAAAGGTGGACACATTACATCCTCGGGAGAAGTGGCCCCTTTAAGGCAGGAGTTGAAAAAGGTATATCATCACAAGAAAAACAAAACTGCAATGAGAAGAGCTCTCATCTTTCTGAAAGGAAGCCAACATAAGTAGATAATCACTAAGAAGACAAGGAAACGTGTCAATATAGGGCCTTTGATGGATTTCATTATTGAGGAGATAAAGTTAACCCGATGTCCAACTCTGCATCACATGTAGTGCGATTATTAAGAGCCATCTTCCATTAGTGGATAGTAGTCCTGCTACCCTAACTTCCATTAGTGGAGTACTATCGTGTTTCTATTTAATTCTATTCATTTTGAATTCTCTCTCCCCTATCTCCCGCATATCATCAACAGTACGTGCAAGTCAATTTCTCCACTCCACCATTCCAGATGGTTCTTTCTTTTGAATAAGAGATACGGAAGGTCAGGTGAGTTCTAATTGCCTTTCAGACCAGAACCAAAACATGATAGAACTAATATAAAACAAAATGCTACAATAATACCACTTCTATAGTCATCATTACCACCATTGCTGGAACTGACCAACACTAATGACACCCATAATTAAGGAAACAAATATAATAAAATATGAAACAGGAACAAATTATGAAACCTGTATTATGTTTTCCAAATAGATTTTGACGAGTCTTTTGGAGGTATTTTTTTAGTCTGAAATTTTTACAGAAAAAGATGTAGAGGTATCGCGATTTAAATCTCTAAACTCTAATATTACAAGAGGACAGTTAAGCTACTAGTTTAATAATGGGTTATTTGTAGATAACTACGAAATCAGCTTTAAGATTATGACACTCAGTTTCTATGCTGTCACATCCTGCTATTATCTACATCAATCTTTCATGCAGGTGTGGCCACCAAACCCATAACTGAACAGAAATTGTACTTTCTAGATATCCAAGTGCAGGTATGTGTGAAGAATGAAAGTGAAATAAGTCACTTTCTTTTTCTGGGAGATGATAAATCAGTAATTATAGCTATTATTAGACTGTAAAGCCACGATATCTGATATATAACGGACAAGAAGACAAACCTGTGAACAGGAAACTGAGGGAAAAGCTTGGAAACTCTCTCAGAAAAATCAGCAAACTGATAAATACCATTGGTGCATAGATATCTGCCAGAAGCAGTAGGAGTTTCAAATAGCAAAGCTTGTGCCTTTGCCACATCTTTTACATGCACGGCCCCTAACCAATGATATTCCTGAGTGTCTTTTGATCCTTGCAACAATTGCTGTAGCACAGCACAGCTAGCATTTAAACTTGGCTGCAATAGTGGACCTAGACACGTAGCAGGATGTATTGCCACCACATCCATTCCATGCTTCTCTGCAAAATCCCATGCTGCTTTCTCTGCTAGTGTCTTTGATACTGGATACCATTTCTGCCACAGCAAAGTAGAGCAACAAGAATTGATGTACAAGTCTATTGGGATATATGTATTAAACATAATTTGAACTACTTAATTTGCTAGAAAATTTATTTAAGGCCAGCCCTTGAGACCAGATAATGGAACAGAGACCCTTTTAATAGGAAGGTTATAGGATCAAGTTCCAACATTATAAAACAACCAATATTTCAATCAAAACAGCTTTTGCCACAAAGTTATATTCTTGAAATAGAAAATCACAAAGCAATCCTTCTAAGATACAAAACTAATTATTTGAGATTCTTGGTCATAAATAGGATAACGAAGTTGGCATTTTTGTAGAAGTTAAATTACATCACAAGCCAACTTTGACCCACCATTCATTAATTAATAGATCTTATTAAATCCAATCACCCAATTCACAGTAGAGGAAGAAGAATACTGGTGCCATCATAAGATAATTCACATCAAAATTAAAGAGACTTCACATGGAAACAAAAATCTTTGTGATCAAGCTCTAGCATTTAAAATCTTTTTCTCTTTTATAGATTAACCCATAATTAGCCACTTGCGAACACAATAATTTTTGTAATTAACAAGGCATAATTTAACAGCCTAAAAGTTGCCAATTATAGAATTTTGGTTCAAGCATAAATTAGACGCGCTCACCTGACGAGACTTGCAGTAATCGAGGTCAGTCCATGAAGTCTCATCAAAAACCTTGCCAGACGGCCAATTAGGATTAGGAACCAAAGACGAAATAGAAGACGTGACAACCACGCGCCTAACATTAAACTTCTTAGCAGCTTCCAGTACATTAAGCGTCCCTTGAACAGCAGGCAACAGAAGCTCTTTCTCAGGGTCTTTAGGATCTTCTAAAGTACACGGAGAAGCCACATGGAATACTCCTTGACAACCCTCGACGGCCTTACAAATGGCATCGACGTCGAGCAAGTCAGACTCGTAAACCTGTAGGTTAACGCCGTCATAGGCGGCCGCCGGAAGGAGGTTGAAGAGGTGAGAGGCGTCGGAGGAAGGATAGATAGAAGCGTTAATGTTGGTGTAGCCATTTTGTAATAAGGTTCGAACCAGCCATGAGCCAATGAAGCCATTGGCTCCAGTCACGCACACCGTCTCTTTCTTCTGGTTTGCCATTTTTTAATTATTATTATTTATCTAATTTTCTCTTATATAATAGCAAATGGATTATATTTTTAACTTTGGATAAAATCAAATATTTAAAGCATCTTTGAGTGGGGAGTTTTTTATTTGTTAGATAAGATTTTGATATTTATCACTTAAAAACTTTGATATTTTTTATAGATAATGATTGGATAAAAGACTAATTTCATTTTTTTAACAGTAAACTAATTTAGTATTCCTTCTATTTAAAAATATTATTTTTAAAAAAAATACCATTAAAATTATCACTTTATGAAATATAAAAAATACTTTATTTTTTTTAATTCTATCCTTATTATTAATTAAATAATTAATATAATAAAAATATAATAATTTTAACACTAATAAATTAATATAATAATTATTTTAAACAATTGTGTATGAGTTTTTTTTAGCACAATTGTGTATGAGTTAACCTAAGAAAAAGAGATCGTATTAAAGACAGTAGTTTTGGGCTGTACTTTTGACCCACGCATATTATTACATCCCACAAAATAAAAATAATATGTATTATTTTTATTCATCTCAATAAAATATAATATATTATTAATTTTCTTCCAATATCTCAATTTTTTAAATTATATTATAATTAATAATAGATACATTTTTAAATTTAATAATATAATAAATCTTTGAAATATATTATAAATGTTATGAAATATATGGATAACTACTTTAGATTAACTTTATTTTATTAAGATTATGATTATCTTTATTATATTTAGATTAAAATTAACTTCATAATAATTATAATTTTCTGTTCTTATCTAAAGTTTACTTACACCGCTATATATATCCATTATGGACGGTGTATAGGATATATTTCATAATAAAAAAATTTCTCATATTTTTCTTTCTCAACTTATTTTTTTTATATTTATAATATATTATTAACATGATATATTTATAATTTATAATAGTGATGGAAAAAAAAATTTTATTTTTCTAATTTATAAGAGAATTTTTATCTTTCATATCAAGATACGCTTTCATATTTAATTTAATATTTCTTTATTATTTAACATGATTAGTCTTGGCGTATTTGAGATTTATGATTTTCCATAATAAGTGAGTTGAATCATTAAATAAATTCTTAAGATTACAAAATATATTTTCGTTCCATATTTTATAGTAAATAATCTGTTTATTTTTGAATGAGGATGCAATTTTCAGTGTCTTCGAAATTGTTAAATTCATTAAAATATATACATATTTTCACTAGGCAATACAATTAAAAGAATAAATAAATAATATAATCCATTACGATCAGTTTTTTTTGAACTATATATATTAATTATATTAAAGAGACATAATGTTCAGTATTGAAATTCTTGCAATTATATATGTATGGTTTACTAATTATTTATGGAAACAGTAAATATATACATATAAAACGTGTATTTTGGTTGTAGTGTTGTTGCTTTGACCATTGAAGTTTTATTTTGGATTTGATTACTTCAGTACTTATCTATACTCATTTAGCAATCATATGTTTGATTTATATATATATATATATATTATGATATATATATTATGCAATGTGGTTCTTGATTATGTATGTATATAACGTATTAATTCAAGAATATATATGTACATATTGAAGATAATATATTTAATATATTAACAATATTTATGTATTGTTAAAATAAGAATAAATTAATTTTAAAATTTTATTTGTGAAATTTAAATTTAATAGTTATTTTTATGTTTATGGTTATATATCTAATAACTTAATATAGTATATGAAAATAAAAGATATAAAATTATGAGTAAATATTTTTATATTGAAGTGAAGTTTGTAAATAATGTGATATTTACTATGATTTAATATGATTATTTACAATTTTAGAGTTATGATATTTAAACTTTAATTATAATTTTTAGTCTTTATTTATTTAATAGCATTATAATCTATCTACTTTATAATTTTTATTTAAATTTGATATACTTACAATGTTAAATCTCATAAAATTTGAATTTATTATCCTTGATATTTTCTGAAGAAATTATCAGTTATGAATACTTATAACAAGATTCACCTTGATATTGTGAATATTAGAGATATTAGGAAAAGAAAATCAAATATTCTTGCATGATCGTTTAAAAGTAATGATTTTCTTTTTGATTATTCAAATGAGAAATTAAAAATTGATTATCTTATTATCAATAATTTATTATAATATTTTTGGTAAATATTAAATTTTCATGTCTCAAATATGCTCCTACAGTAGCAATATTAAGAGTATAGGTTTACAAAAATATTTTGAACTAATTTTTTATTTACCCGTATCTAAATAAAAATTTTTTAGCTTTTGATGAAAAATCATCAAACTCGTCTAGCTAATTTAATATCATTCTTTGAAGTGAATATATTATTTTTTTCAATATTATGGACAAGATATTAATAAAAATGATTGTGGTGAAATTTTTTTTCTACCAATTTTGAAATTAAAAGTGCTAAAATGATATATATTGACATAACTCTCATAATTCTTTATGAACAGAAAATATTTGTTATAGTTAATATTAGCAGAAGTTAATATTAACATAATATCTGGTTCTGCAATTGTGGTTTAAAACTCCAAAAGAGTTCATCTTATATTCTGAATTTGAACTTTCTGAATTTGAATAAAATAGTATTTCAATGATGCATTGTATTCAAGTAGATCATAAAAAAATTTACTAAGTTTTAAAGAATACATCGCAATTGATATTCTATTGAAATAAAATGAAAGAGATATTGAATTTTTATGTGTTGAATATACGAATTTAAACTAAAAATTCATATTTAAGAAATTCTAAATTTTTTAACTAGATTGTACTTTATAAAAATAAAGATGACTAAGTAATATTATATGCACTAGAAGTGCATAGATCCCAAAATTTTTATATTTTGACATGATCATTTTGGTCATCTAAGTTCAAATATGATTTGACATATTATTAAGAATACAAATGGACATCCACTAAAAAATTAAAAAAAAATCTTTTATTTGATGATTACTTTTGTGCTTCTTATGCTCAAGGTAAATTAATTGTGAGACATTTACTATCTAAATTATATTTGGAGTCCCTTGAATTTATACAAAGAATACATAAAAATGTTTATGGCCATATCCTTCAATCTTGTGGAGCATTTGAATATTTTATAGTTTTAATTGATGCTTCAACTCGATAGTCATATGTTTCTATTGTCAACTCATAATATTATTTTTGTTAAATTTCTTGCTTAAATTATAAAAGTAAGGTCAATATTTCTTTATTGTTATATCAAGATAATTTATCTAGATAATACATATGAGTTCACTTGAAAAATATTTTATAATTATATTTCTACTGAATATTTTATTGCATATGTTCATACTCAAAACTTTTTATATCTGTTTGGATATATGATTGTATACATATTATAATTTATATTGCATCTTTAATTTATATTTGATTGTCTACACATTACAAGTTTTTCACTTTACAACTTGTGCTTATTTGACATTAAAATTTGTAATATTAAAATTTCTAATTTAAAATGTATATATTTTTATTGCATCCCCTCAAATAACTAAAATGGATTATCAACATTATCTGGATATTTATATATGTTTTGATTATTTATATTAGATAATATAGACCTTTAATGATAATTTTTTTTGAAGTAAGATTTTTAGTGAGTTAATTTTCTCACCAGTAGGAAAAGATAAAAGTGAAGGTCCAAAAGTATAAGAGATTAGTTGAATACACCAACTTTATCCAATCTTGATATATGCACAAATTAATATGGACTGAAAGTTTAAAAACTAATTTGTTTGCAGAATAGTACAAATTAGTTACCAGATATCTTTACATATACCCATAAGGTGTCTAAATCATATATTTTAGCTGCTAATGCTCATGCTCGATTGATTGTTCCTGCAAGACATCTTATTAATATAGCAGCCAATAAATTTAATATATGCATAAAGTATAGTAGACCACTTGGTTAAAATTATTATTCTTTGAAAGAAAAAAAAATAAATAATTTCAAAATGACACTTCTGAAAAAGTTAAAAGCAACATAAATCAACAAAACCTATATTTTTAAAGAAGTAACCCAAGAAGTGGTTCCGGTATCAAAATGTTATGAGATCTCATTAAAATTTAAAAATATGTGGAGAAGAGATAAAATTATTGTTGATAATATATTTGCATATGTTATTGAAATTATTGAAATATGTTTAAGCCTAAAAATATTTAATATTATCGACATCGAAGCAATTGGCCAAAATGAAAAGTAATCAAGACTGAGCGAGATTCATTTGCTAAACATATAATATTTGAACTAGCAGTCCAGATACCAGAAGATATCAGACTCATGAGATATTGAATGTAAAAAAAATAAACAAATGAGATTATGAAAAGAACGTATTTTCTCTATTTCGCAATTACTCTCAAAATTAGTTTAGCAGCCCTGAAAGAGCTTGATATATATTATGACAACTTACTCATACGGCTTGTAAGAGAAATGAGTTAAATAAAATAGTGAGATATAAGGCACGACTTGTGGTATAAGGATTCTCATAAAAATCTGATAAAGATTATGATGAGACATATTCTTTTGTTAAAGATACTATTACCTTTAAATTTTTAATATATTTGGCAGCCTCTGAAAGACTCGATATATATTTGATGAATATTGTGATAGTTTACTAATATAATTCATTAGACAATGACATATATATGAATATTTCTGAAGGATTTAAGATGTATTAAGCATCAAGATGCCTGAAGCATATACTACCTTGATAAATATACTATATTGTGCTCCAAACATTTTGGTATGAGCTAAAGAAATATAGGCGAATATTGTGTAATCACTTGTATAGGTAGAGGAAATAGATATGAAAATAATTCAATTTGCCCATGTGTTTTTATCTAGAAGGAAAATTTAGAATTTATTATAGTTACAGTTTATGTTGATGATTTAAATATATTGGAAACTCCATAAGAGATCTTAATTACTACTGTCTATTTAAAAAATAAATTCAAAATGAAGGATATTGAAAGAATAAAATTTTATCTTAAATTTTAAGTTGAGTATCTATCAAATGAAATTCAGATCCATCAAGCATTATATATCAACTTGAAATAATTTTATATGGATAAATCTTATCTATTATATATTCTAATAGTTATTTATTCTCTTGATGTAAAAAGAGATCCTTTTTGCCCACAAAAAAATAATAAATAGATTTTTAGTCCTGAAGTACCATATCTCAGTGTAATATGGATAGTTTTATATTTTGCTAACAATACAAGATCATATATTATTTTTGAAGTTAATTTATTTGCAAGATTTAGCTATATACCAATTAGAATGCATTGGACTGGAGTGAAATATATTCTATATTATCTACGCTAATATGAGTTTGATTTTTCAAAAGAAAAAAAATCTGAATTGGCAAGATATATTAATGTTGAGTGTTTTTCTGATCCTCATAAATTTCAGTCTCAAATAAGTTATGTCTTCACATAAAATAATACTACTATTTTATGGTAATATGTGAAGCAAACAATCAAAGATACTTCATTGAATTCTTCAAAGTTATTAGTCATTCATGAAGCTAGTCGTAAATATGTATGGTTGAGAACCATAATCATATATATTAGAGGAGCATATGGATTACCTATAGAAAGTGACAAACCGGCAGTATTGCATAAAAATAATTCATTGTATATTACACAAATCAATGGAGATTACATAAAGGATTTATTCGCAAAGACACTATCAACATCAGTCTTTAAAACACATACAATCAATATTGGGATGCGTTCACTTAAAATATATTAGATAAATGTATTTTAAGGGGAAGTTACATATGAATACTGTACTATTTTTTCTTCGCTAAGTTTTTTTCCTACTAAATTTTTCTTAGCAGGGTTTTAACGAGGTATGTTCATAGGGGTAGTCATCCAAGGGAAAGTGTTATGAGATATATGGATGACTACTTTAGATTAACCTTATTTTATCAATATTATGATTACCTTTATTCTATTTGGATTAAAATTAGCTTCATGATAGTTATAATCCTCTGTTTTTATCTAAAGTCTACTTAAACCACTATATATACACATTATGGGTGGTGTATAAAATATATTTCATAATAAAAAAATTTCTCATATTTCTCTTTCTCAACTTATTTTTCTTTATATTTATAATAATAAAATAATATATTACTTCAAATAGAGTGGTAATAACATGATTATAAAATAAATTAGATATAAAATTAATATAAAATAAATTAGTAGCAACACAAATATGTCATAATTTTAATCATATTAAATTTATGTTATATTTATCCTACTTGATTATATATTTAAAATATTTTATTAATTTATAATATATTTAAAATTTTTTATTGTAATATTAAATTTAAAAAATACATCGATTTATTAATTATAATATATTTCAAAAATTAAGATATAGTTAAAAACCCAAGCCGTTAAACACCTCTTTTAATTTAATTTTGTGATTTTAGTTTCAAACAACGGCATAGATAAAGAAGTATGAGATTGTAATTTGTAAGTTATGGTAATGAAGTTTTATCTTTTATTTTAAAACTTGCAATCTTATTATTTACTTTTAAATGTTAATATCCTAAATTATTTTCAAATTTAAGATTTTTGAAAAATATCCTGTCATATAAGAGTGTAATTTGCTTTATGCTATACTATTTTATTGCATTAAAAATATATAGTATATAAAAACATATTGTGTATAATATTATAGATAGGCATAGCCATATTTGAAAATGGCAATTCCTATAGTTCAAAAAAAAAAAAATGAATCATCGGCTTGAAATCTGAATCGAATCCGCTGTCAAATAGTTCAAAAATGGTGTTAAAATTGCCATTTTTTAATTTAAAACTTAATTTAAGAGTAGTTTAAAAGAATAATTTCAGATGGTTTGGGAAAATATGAGAACATTCAAAGGCAATTTAAAATGATTTAGTACACGAGACTATCTAATATTCAGGACAATAATTTATATTGAGTGAAAAAAATATTTAGAATTAAGATTAATAAAAAAAAAATAAAAGAAATCAATTTAAATCGAGCTATTCTGTATGTTAGTTGATGGTTCGCGATTCATAAATATTATAATTTTGGTTTAATTTCAATCTAGTTCTAATTCAAAAATTGGATATAGCCACCCTTAGTTATAGAGAAAAAAAGAAAAGTGAAAATATATACTAAATTTTCCTAAAAATGACATGAAAATAAAAAAAAATAAAAAAAAAGAGGAATTTACATGCATTACGGTATTTTGTTTTCAGTTTTCATTTTTATGGTCAATTTTTTTTACATATTTATTTATAATTTGTGTTCTTTTTATACAAAAACATGAAATCTTTTTGTTTTTTGATCAGTGAGTTCTTTGTTGCTTGCGGAATTAACTAAAATATCCTTAAACCTAAAAAATAAAAATTATCAACTCTTTTTTCTTCTCTCTCATCTCATGTCTTCATTAGCTCTTATTTTCTTATCATTTTCTCTTTTCTTTCCTAAGATTTTGCTATCCGAAGAGCAATAATATTTAGTTTCTTTATCAAACTTTAATTATCTATCGACTCTTTCATTGCAACAGGTTAGTTTTTATTTTTATGTTTTTAAAATATTCAACATTTAGTAGTAAGAATGATCGATCTTGATTTTATTGCATTTTAAGCCTTATAATGTTGTTTTAACTGTGGCATGCATTATATATGAAGAGAAAGTTACTCACATTCCTTTCTAAGATTGATTTATGAATTGTTTACTGCATTTGAGTACAGTAACAACAATTACCGTTTAATGTGTTCTTCAATATTTAAAATTTAATTTTAAATTTTATTATAATTTGATAATAAATATTGAGTTATGATTGATTTATGGATTATTTGCTGCATCTAGATATAGTTAGTGATAGTTAGCGACAATTAGTGTTTAATGTGTTCTTCAATATTTTCAATTTAATTTTAGATTTTATTATAATTTAATAATAAATGTTAAGTTAAGTTTGATTTATAGATTGTTTGCTATATTTGGGTGTAGTTAGTAACATTCAGCAACAATTAGTATTTAATGTGTTCTTTAATATTTGCGATTTAATTTTAAATTTTGTTATAATTTGATAATAAATGTTAACTGATAAATAGATTTTTGTTGCATTTAGGTGCACTTAGCGACAATTAGTGTTTAACTTGTTCTTTAATATTTACGATTTAATTTTAGATTTTATTATAATTTGATAATTAATGTTGAGTTAACTAATTTATAGATTGTTTGTTGTATTTGGGTTAAGTTTGTGACAGTTAGGAACAATTAGTGTTTAATGTGTTCTTCAATATTTGTGATTTAATTTTAGATTTTGTTATAATTTGATAATAAATATTGAGTTAATTGATTTATAGATTATTTGCTGTATTTGCTTTTTGAACAGTCAAGATTGTGGGATATTTGTGGCCAAATCTGTTAAATTCTGTATGACCCCAAGTTTTCACTTTTTTAGATTGCAAATGAGATCACATGGATCAACTAAGATATACCACAGCCTACTCTTTATGGGTTAATACAGAAAACAAGAAAATGGGTAATTATCATTCCGATGATGAGAAGTAATTTGACAAAAAAAATAATTTTATATACAATTATGTATTTTGCGAGTTTTTAGATATTGGGTTGATATTAATGTTAATGGTGAACTAAATTCTATAAGTAGCTTTAATTTATTTATCTTAACATGTCAGTGTTGACAAGTTCCAAGATATATATAAATATGATATTACATTATGAAATTGGTACAGTTTTTTCTATTATCAGTTATTGAAAGTTGGTGAAGAGTTATTGAAAGTTTGTCGAAGTTAGAGTGTAGTTAGTTACAGTTAGTGATATTTTTCACACCAGTACACAAACTGATTCAAATATATATCAAAATTAAATTCTAGTACATATATCATCTATGGGAGGATCATGAAGTGTTTAGAAATGAAATTCGTCAAAGTTGGTGGGTAATTAGTCACAGTTAATCATAGTTAATTCTAATTAGAGATTATTTACTAAGTGGCTTACCACATGCATACAAACTCCTTCAAACACATCTCAGAATGAAATCCTACTATATTTATTATGTAAGAGAGGATCATAGAGTGTTAATAAAAAGAAGTTCGCTTAGGTTAGTGTATAGTTAGTGATAGTTAGTAACTATTTACTGAGTGGCTTTCCACATATATACAAACACATTCAGAGACATATCAAAATTTAATCCTGATATATATATCATCTAAGGGAGGATCATTGAGTTTTTAGAGATTAAGTTCATCGAAGTTGGTATGCAATTAATCATAGTTAGTAACGTCTTTTCCACATGTACACTAACTTATTCAAAAACATCTCAAAATTAAATTCTGATACATATACCATTTAAGGGAGGATAATGGAGTGTCTATGAACAAAGTTCATCGAAGTTAGTACGGAGTTAGTCACAGTATGTCATGATTAGTGATAGTTAGTAACAGTTTACTGAGTAACTTTCCACATGCATACAAACTAATTCAAATACATATCAAAATTAAATTCTGGTACATATATCATCTAAGGAGGATCATTGAGTATTTACAAATTAAGTTCATCGAAGTTGGTGCACTGTTAGTCACAGTTAGTAATAGTTAGTGATATCTTTATGGCTTGTACACTAATTCAAAAAATATCTCAAAATCAAATTATAATACATATACCATATAAGGGAGCATCATGGAGTATCCAGAAATGAAGTTTGTCGAAGTTAGTGCATGATTAGTGACTGTTTACTAAATGGCTTTCCACATGCATACAAACTCATTCAAACACATATAAAAAATTAAATTTTAGTACATATATCATTTAAGGGAGGATCATTGAGTGTTTAGGAATTAAGTTCGTTGAAGTTGGTGTACAGTTAGTCACAATTAGTGACGTCTTTTCCACTTGTACACTAACTCATTCAAAAATATCTCAAAATCAAATTCTAGTACATATACCATCTAAGGGAGGATCATGGAGAGTCTATAAATGAAGTTCATCAAAGTTAGTGCACAGTTAGTCATAATCAGTCACGGTTAGTGATAGTGAGTGACAATTTACTGAGTGGCTTTCCATATACATGCAAACTAGTTCAAACACATATCAAAATTAAATCCTAATATATATATATATATATATATATCATCTAAGGGAGGACCATTGAGTGTTTAGAAATTAAGTTTTTCAAAGTTGGTGCGCAATTAGTCACAGTTAGTGACGTTTTTATGGCTTGTACACTAACTCATTTAAAAATATCTCAAAATCAAATTTTGATACATATATCATCTAAGGAAGGATCATAAAGTGTCCAGAAATGAAGTTCGTTGAAGTTAGTACACAGTTAGTGACTATTTATTGAGTGACTTTTCACATGCATACAAACTCATTCAAGCACATATAAAAATTAATTCTTAGTAAATATATCATCTAAGGGAAGATCATTGAGAGTTTAGAAATTAAGTTCATCGAAGTTGATGTATAATTAGTGACGTCTTTGTTGCCTATACACTGACTCATTCAAAAATATTGCTTATACACTAACTCATTCAAAAATATCTCAAAATAAAATTATGATACATATACCACATAAGAGAGGATCATGGAGTATCTAAAAATGAAGTTCATTAAAGTTAGTGCATAATTAGTCACAATTAGTCATAGTTAGTGACAATTGGTGACTCTTTATAAATAAATTAAAGCTACTTATAGAATTTAGTTCACCATTAACATTAATATCAATCTAATATCTAAAAACTAGCAAAATACATAACTGTATATATCATTATTTTTTTGTCAAATCACTTTTTATCATCGGAATGATAATTACCCTTTTTTTTTGGCATGAACAAGCTGTGGTATATCTTATTGATCCATGTGCTCTTGTTTGCAACCTTACAAAGTGAAACCTGGAGTCATACAGAGTTCAACAAATTTGGCCACAAACATCCCATAATCTTGACTATTCAAAAAGAAAACACAACAAACAATCTATAAAATCAGTTAACTCAACGTTTATTATTAAATTATAATAAAATCTAAAATTAAATCACAAATATAAAAGAACATGTTAAAAACTAACTGTCACTAACTATCACCAACTTAACCCAAATACAACAAATAATCTATAAATCAGTTAATTCAATATTTATTATTAAATTATAATAAAATCTAAAGTTAAATCACAAATATTAAAAAATACTTTAAAAACACTTACTGTTGCTAACTGTTACTAACTGTACCTAAATGCAACAAACAATTTATATATCAGATAACTTAACATTTATTATCAAATTATAATCAAATTATAAAAAAAAATCTAAAATTAAATTGTAAATATTGAAAAACACATTAAATATTAACTGTCGCTGACTGTCACTAACTGCATCTAAATGCAACAAATAATTCATAAATCAGTCTTAACTCGATATTTATTATCAAATTATAATAAAATCTAAAATTAAATCACAAATATTAAAAAATATATTAAATACTAACAGTCGATAACTATCATTAACTGCACCCAAATACAACAAATAATCCATAAAATCAGTCTTAACTCAATATTTATTATCAAATTATAATAAAATTTAAAATTAAATTTCAAATATTGAAAAATACATTAAACGTTAACTACCGCTAACTACACTCAAATGCAGTAAATAATTTATAAATTAGTCTTAGAAAAGAAAGTGAATAACTTTCTCTTCATATATGATGTATGCCATAGTTAAAACAATATTATAATGCCTAAAGTGCAATAAAATCAAGATTAGTATCAAAATCGATCATTCTTACTGCTAAATGTTGAATATTTAAACAAAAATTAAAAATTAAAAACTAACCTGTTGTAATGAAGGAGCCGATGGATAAAATTAAAATTTAATGAATAAACTAAATATTATTGAGTTTAGGATCGCAAAATTTTAGGGAAGAAGAGAGAAAGTGAGAAGAAAGTAAGAACTGATGAAGACATGGGAAGAGAGAGGAGAAAAGAAAGCTGATAGTTTTTATTTTTTAGATTTAAGAGTATTTTAGTCAATTTTGGATCAGTTAAAATTAATAAAAGTCAAAAAATACTAATATTTTTAAGGAGAGGACATTTTTGGTGAATTCTCAAATTTTTTGGTCCATAGTCCCATTCAACATTTCTTATTTTATATTAAAATCATGCATGTTTATGCTTTTGAAACTATATAGCATGTAATTTTTTTTCTTTTTTTTTTTTGCCAATAACATGTAAATTTAAGTCTATATATTTAATTGCTTTTGTTTTTTTTTTATATCATAATTGCTTTTGTTTTTCATTCCACTATACAGATTTATGTTTGTAATTTTTTTTATGTAATCATGCATATATTTATGTTTTGAAAAAAAAATTATTTAATATAAATGTTAAATAATAAACAATTACTATTATATTTAAATTTATAATAATAATTCGAATATATATCTACGTAAATATATGTATATATTTATGTTTTGAAAATTTTTTTATTTAATATAAATGTTGAATAATAAATTATTATAATTATAATTACTGTTATTATTATTTTTAAATTTACAATAATAATTCAAATATATATTTATTTAAATATATTACATATATACATATGTATTTATCGATCGATATTATATATATTTTAATTAAAGAATAATAATATATGTGAATATACGTTGATATATATTGGCATATGTCAATATATATTGGTATATATTATATATAAAATGATATTTTTATAATTTCTTTTGTGGTATTTTTGAAATCTAATATTTTTTAAACGTCGGTATATATTGGTATATGTCAATATATATATTGGTATATATTATATATGAAATAATATTTTTATAATTTCTTTTATAGTATTTTTGAAATCTAATATTTTTAAGTTGTTTTTGTAAATATCCCTTTTTAATATATTAAAAAAATAAAAAATTTATATATTTAGTTATATGTAATTAAATATACCGAAAAGAATAATAGTATATATATGTATATATTATATATAGCTAGATATATGGTATTATATATTATAAAAAAATAATAATATATGTTATATATATGTGAGTATATGTTAATTTATATAGGTATATGTAAATATATTGGTATATATCGATATATATTATATAATTAGATATATATTGGTATATATTACATAAGATATATTGACATATGTCTTGTGTAAATTTTATCCATATTTTTTCAAGGTTCATATAATTGGATTTGCACTCTTTATATAACATATTATCCCCGGATACCAAGAATATATCTTTCATATATCATTTTTTATATACATATATCATTGGTTGTTATTTTTTATTTTTAAAAATAATCAAGTAACTTAAATATATCTAAAATATACTTAATATATATCCTTTATAGGATTTGACATTTTTAATTTTGTTTAACTTTGAACCCCATATATAGAATATTAGTTGCATATAGCTTAAATATACGTTTCATATATCAATTATTTATATACATATATCATTATTAGTTAATTTTTATTTTCAAAAGCAACTAAAGTGATTTAAATATACCTAAAATATATTTAATATATACCATTTTGATATTTGATAATTTTTAATTTTTTTTATAGTTTGCACTTCGAATATAGAATATTAGTTGCAGATAACTAAAATATAATTTTCATATATCATTTGTTTATATACATATACATATACTATTAACATTTATATTTTATATCCAAAACAACTAAGTGATTTAAATATATCTATAACATCTTCAACATATATCCTTTTCGTGATTTATTTTGAAAAATTTGCATTCCGCATATAGAATATTTAGTTGCATATATATACCTAACATATATATTTCATACACTATTTGTCTATATACATATATCATTACTGGTTAATTTTTATTTTTAAAAGTAGTCGAGTAATTAGATACTTAACATATACTATTTATGAGATTTGATATATATATATATATTATGATTTGCACTCTATATATAGAATATTAATTGTGAATAACTAAAATATATCTTTTATATATCACTTCTAAATTATAGAGCAAACGGAAAAGAAAATTTAATTCAAAATTATAATTAAAATGTATGATAGAACATTAATTGCTTTAGCAATAAAGTTTTTAATTTAGAGATGTAAACTAAACTCTTCATTTTAGAGATAATTTTCATATCACTAAAATCAAGCTTGAAGAAAAAAATTTAAACAAAGAAAGAAATTAAAAAATGCATTACAAAAATTAAAGAAAGAAATAATATAAATTGGTGAAGATGAATAAATTTTAAATGATAGTAATTACAAAAGAGAAAAGAAAAAATATATAAATAGGTGAGTAGCAAATGAGGAGAAAAGAAAAAAAAGGTAGTATAAATATAAATATTTAAGAAAAAGATAGTATTTTTGTAAATTTATTATGTAGGTAGTTTTTTTTTGCAAATTCATTTATTTTTTAAGTTATTTTTGTAAATTTTCCAAATAAAAAAGTTGAATATTGTCTCTTCTAGTATTACCCTAATCCAAATCCAGCCTATTTGAAAGTATAGGGTCAACCCAAGACGAAAAATATAGAGAGCTAACCCTTAGTTTGACTAGACCAGACCCAGACATGCTTAAAGCCCGACCCAGTCCAAAAAAAAAAAAAAAGTAGGCAACGACATGTCGTTTTTAGAAGTACTGCAACAGAATGTTCCTGTTCACACGCACACGGAGATGGAGTCATCCCCGTCCATGTAATATCCACATATCTTTCTTCTTCTGAAGCAAATCCCATGAAAACTTTTACGTTACCACATCCTTGTAGTGGTCATGGTGGTGGGTATTGTTCATCTCCTTCAACATCCTCTTCTTCTTCTTCATCTTCTTGCTGCTACAAGATTGTTACGGTAACGGGGAAGAGCAAGAAGTCTTGCTCTCCTTCTCCAAAGGTTCCATCTTTCTCTTTCTTTTCCACTTCTAATGTGTTCTTTTATTGATAATCAACCTTATCATGATGATTTTCTGATGGGTATTGCTAGTTTTCATCTTGCTTCAACTTTTTGCAATGCAATCTAATGCTGAATTTCAATCCCATTTCATTTTATTACAACTTTGGTTTGTGTGATTGTGTCTTATTCTCATTGATAATAGTTTTTGTAGTCTATCAATGTACTTTTAGGGGCCAATTGTCCTTCTATGATATGGAGAATCCAGGATTGTTTAGGACTAGTGATTGCCTACTAACCTACTGATGTTAAGACATGTAAAGAACAGTTGTTGATTCTTGAATTGAGGCTAATGTTGATTGTATAATTATGTTGGATTGTTATTCTTTCATAAAGCCTTGTGGATGTAGAGATATAAAAGGGTGAACTTCATAAATTCTTTGTTCTTGTTCATTTCTCAAAATCCTCATGCCAATCACTTTTCTGTATTCTGCTAGCTTAATATGCTTTTCTTCCAATTATTACTATAGTAATCCATTTGTATTTAAAGTTTTGCTAATCAAAACCATGCATAAATGCTATTGATTAATAAGATTAATGAACTTATTTCTTCTGTTTTAAAAGACGAAAAAAGGGAGGTAATGTGTGTGTGTGTGTGTGTTTTTTACTGTTTCTGGCTGGGTGGATGGATATGTGCGGGCTAATGCACAATGATAGTTTAAAATGAAGTGGTACAACTTAAAACTCACTCTTGGATTTATAAAAGATCTTCCAGAGTCCTGGAAACAGTTTGAAGATTTTTGGTCTAATCTAACTCCATTATTTCAGTTGAATTTTGGTATGATTTTCTTTGTAGCCTCCAAATGTTTTCTTGATAATGTCAGCAACATGTGGATATTTATTGAATTTTTTTTACTTATGAATGTGGTTTATTTGTCTGCATTAGTCTCTATTAACAATCATTTCACTGATAGGGTTCTGATCCAGCTCCTCCAAGAATTACATCAAATATCAAGCAGAATTTGCAGTTTTTGAAGTTGTGGAAGGTAGGCTATGTGCTGAGAAATGAATAGTTTTCATGTGTTCCCATTCTCTGTCTAATCCAATCTAGATCCTGTAGGAATTCCAAAGGAGGAAGTCTAGCACACCTAAGCCTGCTACTAGTTACCGCAAAAAGAAGGCGGAGAAGGAGGACCTGCCAGCAGATACAGAGCTCTATCGCGATCCCACCTTGTCTCTCTACTAGTAATATTCTTTCCAGGTTCCTTCCCTTTTGAGTTTGTTATTTCAACCATCTATTCTTATGTCTCTTGGAACAGTATTACTCTTTGATCTAGTATGTTACTAACTAAAATTTACAGTACCAACCAGGACATAGACAATGCTGTCCCTGTCTTGCTTGTTGATGGCTATAATGTTTGTGGCTATTGGGCGAAGCTGAAGAAGCATTTTATGAATGGAAGACTGGACATTGCCCGGCAAAAATTAATTGACGAGCTTGTAACATTCAGTATGCTCAGAGGTTTGCACTTAGTTCTTTTACTTGAGCAAAAAAGGCATCCTTATTTGTAGGTTAGTCTAATCTCTTTTGAGGCAAAATTTAGACGGCTCCTTACTGGGGTAAACACAACAAACAAGAGCAAAAAGGCCCTTCATTTTTTTTATGTGTCTGTACTCTGTATTCTTATTCATGAAAGGTGGATGAAAAATAGGAAAGGCACTTTCTGCATCTTATTGACATCATATGGAGTATTAGACAATTTTCCAAAATGGTTTATTTAAACAATCTGTGGTTGATGAGCATCAGGAGCTTGAATTTAATTGCTATTCTTTGAATTTAACTACCAGTAAAAGCTAAAGATGTTCAAGAATTTGTCTTGAAAGCCTTTTCCCTAACAAATTATTACAATGGAACTTGATTCCAGTCAGCCAGTGATCTGGAATAGGCTGCCAATTGGTGAAGCTAGATATGCGTATTTGACAGAAAAATCACAAAAAAATAGCTGACATGGGTCATTGACTAAGTGGTCTAGAACTCTGATTAAAGCAAAAAAGTTAAGGTTAAAGGATGATAGCCATGCAGTTATGGAACAGTTTTGGTCTTACTATTTTTCTGATAACTTAAGATTAAGTGAGCTGCTGGGAATGGATTCCCTATTCCTTTCAATGGTTAAGGTTTGAACCATGATTATAAAATGGTATTTATAAAGTACATGAAAGAAGGGGAGCCTTGATGCAACGGTAAGTATTGTCGCCGTGTGACCTGAGGTCACATGTTCGAGTCGTGGAAACGGCCTCTTGTAATTAATTGCAAGGGAAGGCCGCGTACAAAGACCCAATGGGTCTGACCCTTCCCCGGACCCCGCTCATTACGGGAGCATTCGTGCACCGGGCTGCCCTTTATAAAGTACAGGAAAGTCTGATGGAAGCATTTGCTTATGTAGGATCATCAAATAGTGCAATTTAATATCTCTATCTTAGGTGATATTTTGGGATTGTCTTCCTCTGTGCCTGCATCCAATAGTTTGACATATTATTTGCCTTTTACTTTCTTTTTTATCACCTGAAATGAATAACATTTAACGTCAATATAGAAACTTGAGCATTGGTCAAATTTATGTCCAAGTAATGTGCTCATGTGCATATCACATTGCTGTACAACATTGAGAATGTTTGGGATTTGATGGACTACATTCCAGATTCCTGGCTGGACTGTGTTGGGAAGTGCAATCACATGCCAGATTGTGTGGGTCATGTTCTAAAGGATATACTATGATTGAAAAGGTGTTTGTGGATGATTAGATTGATTGGCAAAACACTTGCACTATTTTCATAATGGTGAATAATAAATTAGACTGGTAATCATATTGTTGTTTGAGAACTTATAGCATTTTTCCTTGGTTATGAAATGTAAATACATGTTTCTTTTGTGTATGTAGTGTTACTTATCATTTATGGTTTCTTTAAAAATTCAACATTAACTGGAGCAAAAATAAAAGTCAGCTTCTATTTATTGTATTTCAGTAACTTCCTGGTTAATTATCAGAAAGGAACTGCCAAGGAATCCTTATATAAAATGGTGGCCCTAACCAATACTCCTCCACTTCCTTCCTACACTTTGCAGTTTACATGATTGTAATTTCTTCTTAAATTAAAAATGAAGTGTTCGAACTAACCAATTTAGGATCTATTATAGCTGACTGGTTATTTATGTAAGATGATCTTCGTCTTCCTCCTTTTTTCATTTTCCTTTGAGTAAAAAAAAAAGCTGTGGAACATGAGCTTTATTTCATTCTTTCTTTTTCCTCTATTTAATTTAATATTATCAAAATGGGAGAGAGGCGCAAGAGAGGTTTGCATGCTGCAGCTGATATTGCTTGGTTATTTTTCATAAGAGTGAAGTGATGGAGCTGTTCTTTGAGTATGACTAAAATCGTCGTATAAATTGTGGCAATATTTACAAGAAATTTAGATGCATAAATTTGGATTCTTGCTGTAGTTAGTCTGTACTTTTATTCAGATTTTCCATTTAATGGTTGTAGGTGATTTTCCCATTGTTTTTCCAGAATTGTTGAAATTAGCTCTATTTGTAGTATTGTCTTTTTCAAAGGCAATTACCTATTGTGGTATTTTGCAGACTTGCCTTCTATTTAGTGTTTTGAAAATAGATGCTGGTGCTTTGTTAGTGTTCTTGCATTTATTTTATCTTTTTTTCTAATGTTGACAGAGGTGAAAGTGGTAGTTGTCTTTGATGCCATGATGTCAGGGCTCCCCACGCACAAGGAAAGTTTTGCTGGGTACAGTATATGATCCTAACTGTTGTTAGCATTTTCTTTTAAATAATTTTTAGTAACCCTGTAGCCTGTGGTTCTTAAGTTGTGTGATTGATCAAAGTTAAATTGAGAAAATGTTCTTCGTTGTCTTCCTTCATGATCATATGCCCCTTTGGTAAATGCACTTCTCACTAAGTTTCTTATGCATGCCTGTTACTTGTACAGAGTAGCTAGAGTAATAAGCATTCCATAGACTCCACTGTAACTTAAATTGAAGATTCTGGTTTTTTTTCTTAACTTTCTTCCTCCTAAAGACAATATTTGGACCTGGTCCACCTGGATCCTATCATTACTGACCTACTATCTGATTTTGCTTGAAAATGTTTATGTTCATTTTTAAATTATGTTTATCATATAGTTTCTTTTTTCTCTTTTGTTTATTGGCAATTAGATTTTTACATATCGTGACATTATGAATTTGCAAATTTTGCAGTGTCGATGTGGTTTTCTCGGGTGAATCATGTGCTGATGCATGGATTGAAAAAGAGGTGTGTGGATTTTATGATGGCATCTGTGTTTCCAACTACAATAATAATAGAAGTGTATTGCATGGACTGAGTGCCATTTCATTCATTTTCCGTTGATCATATTGTGCCTCCTTTGTTTCTATTGTCTTGAGGTCAATGTCTTGAGCATGAGACTGTGCTGGGATTGTCTGTCTTTTTTTTCAGGAGGCCTTTTTTTCTCCCTTGTATTCCTCTTTCTGCTAGAGAGAACTTCTGTCATGGTTGCTACATCTGCTTGCAATATGAGACTGACTGGAAGGTCCCAGATTCAGAGGCTAAGGGTGTGTTTACTTATAGAAATAGTTTTCTATTTTCTATTTTTAGTTTTTTAAGAAAATTTTAGTATTTATTTTCTATAGAAAATTTAGAAAATATGTTCACTTAGTAAAAATAGAAAATTATTTTTTGACACCGATATGGAAACTCTGTTTTTTCTATATTAGAAAATTGGATCCTATTTATAAAGGAAATTTTTTGAAAAACATCTTAAATATATGTTTCAAAATCTTCTTAAAATTAGAAAATTAAAAAACTGTTTTTGATTTTCTAATTTAAGAAAATTATATAATGTAAACATAAATTTCTATTTTTTATTTTTTATAGAAATTTTTTTTAGAAAGCTACTCTAATTTTTCACAAGTGAACACATCCTAAGCTTTTCTCCGTACAAAGAAAATTAACCTTCACATTCTTGAGTAGCACCTTTTGCATTTATGTACACTGTCACCTTTGTTTATAAGTGCTTGTCGGATAACTGGCATGCTTAATGACTACAGTCTTTTCTGCTAGCTGATTTCACACCTCTTGTTGTCATGGTATTTTATTAGCAGATGGCATCTTGTTTCTCTAACAGGTTGTAGCCTTAAGGGAGGATGGATGTCCCAAAGTATGGGTTGTGACCTCTGATCATATTCAACAACATGCAGCACATGGAGCAGTATGCATTCTTTGCTCTACTAAATTTTAGCTTTAATCTCCAAAAGGTCTGAAACTTTTTTCCAGTTTATAATGACTTCTACCTTGGAAATCACTGATTTTAGCATAGCTTCAGTTGTTAGGTGCTATTGTTGCCGAGCTTAATTACCTGTAAAATTTACTTCAGAAAAGAAAAAACTAAGCACACATAATTACAAGTATTCTGTCCTACTATAACAAGATATTGAATCCTTCTGTAAGGTCGACATTGGATATTTTACATAGAAGTGGTTTTGCATGATATGGCTTGGCGGCAATACCTTCTATAACTTTAGTATTAGCAAAGTGGTTACTTTCATGTTCGTTTACTCTAAAATTCTCCCTACATCTTTCTGTTAAATTTTTATTACATATATTTAATTACTTCTGCACAAAATATTCAATGTTATCTAATGCATAGATATTTATTTTGATAAAAATTAATTAAATACTTATTGTAATTCCTTTCTTTGCATTGTTCAAATAAATGAACAAGAAGAAGTGGAGAAACTATTTAATTCATGAAATCACAGACACCTTCACCAAGACAAACTAAAATATTTAATTTTTAAGTTAATCAATTACTATTGTAAGTAATCTTATGGCTTAAAATATGTATTGGTACAGGTATAAAATTCTTATAACCAATCAAACTCATAATTAATTATGTGTAATAGGATTCACATTTAACACAGTAAAATAAACTTTTCTGTACTGAGTTGTTATCTTTTGTCATGAACTATTGATGAGTAAGTTGTACGCATTGTCTTAGTTGTTGATGACTAACATATTCTGACATTATTTTATCGTTACTTGTCAACTGCCTGATGGGCTTGCTTTTTGTGCTGTGTTGTTAGGGAGCCTTTGTTTGGAGTTGCAAGGCTTTGGTTTCTGAAGTAAGCAATATCTTGTGTTCAATTCATTTTATTGACATTCAAATCTTTGTTATCATAAATTACTAATGCCTGATTCTATTTTCAATCTCTTTTCATGGTTTTGGGTGCAGATTAAAGCATCACACAAGGAGATGGAGAGAATGCTTCAAGAACAAAGGTATACTCCATTTGAATTAACATTCTTTTTCTGAAAATTGATTACAGAAAATGAAGATCATGAGTATTATCCTCCAACAAAATAAATTCACCGATTGATGAGATCACAACTATTCAGTTTGATTTCATCTTTAAATGAAGTGCAGTAAATCCTACGTTAAATACTTGAAATCAAAACAGGAGATAACCTAATATGCTTCATAACAGCATGAGCACATCAACTTAATGCCCTGGCTTGCAAGCCAGTATGTGATCCGTGGGGAAGTTCCTTTCCCACTACATGTGAATGATTGAGGTTTCATGAATCAATGATCAGATTGTAATCAGGTTTACAATAAGGCCCTGCAATTTTGAATTAGGGAGACAAGAAGATCAATGGTTGACTTGCTAGATTCACCCACTCGGGAGTCAGTCGCAGCCTGCAGGCTCAGATTTGCCTGCAACACTAAAAGGTCCCCGCGTCATCTCGACTGGTGGCAATGTGGAAACTCCACTTATCAGCCTGGTTATTTTGAAAAATATAAACACAACTATCTCAAAATGAAAAAAGAAAACCATAGATAAATATGCGTAAAAAGTAATTTCTTTTATGAAAAAGAAATCATCTCTTGCCAAGACAAGAAAAATTATGAGGAACTAGGAACATTTATTTTTTTCATTATATAACCTCTCTCAAAAAATGTAATTCATCGCTCTAAGTAGAAAAAGAGAATTCATAGCCGATCTCAATTAACTTAAAATTAAGGCTTAGTTGACTTGAATTAAGTTGAGTATGATGCTCTGACTCTGAAGGGGAGCCTTGACGCAGCGGTAAGTGCTGTCGCCGTGTGACCTGAGGTCACGGGTTCGAGTCATGGAAATGACCTCTTGCAATTAATTGTAAGGGAAGGCCGCGTACAAAGATCCAATGGGTCCAACCCTTCCCCGAACCCCGCTCATTGCGGGAGCATTCGTGCACCGGACTGCCCTTATGATGCTCTGACTCTGGAATTGGATAATCATTAGAAAAGTTACATTGCATCTTGATACTAAGAGTGATTAATTGTTTTCTGAAATCTTAACTCTCACAGGCCTACTTCTTTTCAAGGTAGATTGTTAAAGCACAATCTTGATTCTGAAGTTGTAGACGCTCTCAAGGATTTGAGGAATAAGCTAGCTGAGAATGAATCAAAAAGCAGGTGATCTAATTTAAATTTGTTGATAAATGTATAAGAGATTCATTGTTACTGCCAAATCGATAGCTTGTCATCACCATAGAATATTTGTTAGTGCTTCTCAGAATTATTATTTTCTGTAAAAGCTACTGGTTGTACATGTCTTCAATGCATTTCAAGTTCAAGGTGTTATTATAATTTAACATTGGATTATTACTCTCATGATTGAGTGTTTATCTTATAATATAAAATATTAGCAGTTTAAACCTCAATTAATTTAATTTTAACTAATATTTTTCAGTATAATAAATGTTATGACATAGTAAATGTGAGTGGAAGGGAATATATACTTATATTGTGTTTAATGATATAGCAAAATCAACCCTTGCTTACCTTCAAGAAAACATTTTTAGCGCAAAAATAAAAAGAAAATTAATTTAATTGAAAAATATGTTATATGTATACCTGTAAAAGTGGATTTTCTAATAATTGAAAGTTGAAAAATAATATTTTTTAAAGAAAAAAACAAATATTTTTAAAATTATTTTTGTCTTTTTTTTATATATTTTTGTAGAAGTTCCAATGGACCTTAAACTGTTGTTTAGACCTTGGTCATGGGCCTGTAATGTTTCTGGGCCTTGGCGAACTATTTAATTTAGGAGTAAAAGTATTCTAGGGTCTTGATAAAAATGTTAAAAAAAAAATTAATTTAACGTATTTTTAAAATATGTTTATTTAAAATATGTTTAGTTTTATAAGAATTTATAATTAATTTATCAGAATATTATAATTATATAATTTATTATGAATTTATATATATTTATTATAAATTTATTATAAAATAATTAAAATATCACTGGATATATAAAAGTATTTATAAATACATATAATTATGTTAACATATGAAAATTTTTTTACTTGATAAATATATATTTTATTTGCATTTGAATAATATTTTTATCAGAAAATTATTATACAAAAAAATTAGAAAAGAGAAGAAAAATCAAAAGTGAGGTGGACAAGTCATCAAAATTAAAAATAAAATTATTATATAAATATAAAAGAAAACAAAGAAGCAGTAGACTTTATAATATTGGCTTTATTATAATATTTGGAATTGTCAGATTCCGTTTATGAACATCACTATTGTCTTATCAATTTTTGTGCACTCCCACTTCTTTGTATTAAACGCCGCCCTTCCTGACATTTTCCACATAATTTCACATGTGCTTTTTTTCCTACATTATTATTATTATTATTATTATTATTATTATTATTTTTAAGTCCAATCTTCAAAAATATATTTTCTTTTAAGGATCAAATTTCAGTTTTTTATAAGAGTAATAATAGGTGATTCGCTGAGCTAACTCGAACGAAATCCCTATTATTATTATTATTATTATTATTATATACCTACCTGCTTTTCTATTTTCTATTTTTTCAAAAAAAATTATTCTTCGACTTAAAAAAAAAAACATGTATTATACCATATATTTTTTTAAATGTTTCCTCATAATATTTACAAATACCAAGAATTTAGCTAATAAAATCTTATATTTTTTTTAAAAGTATGACGACTGAGAAATTTCACATTAAATAAAATTTATATATTTAATTAATTTCTCAAGCTATTTAAATTATATATTGTAAATTTGATATAATTTTTTTTAAAAAAAAGAAATCAAATTATCTATCCATAATGGAAGAATTGTAATTTAATAAGGTTGAAATAATTAACAATATGTCTATCCAGAATTAATTAAAGGTGTTATTACTTAAGCTTACACACACAAAATGACAAGATATATTCAATTCATTTTCTTGGTCAAAAAATTCTCTACCCTAACATAGAGGTTAAGGTCGTATCACTCCACTATAAAAAAATTGAAGACACATAGTACATTGAATTTAATATATAGTGTAGACCACAAGGGATAATATTCATAGAATAGTTTGACAAAATTTATTTCAGTTGCAGTTTAGTAATTCTTTTGAAAACTCAAAATTAAAATTTGAGTGTTTTTATGTCTAATTCAATTAGAAATGGGTTAACATATAAAATTTGCATGGATAAGCCTATCGGCTAGAATAGTTAAGCCTATAGGCTTGGATAGTTTATCTCATTAATTAATATTTTTCCCATTCAATTTCATTGATAATATACATACTTTATATCAAAATAAGAGGAATCACTCAGTTGATTATATATGGCTGAGTAAGTAGGTACGGACATAAGTTTAAATTCTATTAAATATCATTTTGGAGAGAGACAAAGAGTATTAATCTGCGACCTATATTCCGAATAAAATTAGTACTATATCTAGACTGTTAAACGTATAGAGAATAAAAATATCTTATGTGAGAAAAAAAAGGGATCAAATTCATTATTTTGCAATAATATCCATTTTAGCCAAATTCTATTGTTTATATCTTCAAAATATTCTATTTATGTCAACTTTAGCATATTTTCTTTACTTATTTATTTTTGATAGAAATATCATATCGATGAGTTATCTATAAAATTTTATTTGTTTTGTTGAATATTTTATCTCTTTATATATTTAATTTATTTCTTTTTTGATAAACTGTTGCCTTTTTAATTGTTGTCTTATTTTCCGCATTAAAATTTCTTAAATACTCAATAATGTATATAATGTAAACTTTGAGACTGAAAAGTCATCCTTGAAATCAATAAAATTAAAAAAAAATCTCTTGTAGATTGGATCTCCTCTCATTTTCATATAAGCAGAGATTAACCATATTAGGTTACACTAAAAATTAATTAATCACATAAATAAAATTTAAACTTCACAAATATCATTTAAATTATTTTATTGTTCATTTTCGTAAACTAAATTAATAATTCTTAATTAATGATAGCTCATAATAAAGTTTCAACATCCATACCTATGCAACCTAAAACTATTAACTCCAATCCTAACCTCCTCGATTGAGATGGCTATAATTTTTTCCCTCCTCTCAAATTGATAAAGATAATTTTCCTTTTTTATTTATACTAAATTATAGTCTACTCATTATTTTTATAAGTTAGTTAATATATTAATCTCTATTATACTCATTTAATGGATATGTACTATTTTAACATAATTATATAATAAGAAAAATACGCATAAATTTCCTGTATATATGCAAGCACATTTATTTTATATGTAAAATCAAATTCCAATTGAAATAAAATCTTTAGGATAAATCAATGTAGTTTAGGAAGAATCAATAAAAGGACGTCAATTCAAATCATAAATTTTCAAATTGAGAAAGCTATTAAGAGAAATCGAGAATTTTTACTATTTTTTAGATTTATGGGCCGATTCAATTCAGTTAGATTTTTCATTCACATTTTTTTTTCTATCAAGAACATTTTATAAAACTCTTGGACTCTAAAATTTAGAGTATCTTACTTTGTGTAAAATGAAGTGTACAAAATATAAGGTAATTTATAGTATGTAAATTAATAGTGTGTTTGGTAAATTACTGGAAATGTATTATATCTAGGTATATTATAAGAATTGTATTTTACTGAGAAATATTATATTATCGTATTTGAAAGATGCAATAAAATGAGAAAATGGATTTAGAAAAAATATTAACTTATTTGATTGTAACCCAACTTTAAAGAAAAATTTTAAGCAATACTTAAACTATCCTTATGATATCTCTTTCTTGTTTTATCATATTTTAAATTAAATATATGATTATCTTTTGACTGTGAATCCCTCAATTCGATTTTTAGTAAAATATTTTTCTTACCCTTCCTAAGTAAAATATTTTACTAATTGGTTGGTAAAATTTAGTGGGTGTAACATTTTATTTTATATAGATTATTTGTAAACAAACATAGTATTCTTGGTCAAATAAGATTATATAGTTAATTTTTCTAAAATTTTTGTGTAACCAAGTACACTGTAAATGTAGATAGAAAGATAAAATATTAATTATGATAATTCATGTGAATAGATATTTATTATTAGACTTTTTTTTAAAAAATTAATTACATGTAGGAAAGGGAGAGCACTTAGGATTTAGACAAAGTAGAAAAGAGAGAACACTTAGGATTTAGATTCAAGATTTAAGCGAAAATAATACATATTTTTATCATATTATAAAGAAAAACATAATATTATGATAATTGGTGTGTATGTGTTTATACAATTAACACCTTTTAAACAAATAATAAATACTCTAATTTTTATTTAGATTGAAATGTGTTTTATTTTTTTTTGGATTGAAACTAATTTTTATTAATTAATTTTCATTGATATTTGTTTTATTCACTTTTTTTAAAATAATTAATAGGAGAACTATACATATCATAGAATTATTATAACAAATTTTTTAAAAAATAAAACACATTTCAATAAAAAAAATAGAACATGTATTGATGTTTAAAGGGTCCAATATGATATTCATAATTAGTATATAAAAATTATATATATATATATATGTTATTTTATGAGTTATCTCTTTCTCTATGTATTGATACTTAAATTCTGTACCTTATTTTTTGGTCAGTGTAAATATGGAAGCAGCAGATGTCTCGTGATTGATTCTTTACAACCTCTGCAAAACAAGTTGACAACCCTAAATGCTCTCTCTCTCTATCTCTCTCTTTATATATATATATGTGTATATATATATATATTTATAAATATACAGAGAGAGAGAGAGAAAGAAAGAGAATAACAACAACTCCACCTCTAGTTTTGAAGAAGACGAAGATAATATGCCGCAAAAGTCAGATTGATCAATATATATATTGAGGGTCCACAGGTCCTGGTCTCGTCTCTTAGTCAAATTTTTGACTTTCATTTAATCCAACTGTGATTAGTGGACCCTCCCATGTTCTTCTTTCCATTGATTTATATTTGCATTCTCCTCCTGTCGAGTCACATTACTTTGCCCCATTTTCTCTGTCTTTTTTCTTCTTTTTTATATCCACTTCCTTTCTGTAATTTTAGTATATATGTTTTTTTTTAACTTTTAATAATCATTATTTCAAGTTTTAAACCCATTTTTGCTTCTTCTTTTTTTTCATTTTGAGTACATATAATTTAAATGGGATTTTGTTAGAATTAATTACTTACCTAATATGGGTTGATCTTGATTCATTTTCTTGCAGCTTTAATTTATCACTTGTTTTCCACTAATCAGGCATATATAAATTATTCCAACAATATATATATATATATATATATATATATGCTTATAAATCACAATATATTGGAAGAGGAGGATTTGTTATCTATCTTTTAATAAATGAATAATTTCCACTTAATAAACAAAAAAAAATCATAATACTCTTTCTCACCTATTGAAATCATCACTTTTATCTCATATAATTAAGTTAATCATTATATTATCTTAATTTTAGAAAAATTATTTTAAATAGACTAAAATAATCTCATACTGATTAATTAGCTAATTAATAATAACAATATATTTTAAAAAAATTAATTAATTTTTTTAATTTTATAAAGTTACTATTTTAGTGATATATATATATATATATTTATAATTGATTGAAACTGAAGTAGTATTATATAATACACGAATTCATCATCTAATTATATGTGTAATTAGATGATTGATTGGCTCGCACTAGCAATTAATACTATAATTAATTAATTAATCAATCAATCAATAATATTGCATGGATATGAATAGTGTATATATAAAAGAATGCAATTAAGAGTCGGCAAAATTAATAAGAAAAGCTCAACTAACTAGAAAAATGCTTCAAGTTCATATGACAAGTTGTACTGAAAAAAAAAATCATCAGATAATTTAAACTGACAGGTCTTATAGTGTTGGGATGAAATCTGACGAAAATTAAGTGAGGTGTATTGGTCATGGGTTTCTGTGGGGTTAGAGCATGGCGGTGACATCGATGGCGATATCTTCTTCTCCATCATTTCTACTATATATATATATATATATATATTGTGGTGGTCGACTTATTAAGACCTTTTATCCATTACAAATAATTTTCATATATTAATGGCTTTACCAAACTTCACCGATCCAATTATATACATATATATGAATTGAAAGGACGTATATTGACATATCCATATTAGGGTTTCTCATGTGGACTATATCTTTAATTATATTATTCCCATGCATGCATGTTTATATATATATATATAATTTTTAATATAAAAAATGTAATTACATGCTGAGAGTTTAATGGTAAATGTATGTTCCCTTGAACAGATAAATTCAGGATTAATTGTTCTTCTCTATACTAATAAAAAAAAATTATACAAGAGATGTAATTAATTAATATTAACTAAATATTTGTCAAATATCCTTATTAGAAATTTTCTTTTCCTACTAATAATAATTAATCTCCTCTCCTCTTCAAATATAAATAGAAAGAGTGTAATTTCAATGAATTTTTGCACATAGAAAAGTCGCCAATCAAAGAGTCAAGATTAGATAGCAATGTGTGGTGATAAATCTATTAAAGAATTTCAGTTTTGATTATATATATATATATATAATGTCTACTTGCATCTTCTACGTGGTGCAATCAAGCACCAATGATTCATTATTCAGTATTTATAATTTAGAAAAATTGTCGGATTGAACCATATTCAATTTATATTTATTTCTAAACATAAATTTGATATAGTATATGTATTTCTTCACTACAAAGACATTATATACAATTGAGAAACCAGAAAGAAAAAAAATATATGAAAAGTGAAATGCTCAACAATGAACATATTGAAGTTGAAAACAATTTGAAAATTGTATTCAAGCGTTACTCTTTTAAAAATAAACAACTAGACATGTTAATCAAATTATACGTTTGATAATTTCCATTAATTCAAAGAAATATGCTATTATAAAGTTATATATATATATATATATTTAAAGATAGGAAATAATAAATTTACAAGAAAATATTTACAAACAATATGAAGGTAGTTTCTACTCAATATAGGCATATAACTATCCTTTAATGGAAAAGAAAGGGAGTTAAAGCATGCTAAAACATCATGAAAAACAAGAAAAGCTCTGTGTGTGTGTGTGTGTGTGTAAGAACAAGAGATAAAATTTTCTTGAATTCATTTCTTTTTCTTTTTCTAACCCTGTTTTGATTAGCCAAACAAATATATAGGAAGGAAGACAGATATTAATTAATGAGTTTAAAAGGAAGAAAAATGAATAAAAGAAAGAATAAGAAAATTAAGCATATGAATTATTCATGAAGTTTGATTCATAAATTTAAGAAAGAAAGATAAACCCTAGTTTTTTTTTTCTCTTCTATTGTTCCTAATTTCCTCATCTTCTCTTTTGTTCAAGTTATGCAAAGAATTATCAAGTTAATTAATAACATATAAATAGATTGAAATTCTCAAATTTTCATGTTCTGCATATTTTGAAGTATTTCAGAATATTGGATTGTAGCTAGAAGCTGTAACCCTAGTCAATGGTAATGATAATCTGCAAGTTGCAGAAGGCAAGCATGACTTGAAGCCACCTCTTCAGATAAACCCTAAACTTAAATGTCATATATTGATAGTGAAACTTGAAGTTATTACCTACCAGATTTAATAACAAAAATCCGAAAAGTGGTTCGCTGGGAATAATTAATTGAAGCCATGTTGTATATATGAATTGTCACAATAAAAAACTATTGCAAGTAATGAATTTTAGTTCAATATTGATAGTATAATTTCTCGTCTGAAGAAATTATATGATACAATCATTATTTTAACTAAATATTTCAGTAAAGATGACAATTCGGATATTTGATCTATCCCGATCCTTCATATAGGGTACGCGTAATTTATAAACAAGTTTTGATAAATATAAGTAATATTTTTATTACCAATAATGGGCTCGCGCGAGTATATATTTCTGGGTATCCGTTATCCATACTCGAATATATATATATATTAATTATATTTTATTAAATTTAATTATATATTAATTATATTTTATTTTAATTATAAAATTATGTGATATGAAATTATTTTAATAAAATTATGGTAGTTATAAATTTTTATTTATAATTATTTAATTAAAAAATTATAGTTTATATTTTAAATTTTATAATATTTTATAATTTTATATTTAAATGGGTAATTAAATGGATATGAGTAGTAAATTGGTAATATTAAACAGATTTGAGGCGGATACAAATAATAAAATATTAATTATAATCTAATCAAATTTGAGCACGGATACTTTAACTTTAAAGAAATTCGAATAAGCTGATTTTTACAGATACCCTATCTGTTATTTGTCATACCCCATTAACTTAATTTTGACAGTATACATATCTTACAATCTATCATAATAATAATCTACTAAATAAATATTACTCATAATTTAATTACTAAATATTCTTCAATTACACAATATCATAGCTATTAATATTCTTATATACAACTTATTATTGTTTATTACAATAATATAAATAATTATTTAATAATTTTAAAAGACAATTATATTGACCCGACCTTAATTACACGCTAAAGGAGAAAAAGATAGAGATATTCTACTGCTTTATTCTTCAATATCTGAAATGTTATATATATAAAAGGGTGAGTCTAACTACCAAGTGAATAGATAAATATGTAACAATGGAGAACAAATAAAGTTTAATAATATATATAATATAAATATTATAACTTAGCTTGATAAATAAAATTATATTCTATGTTATCTTTTATATACACTCAAATATAAATTTTTATCGTTCTAATTTTAATCCAAGGAAACATAATGACTTACCTCGCAAGTCCAAGGAGAAATAATTTCAATAAATATGTGCGGAGTGATTACCCTGGCCAAGAGTAATTTTATAATAACATTAAATTTAAACACCTATCATCAACGTACAATCAGACAGATTTATAAAAGAGTGTATATAAACTAATTTACCAATATAATAAAATCAATTATTTACACATATAATAATTCAAATTACTATTATTTGTTATCACTTAATAAGAAAATAATGAATATTTAGAAATAAATTAGCACTTTCATTTAATAAATACTTCTCTCAAAATCATATATAAATATAATACTTTAAAAAAAATACAATATTATATATTTACCCATTCACCTAGACCAAATACTAAATTTATTTATTCAACAAGGTTCTCTTTATATTCTACATCTGTAACTAGACTCGTCCCTATAATAATATAAAAATATTATTTAATTTAAATTATATTTTAATCACTATAGATGTATGCTATGAGTATAACGTAAAATTTTGAGTTCTTAAACTCTAATAATGTTTTGGTAATTTTGTGGCTTTCAAATTTTTTAAAGTAATATTATAATAAGTATTTATTTAATTACTAAAATATAATTATTTATCAAATTTTCTAATAAATATTTTCAACAATAAAATTTTAACTATAAGTATTTATAATAATTTATACACAATTACATTATTTTAATTTATTTATTTTAATGATTTATTACTATTAATGATATTTATTTACGTATTATATATTATTAATTTTAATCTATAATATATTTATATATTCTTATCTTTAATAAATAATTTCATGCTAATAATAATAATGCTAGAATAAGAAAATAGTAATAATCTTATTTACTTAATAATATTTTAATTTTATTTTCTAACAATTACTCATAATAAAGTTACTAAAAAATAATATTATTTAAATAATTATTTAATTATCGTATTAAATTAACAACTTATATTAAATTTATTATTCAATTATATCAATAATAAAAATATAACTATTTAAATATACATTTAGTAGACTATTTATTATAATAATAAATTTTAAGTAAATATTTGGTAATTATAATTATATTCCTAAACATTGTTATAATAGTAAATATTCAATTATAATAATAGTTATAAACTTTTAGTTATACAATCATTTAAATTTATATATATATATTTAATATTATTAATAATAGTAGCAACACTAATAGTATTAATTATTATATAAATTTTAAAAATTATTAATGTTTATAAAATTTTAATTATAATATTTTATTACTACAATACTAACAATATTATTAATAAATTGTTACTTAACATAATTTATATTTTAGAATTTATTATAACTCATGCTTAATAATAATAACCTAATTATCGTAACTATAACAATACAAATCTTAATTAAGTAATTAATTATATGAAATACTATAAATTTTAAAATCATATTTTATTTATATTCAATTTAATTATTTAATAATTAATTAACTTTTTTTATAATAATATGATTAACTTATTTCAATTTTGTAAATAAAATTTTTATATAGTTAATAATTTAATAGTAATATTTAATATAACTTAATTTACTAAACTATTTACTTATTATCTTTTAATTAATTTACTTATCTTACAAATATATTTATTTATATCTTTATACCTTAAATACTATAAATTTATTTTATAATTTTCTAACAAATTTATACTTCAAGAATTGAACTTGATTTAACTATTAATATATTTAATCTAAGCATATATATATATATATATACTATTCTAATTAATCAATCATTAATCAATCATATATATAATTCTTAAATATAATTGATGATATATTTAAATTTATTAACTAACAAAAATCTACTAATTCATAATTTCATTAATTTATTATTTATATATTAATTTTTTCTATAGCTTATTAACATTTAAATTAATATTTAATTATTTTAATTATACTTAATATTTTATCTATATTTTTACTGTATACATTAACTAATAATCTTTTACTTTAATTCTATTTTTAATAACTATAATTAATTAATCAATTAACATTAAAATTTTTAATTTACTAATTTCACTAATTTTTTTATTAATTTCTTTTTAGTTTAACAATATTTAAATTTTACTTATAATAATTCAAAATCTAATTTTCTTTCTTTATTTCCAATTTATCATAAACTCTACATATAATTTAAAATTCTAATTTCTTTATTAAATCATAACTTAATTAATTAAAAATTATTTTATTTTTTATAATCCTGTCTAATTTATCCTAATACACAAATATATAGTGTTTTTTAAATAGTCATCTATAATTCACATATAATATACCAAATTAAAATTTAAGACTAAATGATTCTAAAAATACTCAATTTTTCAAAAAAAGTCGCCGAAAAATAATTGAAACTCCGAATATGACGCCAGCGTAAGCTCCGGTGAGGCGATCGGATGGCTCGTACGGCAGCGGATCATAGAAATTTTGATGGCGTTGAAAAGTTCGGCGAGTTAGCTTCACCGGTGGCCGGCGCGTGACACAAAAAGCTCGCCGAAAGTCAACAAGCGGAACTAAAAAAAATTATTGCTCCTAGTTTTTCTTCCTCTCCTTTACGGTTTTCGATTTTTTGTACAGTATCAAAACAATTTTTGTGTTTTAAACACACAGCCCCTCTCTTCCTCTCTCATTTTTCTTTTCTTTTTCTATTTCCTTTCTTTTCCGTTTCTCTTTAACAAATCCATTCTTAACACATTAATAACATGTTAATTAATAAACTAAACACTAATAGTTTGTGCACTAAAATTTACTAAATTAATTTTAATGGACCAAAATAAAAATTTTCTATTACTTAATATCTGATTTGATTATTATTATTATTTTATTTATTTTATATTTTATTTTTATATTTTAATTTATTATTATTATTATATATTTTTTATATTGGTATTACCACTATATTATTATTATTATTATTATTATTATTATTATTTTACCTAATTACTCTACTTATTATTATTATTATTATTATTATTATTATGTATTTACTCTAATAAGTAATTTTAACTTTTACTATATTATTATTATCAAAATTACAAGGTATTACATTATCACTCATATATCCTTGTTATTGGAATGACAAATTAATTGAAAAATTATACTTAGTGATATTTTTTAAAAAATATATCTTAAAATTCTCCAAATAAACCCTTTAATTTCTTTAATCATAAAATATAAAAGATATATTATTATCTAGTTGGTTTATCATTACAAATCGAATATCTAATTGGAATAATGATTATATTATATAATTTCTCGTTAATAAGATTATAAGAAAGAATTATCATTCATTCATTGGTTGGGACCTAAGGTTGTTCAGCTAGCTCGCAAACCCAATTGACCCGGTCCAACTCTATCAAGCCAAGTTTGAAAGGTTTTGGGCCAAGCCTTGAGCTTCTCATATGAAGCTCGAGATATATTGGGTTAGGTCTCAGGCCTAAGGTAAACCCGGCTTGACCTAAACTATTATTTATTATATATATAATATTATTTATAATATAAAATATTATTTGTAATATAATATATAATAAATTATATTTTATATCATATTATTATATATAATATTAATTATTGAATATACTGCACATATGTACTACAAAATATATGTAATATTATATAATGCAGTATATATATAGTATTATGTAGTATATAAACTATTAATTTCAGGTTAATTAAGTGGATGACATACTAATCTAATTTTTGATTTTTAATTTATCAATTTGTAATAGTTATAGCCAATTAAACTGTCTATTAATTACAAATAACCATTTATTAAGGAAAATAAGTGCTTTGATAGAGTAAGTAATTTTAATTAATTAAATAATAAATAAAATAAAAAAGAAACGGTTATTCATGTTTATTTTAATTCCTTGAATGTCTCTATCCTCTTCTCTCATCAATAAAGGAATACATACTCTTGAACAATTTCTTTCATCAATTAAATTCTTTAAAATCCTTGTGCATAATAAAAAGATATAGTGAGAAAAAGTGTGTCAAGAATTAAAGATTTATATCAAAGTGACTTTTCAATTTATTAATGGCTGATTTATCTATGAATGGTATGTATTACTAATTTAGATAGTTTTCTTAAGATGTGATGAGTTTAGGGGTATTGTATATATGTTGATTTTTGCATTAAATTTCTTACATAAACTGCATCAATATATGCAGTATATATATTGCAGAAAAAAGAAAAAAATTATAAGAAAAAAATGCAAAAAAAAGAGAAGCTCGATTGGCTCGACTGACTCGGCAAGCGCAAAATGCTCAGCCTGTTCATGCTAGAGTCGGGCTGCGGCCAAAAAGTGTAGCCTGAAGTGTATTCGAGCTGGGTTTCGAGCTAAGGATAAACTCAACCCGAGTACTCCCCTATTGGGACATAATTAACAAATGAAATTCATTGCAAAAAAGAATTGGAGAATTACTAATTCACTGAAAACGTAAATCAGTTGGTTAGAAATTGTTCAAGCCTAAATAGAGATCTCTAGTTCGAATATTGGATATTCAACTGTATTAAAACTTGGTAAGAAGAATTTTGTTGCCCTTATCTATTATCCGGCTTGACTTTGAAAAGATGATTTATAAAAATAAATAAATAAATAATCAAAGAATTGTAATCTAACATTTACTTGTTAGTTCGTTAGAACCTAACAATGTAACAAAAGAGTTTATTTTTATTTAATTATATATTCTACTTATTATGTTCAATTGATATCTACTAAATTGCACATAATAAGAATCTTGATTATAGTGTTAATTCATAATAAGAATTATTGTTAGAGATGTTATGGTTCTTTAATTCTCATATGCATAATATGGAAGTTTATATATGGCTTCATATGTATGTGCATTTATAAGAAGGTAAATACTTGAATTTATTTTCATAAAATCAATTATTTATAAAATTTTAAGTTATTTTATTATTATTGGGTTTTGATAGTGGAGCCTTTAAATTTCTTTTGATGCTGATTTCAAGTTCATTTCTTAAGTTTTCTTGTTCGCTTCTCTGCTATTTTGCTGTTCTAAGAACTGAAGGCTCATCATGATTCTGTTCTCTTGTGTTTTGCTGTGCTTTAAATCTTCAATTTGGAATAAAGTGTTGATGCTTAGCTGATCTGGATGAAATTCAGAGCTAGAGGCTTCAACTACTGAGTAACAAGGAATTAGAGGATGATTGAGCTTGTTGCTGAAGGATATTACACCTTTTGTTCAATGAAGAGAATGGAGGTTTTCCAAATTGAATGTGGACAGACAGGCAGGGCTGAATCCTCTATTTCTGGATTTGTTTATAGAGCTGCAATGCAATTTTGATCTTTATGAAGGTGCAGCCCAATCTAGAAAGTGAAGTGCTTTCTTGCTGCATTACAAGAGCTTCCTTTGGGTCATCTTCTTGCCATCCGCTAATGACATCCAGATTCTTCAGCTGGGCCCTCAATAGCTTAGTCTGTTATTCATTTCTGCTGTTTGTAAAATTGAGTTTGATAGCTTAATCTGATTCTGCTATCTGGTGTTTTTTTTATAGATGTGTTAAGGTGGACTTTCGGTTTTGTTGAAATATTTGGGTTCCAGTGATCATGTTGTATCCTTTGTAGTATTAATAATGATTAATAAAATTTTTCTATCAAATTTTTTTTTTTATTATTATTGGATATGAAATCACTTTTCAATAGTACACCCCTATCAAGTGCAATTGGACTACCCTGTAGGCCAACATTAAATGGTAGGTTAATTAACACTTGCTTGCAAATGGATCAATAAAATTTTTTCTTTAGCTTTAGCCCTAATTAATTGCTAGAGACTTGAATATGATATCAACAAAATCTAAACCACTTAGATATGAAATTGTAGATAATTGGCTATGAGATCACTTCAGCACACCCACCTTAAGTACAATCAGGCTGACGTGTGGCTTAATGATATTGATAAATCGGTTGACACTTGCTTACAATATTATCTTCATCATGTTGAAATTAAAAGCTGAATTATAAGATAAGAGATTCAATCCATATCATGATGACTTGTGATCATAAAAAATTCTTGCAAAAAAGTTAGAGTTTGTTTTTTTCCTTGAAAGTAATGTTGATATTTTGTTATAGTTGTTATTGAATATTGAAGGGTCTTTTTTTATACATTTGGGACGTAGCGGTGGAATAATAATGACTAATCAAATCGAAACTGTTTGGACGGTTAAAACTAACAAAAACTTCACAGTCTTTTTCTAAATGGTCGGTGTTTGCCCAATCCAAACCATTTCAACTTGAATATATGTGTCCATTTTCTATATTTCTTAAATATTATTTTAATAAATTTGAGTCACAACAATATATATTTTCACTCGAATAATCGATATCCTTCTGCTTTTAAAACAAATTTAATTTATATATGTCACTTAATTAAAGACTCGTTAATTATAATTTTTTTCATATTACAAATGGTATTACTTTAATAATATTATTATTATTAGGGATATGGGGAAAAACATGAGATGGAGAAGCAATATGGTATTAAATCTGCATTCTTATCGAAAAAAAAAAACAAATGGTATTACTTTAATTTCTTATTTTAATTAAAAATAAATGTTTTATACTAACCCCTAAGCACAATACTAAATTCATGATATATATATATATTCTTATTATTGCAACTATATATATATACACACACACACACAGACGTTATACATTAACTAATTGAAATAAAATTGATAATCTTTGAGTTATTTATTTATTGTATTGTGGGTTTTACTTAATATTAGAAAATGTAAATCTATATTATATAAAATATAAAACAACTAATTATAATTATTATCACCTCAAAAGAAAAGTCATTATTTTTTTTAATTTTCTCTTTATAAAAAATTATAATTTAAATTAAGAGTATTAAATAGAAAAATTTTTATATAAAAAAATAAAAAAATTAGATATAATAAGACATTCAAAAGTGAAAGACAAAATCAATATAGTTGTAGCAATTAATTAATACAACAAAAAGTGTGTCAAATCAAATTATAAAAAAACGTAATGGTTTGGCATTTATGTATTATGTAATAATGGCGATCAAAATCTTTGATAAAATAGTGAGAGCTTGAGATGACCACACAATTTAATATATTGGGATTTTTTTAAGCAAAAAATGTGCAAAAAGAGCCAAAAGAAAGGGTTGACGACCGCCAAATCAGTCCAGGCCACGAGAACCTTTTGGGTATTGCTGGACTAATGCCCTTCAGCTAACCCTACATCTAAATTTCCATGAAACCCAATTTATATATCCAATGGGGGATCCCATATTTATCTTTTTTTTTAAAAAAAAAATAAAAAAATGAAAAAGATGAATTTTATAAAAAATATATATATTAATAGAAAGAATTTATATAACATTATATTAGTCTAATTATCAGATAAATTTTTATGAAAGTGTTTTGTCAATTTAATCTAAATTTATAAATTTTAATTATCAGTTATAACTAATAATACATAACTAATATATTGTGTATGTATAATTTCCTTATTCTTTCCCTCAAGAGGTCTTTTAATTAAAAGAAAAATAATTAATCCAATTAAATTATAAAATAGTATACTAATAGATTTTTTTAATATGTAAATTCAAATTCAAATTCATTCAATTATATTCGGTTTAATTACATGCAACTTAATCATTTGAATTTGTATGAAATTCTAGATGTTTTTCTATATGTTCAAATTAATTAGCTTGTATAATCCATATGCTCTTATTGATATGTAATCCGCTTCACTTAATTTATAATAAGATATATTTATTTTGAAATTAATTTAATTATTTAAAACTAAATATATATATTTTTTATATAATTTTCAAAGTTATTTTAAAAATAATAAAAAAAAATACAACTCAATTTCCTTACCTATAAATCTTAAAATTTACTAATTGAGACCTAAAGAATCAAATTAATTTATTCAATTTGATCTATATCAAATCTTTAAATTTAAAAATAAGCCAATCATATATTTAAATCGTAAATAATTTAATTAAAAAATATAAGATCCAAAATACTTTTTTTCTCTAACAATAAACATATTATCAAATTTAATAGTAAAAAAAAGATTTTTTTTAAACTTATTTTTATGAACTAAAAAAATGATGCAAGCTTTGCAATTGCATGAGTAGTGAAGAAATAATAATAAATGCAAGGGGGGGCTTCATTTATTTGTCTCACTTGATATGATGATTATAGTTTTCTGTTTTTACATATACAGTCTTTGTTTTTGTGTTGTGAATTTCTGGTACATAAATAAAATAAAATAAAAAACACTTTTTTCCTATTTTGGTTCTTATTCACCAGTTGGTATTTGATGCTTATCTCATATTTAATTTGGACCTCTCTGCATATTTAATATAATTATTGTCTTGATGAATACCGAGTGTGTAAATTATTTAGTGAGAGATTGTTCTAGTTTAATTAAAAGTCTTGAATTTGATTTTTTAAATATGCAGCTGCGTTAAAATTCAGACTTGCACGTAATAAATAAATAAATAAATATTTTTAATGTCCTTCTTATGGATTGTTACCTTGCCATAATCTTATGCCTCTAACTTTCCTATTTTGTCCAATTTCATTGAGATTGGACATGTTGAAATTTTTTTGTAAGGTTGCATTGTCTATTAATTTGTCAAAAGATGCTAAGATTTGAAAAAAAATTATTTTTATGATTTTTTTATTTAATCAATGGATTTGCACGTACGGGATGACTTTCAAAGAATTTAAACGACTCGAATTTCAAATTATACGTTATGAATTATATTGAAAAAAAGAAAATTCAAATTAAATTCATGAAAATAATTATGTTATATTAGTAAATTTAAAATATATTATAATAGTAAAAATAATTAGTTGATCTTTCATTAGCGAAATATTTGAAAAAAAATAAGACTAAAATTGAAATAAACAAAGCTGGGAAAGGCATATATATATATATATAGAAGGATATTCCATATGAATTAATAATGAATTTTTGCAGTAATTAATTTAGAATTAAGCATTTTACAGTCTATAAATGGCTGTATGTAATTAATTAATGTTGAGCTCATGATTATATATATAAGAAATAATTTTGCAAATAAAACCAAATGCAAAGCAAAAGTATAAATAAAGTCAACTAGTGATGGAAGTAAGCCAACGCGTTTCCGTCCATCATGGATTTATATTTTGGCTTATTATAAAATAAAATTAATATTTTCAATCATAATAAGAAGAGTTTTTTAATTTTTTTTATAGAAATATAATAAGAAGAAGTTGAGAGAATATTAATTTCTTCTGATCAAGTCAATGCCACTACAACTTTCCTGTATTTTGACATTTTTGTACTTTCAAATTCCAATATTAAATAAATAAATAAATAAAATGAATTGATTCGTATCTTTGGTAAAACTAGGATGTGGGTATGCGTATCTATCTATTTATATTTATATTTATCATATTTTATTTTATTAATTATTATTAATTATTTTAAATAAATTATTTAAATTTAAGTTAAATGATCAATTCAGTTCGGTTAAAAATAAAATAAAATATTTGATTTTTGAGTTTAATTCAGTTTGGTTAAAAAAAAGCATAAGATTTGATATATTTAATTACATTTTTATTTATTAATTGAAGCACGATGTATACTTATATTTATGAAATATTATTATTGTTAATATTATATGATATTATTTTATGCAATAATTTATTTATTTTTTAAAAATTTAATTATAAATTATTTTTAAAAAAGAGAGACATTAATTTCATAATATTTATTCTTCTAATCAAATAAATACAAGGTATTATTAGATTAAATTTCTGTATGTTCGATTAATGAAAATTATTTACTAATTAAATAGATTGATTTTCCATTACCACATGAGATTTTTTATAATTTTTTTTTCAATTAATTAATTGTTATATCATCTTATTCATAAAATATCAATAATAGTTCGTGTGAAACTATAGAATATATTATATATAACCTCATTTCATCAAGAAATAAATATATAGAAAAAAAAGTCAATATATATATATATATATTTGGAAAGGATGAATATTTTATTTAGAGGTGGGTGAAAACGAGACTAACTTTGATAATTATTGTGTAGAGTACATGTATACCTAACAAATATTTGATTTTATGACTAAATTGGGTAACCAAATCTTTAATTTAGAAATGAGATTTTTAGTTGGAAGTATATATATAGAGCAATCAATAAAACCACTATAGAACTCACTGACTTTTGTTTTTTTTTTTTTCACCTTCCTTCTAATATTATCTATCTTCACTTTCCATGCATATTTAATTTATATATATATATATAATATAATATAAAATTATAATAATTTAATTATTGTAGTCATTATCATTGAAAATTCTATTCTTCTTCATCTAATTAATTGTAATTAAGACTTTGTAAGTATCTCAAAAATGTAATTAGAAAGAAAAGAGTCAAGTGGGCGTGTGATGGTTCTGGAATTACTTTCATTTTCTTCCCTACCCATTTCAGACTCAAAAGAAATGACAAAACCAAGAAAATGTCACTTCCCCATATATATATATATATGTAAACCATATATATAACCTCTCTTGCAACGATCTCACTGGCTAATTAATTAATTAATTTCTTAATTTTCATTAATATTGTATAATTGTATCAATTTCAGAAGATATATATATATATATATATAAAAGAAGAAGAAGAAGAAAATGTTATTTTGTATAAGCAAGTATTATTCAATAGTGATTAGCTGATAACAAAATGTATGCTAATATCTAAATGCGAGGTTGAATTTCTCACCTTATTATGTTTTGAGGCTAACTTTAATTTTGAATATTGTTAGATTAATAATAAACTCTATATGCTAATTTACTTTATTATCTTTTTTTAAAAATACAAATAAAAGATTTCGAGTTCAACCTATTTTCGATTTATTAAATCTTTCATAAATAAAAAAATAACAATGAACATATATATAAAGTGACTGCATTAATTATGTTGAAACTCTTTTTAATTTTTAAAAAAGGAAAAAGAAATAAAAAATGTTGCAACTCCCATAAATGTAAAAGAATCTAAGAATTATATCTATTGAATGATAATTATTATTATCTTCGTTTAATTAAAATTATAATCTTTAATTAATGTATAAATATTAAAATAATTTTTGTATTATCTTAATTTTATAAAAAATTACTTTCTTCGTCTGTGAATATATATTCATTTTGTATTTTTCTTTGTCCTTAAAACAAGTATTTATTTTAAAAAATTAAGAAATAATTATTTCTTTTTTTTTTCAAAATTTCGTCTTATTTCAATTTTCAAAATATTTAAATATTTTTTCATAACACTAATAAATGAAAGGATAATTAATTTAAAAATAACACTAATAAATGCTATTATTAATAGAGGAGGGAGTATTATGAATAGACTAAAATACTTTTTATTAATTTATTAGTATTAAAATTATTATAGTTTTATTTTATTAATTAACTTATTAATATAAGATATATTAAAAAATTAATTAATTTTTTTAAATTTCATAAAATGATAATTTTAGGGGGGGGGGGGGGGCATTTTTTTTAAGTGGCAACTTTAATGGATGAAAATAGTATTATTTATAAATAATTATTGAGATATAAATGAAAGTAATAATTAATAATAATAAAAGAAGAAAAATAGGAAAGAGAAATGTGAAGAAAACAATAAAAACAAAGAGAAGGGATTGTCATAAACAGGGAGAGGTCACGGGTATCACTTGAGAGAGCAATTGACTCTTTCATAATATTTCCAAAACCCACACAACAACTCATTATTTTTTTTGCATATTATCCCCTCCCCCACCTATATTCATTTTTCTCCCTCCTCTCCTCACACCCTCCACCTCCCTACCAATTATTTACATTTTTATTACTCTTATTTTATCATATTTTTTTAATATTAATTTTGTTAATTATAATATTGATCTTTCTTTTTTTTTTTCTAATAATAAAAAATATATTCTATATTATACATGTTGAAAATTAAATCACTAATTAATACCTATATTTTGACGTTGAAGGTTATAAATTTAAATTCTGATAACTTTTGTTTTAATCGTTTAAATATTTCAATAAATGATAAATGATCATCATGTCTACATTAATTGATATAAATATCTTATAAATATATATGCTAGCTAATACCCATTTGGAATTACATATTTTTTGTTCATTTATTATTTATTTCCAAATGACTTTATTATCTATAGCTCAATTAATTAGTGTAGTGGCATCCTAGATTAAATTAATTTATTATATTAAAGAACTATTAGCTAGTTAAGGTCCAACAAATAATTAGTTCGATATCTTTAATTAGCTTTTACTTTAATTAATTTATTTAAATAATAATGATTATATTGCTTCACCCTTGATGAATTAGATAACAAAATGTCAAGCTATCTAATTAACCTAGCGATAAATATATTTTTTATGAATAAATTTAGTTTTAATTCCCCTTACTTATATTGTAATATTAAAAAAAAAAATGGAGTGTGCTATGTGGGTATTTTGTATAACTTTTATATTTGGCTAATGAGTATCTATAAAAAAGATCTTGCTATAACCTTTTTCATTAATTTCTTCATATCCTAAATCATCCTAATTTCTAGTCTAATTTAATTTGCCCTATCATATACATTTATTACTCACACTTATTACATTGCATAGTCATGAAAGCTAAATTGAAATAATTTAACTTCAAAATTATATAGCTAATTTTCTCTGCATTTTTTTTTTGTATTTTAGGAAAATATTGTCATGATTTAAACTCTTAATTTCTTATAGTACTATGGACTAACAGCTTAATTAATAGAAATTAAATAGACATCTTTTGTATTTAATTCCTAATACTGGCCTTGATTTTAATTATTCTATATGATTATTTTAATAAGATTTTAAGAGCACCTAACTAGAGATTATGCTAGAAAGTTTAGCACAATGCCAACCACTATCCACACCTATTTTTTTTTCTCTAAATTACAATAGCTCTTAATTAAAAATTCCTCCTTAAAAATTTTAAGTTTCAGGAGATGAAATTATCTATTAAAACAAAACTACAAAAAAATTAATTAATTAAGGAATAATCATAGATGTAGGCAATAATCATTGTTTAAAAATGGTTTTTGTTAGGGTTTAGTTAACTTGAGAGATTAATCCAAATTCCATAATGTGATATGGTTTATTAATTAATTAATTTATTAATATAAGGTGTTATAATTATGGGTTGATTTATATATATGATATTAAATATATTTTCATAATTCCATTAAAGCTAATCATGATAAAAATCAAGCCAAAAGTCTAAAGAATTTGCAACACAAAATACCTCTTTTTCATAATAATAATTACCTTTTTTGAGTTAAAATAAATACGATCGGTCATGTTTATAAATTCTTGATCATTAAATTAAAAAAAATGACAGTTGATATTTATTTTCAAGATGAAATTTATTCCTTGAAAATTTTAATCGTCATTTTAATTTTTTTTAAAGAAATGAATCCTTTTTATTTTTTTTTATTCAAGCAAATGATGATACAAATATGATAAATTTATATAATTTGAGAGGATATTTAAATATAGATCAATTAAAAAAATGAGGATAAATCCATTAATTTATATTAATTGATTTTTTTTTATAGTTTCCATTCCACAAATATGTTTTTCCTCATATATTAATAAAATATATCACTTTATATATATATATATATATATATATATCCACTGATCCTTAGTTAACTAGGCATTCTGTATTTTTAATTTTTTTTTAAATTTACTTTATGAAAGAAAATTTAAATTAATTTCATGATTCTAATTTTCTTTTTCTTTTTATTTTTTTATAAAGTTAAGTTATTGGATTGGATAGGCAACCCAACATTTGATATTTACTTTTATGTTTCTGTTTTACACATGTTATACATACAAACTGAAAGTCAACATATGCTAATGTCTTTGCATGACTTATATGTGAGATAAATAGATATTTGGACTGTTTTTTTAATATATAGAAAACAAATATTTGACAAATGCTAGACTATATTATGATAAACTCACACAAGATATAAGCTATGCACACACAAGGAAATCTATATTGATGCATGAAAATAAATCTATGCATTGAAAAAAAAAAAAAAAACAGCATTAATTAAGTATGATGCATTAAAGTTGTTTGTAAAATTTAATTGAATATTTGAATTAGAAACAGTATATTGAATATAGTTTTTAATATTATATCAACTATTTATAATTTTCTACTTTTCAAAATCAAATCTAAAATTTTAAAAAATTTCTAATAATATCACCCATTCAAACTACTCCTAATAAATGTTTTTTTTAACTTACCCTAATTGAATTTGAATGGTAAGTAGTATCTAAATAATACAATGGGATTTAGAGTTGATATTGAATAAATTCGAGATGAATTTTTATCAAATTTGACATGGATGTATGTAATTAAATTGTTAAACTTAATATTGAAGTAATTAAGAGTATGCCCATAGACAAAAAATTTTCCTCAAATGGATAAGATAACTTTTACCAGTATAGTACCATATTCATTGCAATTTTTCTTTTGAACCATTACTTATTAAGATGTTATATATTAAGCCTCTTTTTTTTATTAATTATATGTGCAGGAGGGAGAATATTTAGAATTCAAACTTGAAATTTAAACGAAAGTAACACTCATTTTTAGACATTAAATTATGAATTGGTAGTTATATATTAAGCTACTTACCGCTCAAATAAAATTAAATAAATGCAAAATGCATATGAAATAAATATAAATCATACCGAGATAATTTTTTTTTAAATATTGATATATAATTTAACAATAAATATATATTCCCTTAAAAAATAGATTCAGAAGTAATTTTTTTTCCTCTTTGTATTCATATTTTAAAAAAAACTAAGAATATATATATATATATTTTTTATTAAAAGCTATACGTATATGTATGTATAGAAAAGAAAGAAAGGCACCGCATAGGGCTGTAGACCTTTTTGAGAAGTCATTTTCCAACCTTAAACACCTTATAGGCTTACCCCTTTGCAAGTAGGGCCCTGCCTGCAAGCTGTGTAGATCTTTCTATTTACTGATTTCCTCTCTCTCTCTCTCTCTCTCGATTTTCAAGAAAAAGAGAGAGAAAGATCGATTAATTTCTGAATAAATATTGTACATTTATAATATACAGTATGTAGTATAGTATAAAAATTAAAATTAAAATTATTCAATCTAGGGTGCCACTTGCAATATCATCATCAATCAATTCGTACAAATTGTGTTACTAGCTAAGTCTTTCCTCCAACTATAAAGAGGGGGAAGCCAAACCCAAAATGGAGTTTATGACCTTTTTTTTTTTCTAATAATTAGTACTCTTCTTGTTGTTTATGGCAATTGCAGCAACCATGAGCCTAACTAATGCTAACACCGCCGCCGCCGCCACCAAAGATGATGATGAACATGAACATGACATGGTTATGCCTGGCTTTCGCTTCCACCCTACTGAAGAAGAACTTGTAGAGTTCTACCTTCGCCGTAAGGTTGAGGGCAAGCGTTTCAATGTTGAGCTCATTACTTTCTTGGATCTTTATCGCTATGACCCTTGGGAGCTTCCTGGTAATTTTTTATACATACATATATATATATATATACACATACTCATTTGTCTTCTTCTTCTTTTTCTATTCTTGCCTTCAAAATTGATATATATATATATACACACACACACACAATATATACATACCCTTTTGAGAATTCTATCTTATTATTCATTTATCATCTCATAATCTAACTGTTCATACTGATATTTGATGAGTGAAGAGCTTCATAGTTCTGAATATGTTCAAGTCCGTACTATTTCTTGTTCTAATTCGGGTGTTTTTCTATTTCAATCCATGGTTTTGTTTTCTTTTATCAGCTTTGGCAGCTATTGGAGAGAAAGAATGGTTCTTTTATGTGCCAAGGGATCGAAAATATAGAAACGGTGACCGACCCAATCGTGTAACAACTTCCGGCTACTGGAAAGCAACAGGAGCTGACCGGATGATTCGAACTGAGAACTCCAGATCAATTGGGTTAAAGAAAACCCTAGTTTTCTACTCTGGTAAAGCTCCTAAAGGTATTCGAACTAGCTGGATCATGAATGAATATCGCTTGCCACAGCATGAAACTGAGAAATATCAGAAGGTAATCATTCACCCATCAACCATATTTTATGTATTTTTCATCCCAGAAAAATTCTCTCTACTAAAATACCCGTTTTCTCAGTTTATGATGTCATAAACACATGTTCAGTTTCTTCAGAAGCCCTAGTTCTGATAGTTGTATTTTTTATCTTTTTCTTAGCTCAATTACTGTTCATCCAAAGCCCATTGATATTTTTAAGTGGAAAAGTTAGTAGTTCTTCACAAGTTGCAGGTGCACAATCTGAATATACAAGTACTAAAAAGGATAAAAGATAAAGAAAATGATATTACTGACAGTTGAGAGAGTTTCCAATCTTCTTGTTATTTTATTCAATTTATTTCATTATTTAATACTATTTTTTTTTGTTTTCATGAAAATTTATAGCAGCTACCATGCATGAACTTTAAATTTATTCTGACCCCATAAAGCCTTTATAACTGTACTAAATGTTTCAGTCTGACCGTATATTTGATTTCAGCCCTGCAGTTTCTGTTTTTATTTAATTTCTTGTTATCTTTATGCATTTGAATTTGAATAATTCAGGCTGAGATTTCGCTTTGTCGAGTATACAAGAGAGCTGGAGTGGAAGATCATCCATCTCTGCCTCGTTCTCTTCCATCAAGAGCTTCATCATCTAGATCAGTAGCTCAATCTGATAAGAAACAAGCTCAAATTTCTGTGGAAAGATATCAAAGTTTTGGGCAATTATCACAACAAATGGAAATAGAAAAGATGAGTACTGAAACAGATGGAAGTAGTAGTTCAGATGTAACTACTGCTTTAGGACTTTCCAAGACTACTGCTACTAAAAATAGTAATGTATATCATCATCCACATACAGTTCCTGCAATTACTACTTCACTTGGATTACCAGCTTCAATTGAAGAAGAAGATGAAATATTTTTAAATCAATCAAGACAAGCTGCGGCTGCTAATTGCTCTTTAGTCCCTACAAATAACAATCTTTTTACTGGTTCACCTTCTGTTTCTTCAAACCCAGTTGATGATCTTCATAGACTAGTAAATTTTCAGCAAGCTTGCATTACCCATCACCATCAACAACAATATTACAGTCATCATCAGCAACAACAACAACAAAACCAAGCATTCTCTATTATGGCAGCTGCACAGCCACAGGCTGCATCACCACTCTCTCTCAACATGCTACCAAACACGCTGCCAACTACCTTTTCGGAGAGACTGTGGGAGTGGAATCCATTGCCAGAAGCAAATAGAGAGTACAATGCTAACAATCCATTCAAATAATCAATGAACTATTGCACATATATATCTATATCTATATATTTATATATCCCTATGCTTAATTAGAGTAGTATACTTTGTGTTGGTAGTGATAATTTACATATATACATAAATATATATGTAGGTTTCTTCTAATTATTAATTATCAACTAGTGTCTCATTAGCCTTTGGATATGACTGATATTGATTAATGTATGATCTGTTTTCTTGTTTTTTTAATTAGGGTTTTTTCAGTTTATTAAATAATAGGGTTGTTTTGATTCTTATTAGTAAAAAATTCTATTATATTTTGCCTTGCAATTATATAATTTCTGATTGACAACTTAAAAAAATAAATAGACTATCACTTGTTAATTTTTTTTTTCTGATCTACGCTCATAGTTAAATTTTTTTAATATTAGTATTGGATCTATTATTTAGAAGTATACGTATTTACTATTAGATTGTACTCAGTGTGCTAATAAGTGCATTGCGTAATGTATAGTTTAAGGTCAAGTCTAGACCGCTAATTCCCTTAAAGGCAATCTCCATTATTGGTTTCAGAAATATGTCTTGGCCAAAAAAAGGAGATATGAGTGACGGGTATAGGACTCTCTCTCTCTCACTCTCTCTCTCTCTCTATATATCTCAAGATATTCAGTGCAAGTTCAGAAAATGATGAATCTATGATTGACAACCGGAGATTATATGTACACAAAGGTACATATATATATATATATGTATGTATAGTCATATATACACCTTTGGAGATTAGTATTACAGAGAAGGAGTTGGACCCAGGGGCGGAGCTGGGGGGGGAGGGGGGGGGGTCGTGTGGGGGCTGACGACCCCCCCTCGCCGGCAGCACAGAAGTAGTATATAAGGGGTCTGCGCCGCCGGTGGTGATTTTGCAGAGAGAGAACGGAGAGCTCCGCCCCCCTCAGCCCCTGCCTTGCTGCGAATGCTGCGAGAGAAGAAGAAGAAGAAACAGGCTTGCCCCCCCTCAAAAACTGTTTGGTTCCGCCACTGGTTGGACCCATATATCACAAGACAACATTCAAAATGAAAGACTTGATAGATTGGACTTGTTTTGATTCTTCATTAGTGGGTGAGAAGAAACTCTCTGATCCAAAGGAAAAAATTTGTCTTTGGTTTTGTTTTCTTGTTTTTTTTTTTTTGAGGTCACACACCATTGAGGAGTACCTATCTTTACATCAGCACCATTATTAACCTATTTTCACATTTTTTTTAAACTTTAAATTATAAGAAATTGCATTAATATGATTCAAAATTTTAGATTTATGAGACATATTGTTGAATTTTTAATATAAATTTAGGAGTGCGAATTTCAAAAAATAACTGTTTTAAAATTAGAAAGATATTATATATATTAATCAGTGGATATGCTTATTTCTAATCCATATGAGACTTATTGATTATACATATATTCTTAACATATATGTATGTACTTAATTATCAAGCAATGAAGACGCTTATTACCTATTTTCACAATTTTGATTTAGATTACAAGCAATTGCATTTATATTTCTATATAATTAAATACAATATATTAGAAAGAATTTCTTAAAATCACATGTTATTTTGAAGTAAATATCAAGATTTAAGCTCTTTAAATTTTATATTATATATATTTTTTATTATTAGAAAACGTAATATACTAAACTAAAGAGTAATAATAAATTATGTAAAAGTTAATTTTAATTTAAAAGCTGCATGCATTGAAATAGAGCATACATAGAGCCTGCATAATGTGTGGCCTAGTTGAGTGCACAGTGGGTGTGAACTTGGTAGGTTTGTGTGTGATATATAATTATAATTGTTGTCCGTGGCCATTTTCTAAATCCCGCATTGTTAGATGTAGAATACGAGGAGAGACTTATTGGTTATAAATAAGATTCCTTCCCCTTTTGTTATAATCATTCCAAAATAAGTTTATTTATTTATAAAGCTTATTTTTTCTCTTTCTTTTCTTTCTTCTTTAAAATTAGTAATATTATTTTGATGGTGTCCCAGGACGTAGATAAAATTGGTTGAACCTCATTAAATTTTGGTGTTCTCATTATTAATTATTTAATAGCTATTTTTAGGTGTAGTTGTAGTAGTATTTTGTACTATTAATTACATGTCTAGAAAAATTTTGTCTAAGAAAAGATTTGCTATTTAAGCGTGTTTATTGTGACTCACCTCTCTTTTCTGAGAATATTTCTGGTATAATTAATTGGTACAATTATTCACACACTATATATATTATTGGTGGAAAATTAATCCAATTTCCACAATAATTGGTATCAGAGCCAAAATTTTCTTAGTATGTTCTGTGGTTACAACTTAGTTTGATCTTTCACATCAGAAAAAATTTTCTTGGATTATTTGTATTCCGCATTTTGGCTATTAAATAATTCTTAAAGCAGAGATGACAGACGACTCAAGTAAATCATCCACTATAAAGGAGACAACATCTACTTCGTCAATTTGGTCAAGGACTGTTGTACCAAATGCTAGATTTGCAGTGGTGATTTTTTATGGTACGGGTCATTTTGATATGTGGCAAAGTGAGGTTCTAGACTCTTTCTTTCAGTAAGGTCTAGACATTGCATTGAAGAAGAGAAATCAGAAGACATTGATGAAAAAAATTAGAAAGCCATCAATCGTGTGACATGCGGTAGAATTCGATCGTGCCTTTCTAGAGAACATAAATATGTTTTCTCTAAGAAAATTTTTGCAAGTAAATTGTAGAAGGCATTGGAGGAAATTTTTTTTTGAAGAAAAGCAGTCAGAACAAGCTTCATATGAAGAAGAGATTGTTTCGCTTTACTTATGTTTCTGGTACCACTATGAATGAGCACATCACCAATTTTAATCAGCTGGTAGCTGATTTGATGAATTTGGACGTGACTTTCAAAGATGAAGATTTGGCTTTAATGTTGTTGGGGTCCCTTCTAGAGGAGTTTGAGTTTCTTGAAACAACTCTACTCTATGAAAAGGCTGAAGTAACTCTCTCTGAAGTAACTGCTGCATTATACAGTTACGAACTACGAAAAGAAAGATAAGAAAGAGAGTTCAAGTGGAGCAGTAGAAACATTAATTGTGAGAGGTCGCTCTCAAAGTAGGAAGAGAGAAAAGAAGGGGAGATTAAAATCCAGACCAGCTAAAGATGAATGTACCTTTTGCCGGAAGAAAGGACATTGGAAGATAAATTATCCCAAGCTGAGTAATAAAAACAAATTTGATAAAGAAAAAACTATCATGAATTCAAATATAGCTGAGTGTAATGATGAAGACTCAAACCTTTTATTAGTTGTTGTATAATCAATAAGCTCTTCTAGTGTATGACTACTTGATTCTGGTTGTAGTCATCATATGTGTCCCAATTAGGATTGGTTTTTTGACTTTAGAGAACTAGAATGAGCAACTACTTACACAACAAATGATGATCCATGTATGATTAAAAGTGATTAGTTCAATCCAATTGAAGAATCATGATGGATCAATAAGAACTCTGACAAATGTCTGATATGTACCAAGTTTGAAGAATAATCTCATATATGTGGGAGTCTTAGAATCAAAGGGCTTCATTGTAAATGCAGTAGATGGAGTAATGAAAATCATCTCCGATGCACTGGTGATAATGAAAGGAATAAGGAAGAACAATAACTTATATTACTATCAGGGTAATGCAATTATTGGGACAGCAGCAGCAGCTTTTAGTAATGATCAGGAGTTGGAAGCAACCAAATTATGGCATATACGTTTGGAGCATGCTGGTAATAAATTCTTAAAACTTTTGTCAAATCAAGGATTACAAAGGAGTGCAACTCCAGAAGTTAGATTTTTGTGAACATTGTGTCAAAGGCAAACAAACTAGAGTGAAGTTTAGTACTACAATCCATGATACCAAAGATATTTTGGACTATATTCACTCAGATGTGTGAAGTTCTTTCAAGACAACTTCAATGGGAGGAAAGTACTACTTTGTAACATTTATTGATGACTTCTTTCAGAGAGTATGGGTGTATACATAAAGAAGAAGGATGAAGTATTGAGAGTTTTTCTCTTATGAAAAAAGACTGTGGAAACTCAGACGAGCAGAAAAGTTAAATGTCTCCTCACAGATAATGGTGGAGAGTATAAAAGTGATCCATTTTTAAAATTCTGCCAAGATGAATGTATTGTTAGACACTTCACAGTTAGAGATATACCATAACAGAATGGGGTGGCAAAATGTATGAACCAGACATTAGTTGAGAAAGTTTGGTGTATGTTGTCCAATGCTGGGTTAGACAAATAATTTTAGGCTAAGGCTGTGATATATGCATGCCATCTTGTTAATCGCTTACCATCAGCTGCTATTAGTGGTAAAACACTTTTAAAGGTGTGGTCTGAAAAACTTGCTACTGATTATGATTTCTTATGTGTGTTTGGCTCCACTGCATACTACCATGTTAAGAAATCAAAGTTAGATCTGAGGGTAAAGAAAGTGCTCTTTATAGGGATCACCACCGGTATGAAGGGACTTCGCCTTTGGTATCCAGAGACAAAGAAGATAGTCTTTAGCAGAGATGTTACCTTTGATGAGTCTACCATGTTGAAAAAGGTAACAAATAAAATTATGCAGCAAACAAATGATACTCCGCAGCAGGTGGAGTTTGAAAGAAGAATTGTTGACCTAGCAATAAATAAAACAGATGAAGATACTCCTATGGTAGAGGTGGAGTCAGATGAAGAAGAGGTTTCAACCTAAGAACCTCCACAGCAACAAGAATCTATTGCAATAAATAGGCCACGATGAGAGATTCGCAAACCTGCTCGATTTGATGATATGGTGGTTTATGCATCTTTAATTGCAAATAATAACATTCCTAACACTTATGACAAAGCTGTCCAAAGTTCAGAAAAGGAGAAGTGGAGAAAAGTCATGGATGATGAAATACAATCCCTTGGAAAGAATCATACATGAAAGCTAGTAATCTTCTAAAGAAAAAGAAAGTAATTGGATGCAAATGGGTATTTACAAAGAAAGAAGGATTTCCTGACAAGAACGATGTGCGCTACAAAACAAGATTAGTAGATAAAGGCTATGCTCAGATGGAAGGAATTGATTATAATGAAGTATTTTCTTCAGTTGTAAAATATTCCTCCATTAGAATTTTATTGGCCTTGGTAGCACAATTGAATTTAGAACTCGTTCAACTTGATGTAAAAACTGCATTTCTACATTGAGACTTAGAAGAAAATTTATATGACTCAGCCAGAAGGGTTTAAGATTGTTGAAAAAGAAAAATGGGTATGCAAAATGAAAAAATTATTGTACGATTTGAAACAATCTCTGAAACAGTGGTACAAACGATTTGATAATTTTATGATGAGGCAGAAATACACAAGAAGCAAAATGATCACTGTGTGTATTTACGCAAGCTACAAGATGGATCTTTCATATATCTTCTCATGTATGTTGATGATATGCTAATAGCTTTAAAGAATCTAGAAGAAATTAAGAAGTTGAAGGCTCAGCTGAATCAGGAGTTTGAAATGAAAGACTTAGGTGAAGCTAAGAAAATTTTAGACATGGAGATATACAGAGATAGGAAGAGAGGGAAGCTTTGTTTGAATCAGAAACAATATCTAAAGAAGGTGCTACAATGTTTTGGCTTGAATGAAAATTCAAAACCTGTAAGTACACCGCTTGTACCTCATATGAAGCTCAACGCACCTTCATCTCCTAAAAATGAAGCAGAATAGGAGTACATATCAAAGGTTCCATATGCAAATGATGTTGGTAGTTTGATATATATTATGGTGTGTACAAGGCTGGACATTTCACATGCAATTGGAGTTATGAGCAGATATATGCATGATCCTGATAAGGAGCATTGGCAAGTTGTAAAATGGATCCTACGGTATATTCTGAACACCGTAGATGTTGGGTTGATATTTGAACGAGATGAGAAAGATGGTTAATGTGTAGTTTTATACTGTGATTCTGATTATACTGATGATTTGGATAAACATCGATCAACTACTGATTATATATTTACACTTGCTAAGGGGCCGGTTAGTTGAAAGTCTATGTTACAGTCAACAGTTGTCTTATCCACTATGGAAACATAGTACACGGCAGTATCAGAGGCTGTTAAAGAAGCAATTTGGCTTCAAGGGTTGCTTGGTGAACTAGGAATTAGACAAAAGCATATTAAAGTATATTGTGATAGCCAAAGTGCTATTCATTTAGCAAAGAACCAAGTTTATCATGCAAGGACGAAGCACATCAATATTCAGTATCACTTTATACGTGAGATTCTAGAGAAAGGTGAAATATTACTTTAGAAATATTGGACCACTGATAATTTCATAGACATGTTGACAAAGGTAGTGACAGCTGTCAAGTTAAACCATCATTTGGACTTAATCAATATTTTAAAAAATTAAAGATGAGCGCTTCACAGCGCAACTTGGAGACACTACTAAAAATAATTTTTTATAATAGAAGATTTAAAAATTGTAAATAGAAAAATAGTCAAGGTGGAGATTTGTTGTTTGTGACCATTTTCTAAATCCCACATCGTTAGATGTGGGATGTGGGATATGAGGAGGGGCTTGTTGGTTATAAATAAGACCACTCATCCTTTTGTTATAATAATCCCAAAATAAGCTCATTCGTTTATAATGCTTATTTTTCTTCTCTCTCTTTTGTATTTTTTTTAAATTAGTAATATTATTTTGGTGGTATCCGAGGACGTAGACAAAATTAGTCGAACTTTATTAAATTTTGATATTCTCTTTATTAATTATTTAATAGCTATTTTTAGGTGTAGTTGTAGTAGTATTTTATACTATTAATTATATATCTAAAAAAATTTATCTAAGGAAAGACTTGATATTTAAACGTGTCCATTATAATCCACCTCTCTTTTCTGAGAATATTTCTGGTATAATTAATTTGTATAATTATTTACATGCTATAAATATTATTGATAAAAAATTAATTCAATTTTCACAACAATAATTTCTGTGCAAAGTGTACATGCAATTTGTGGGAATATAATTCTTCATATCATATGATGTTGGGTTCCTACTTGCTACAGTAGAGAGGTCCAATCCTTGACTATGTATACAAAATTTTTCGTTGACATTCCTGCTAAAAGAAGCACCAATATATATCATTTTTTATGCAAGAACTAGTGTTTTTAGATAGATTGGGGATTGACCTATATATATATATATATATATATTGAATTTTTCATTTTATTTGTGGTCCTTTTTATATTAAATTGAAAGATTTATTATTTTTCAAGTTGCATTGTTCTTTTACAAAAAGAAAAAAAAAGAAATTAACATCATTATTATATCTAATTAATGAATTGCAAAAGATAGGATTTAGGATTATTATAAGTACTAGTCATGTGTATGTAAAACATTATCAACTCTCTATCCATAAAAGAAATTATACTCTTCACTTACTCTTATGTTTGGTTGATTTTATGAATGATAAGTTAATATGATTTTTTTTTTGTTTTAGTTCATGAAGCATTTAAAAAATTGTGTTGATACTTTTATATTTAAATAATTTTAATTTATAATAAAATTTTATTACGGAAAATATTCTATAATTATCTTTTCCTTGATTTGATATATATTTATTATCTTTTCCTTGATTTGATATATATTTGTTTGTTTAGAATATCAATTGTAATTATTAGTAGCACTGTGATAGGCTTTTATTTAGGAAATTAGTTTGACTTTTCTTGTATAAATAGATGTATTGTGATCAATGTGATATATACCTTCAGTCAATATCTTCTCTTCTTTATTTTAGATGGTATCAGAGCAAGGTTAGGCTCTTGAACGACCTTCAACCTTTCTTCATCATTCTTCCGCCATGGCTGAACTCACTTCAACTCCAAAAGATTCTAAACAACTTAATTCCGATCCTTCACATCCCTATTTTGTTCATCATTCAGACCAACCAGGTCACTTGCTTGTCCCAGTAAAATTAAACGGTGCTAATTACCAATCATGGAGCAAATCCATGATTCATGCACTCACTGCCAAAAATAAAATTGGCTTCATTGACGGCTCAATTGAAGCGCCATCACCCACAGAAAACCCCATAGAGTTTGCATCATGGAACCAATGTAATAGCATGATCTTATCATGGTTGACACATTCGGTGGAGTCGAATCTGGCCGAAGGTATTGTCCACGCAAAAACAGCGTACCAGGTGTGGACAGATCTTCAAGATCAGTTTTCTCAGAAGAACGCTCCTGCAATTTTCCAGGTACAAAAATCTATTGCCACAATTTCACAAGGAACCATGTCTGTAGCATCATACTATATCAAACTAAAGGCGCTGTGGGATGAACTTGACACTTATCGCACCCCAGTTGCCTGTAACAAGACAACAGCCCACATGGAACAACTTCAGGAAGACAGGTTAATGCAATTTTTGATGGGCTTGCATGAATCATACAAAGCGGTAAGATCTAACATTCTTATGATGACTCCATTGCCTAATGTGCGACAAGCATATTCATTAATTATACAGGAAGAGACACAGAGACAATTGTCATCAGATTCTGCTGAAAATTTTAGCATTGCCGCAGCTGTTCAAAATAATAAAGGGACATATTCGAAAAACTCTAAGTCCTGTGATCATTGCCATAGAACTGGTCATACTATTAATGAATGTCGCACTTTGAAATATTATTGCAAATTTTGTGATAAACATGGCCATACTGAGGATCGTTGCAGATTGAAAAATAAAAAGGCAGGCAATCATAGTCAACTTCGTGGGCAGCGGAACAATGGAGAAGGTGCTCCCCAAGCTAATTTGTCCAAGATCTCTCTTGAAGGAGAGGACAAAGGTTCAACAAATTTCCATGGATTCTCAGCAGATTACTTGCTGCAGATTGCGCAAGCCTTAGCTTCTGTGAATCAGGGAGCATCTACTTGTAACAAAGATGTGTATGCTAATGCAACAGGTTTGTTTTCGATATCTAAAGTTTACGCCAATTTAGCCATGCCTAGCCCTTGGATTTTAGACAGTGGTGCTACAAACCACATGTCTTCAGAACCCAACCAATTCATACAATCACATACACCCGCTGTTGATTCCGTTCATTTACCAAATGGAATAACATCACCAATAACAAAAACTGGAACCATAGAATTTAGCCAAGATATAACTTTGAAAAATGTCCTTTGCGTCCCATCATTCAAATTAAATTTGATGTCAGCAAGTAAGTTAACTAAAGACCTGAATTGCCGTATTATTCTTCTTCCTGATTCTTGTGTTTTGCAGGACTTGACATCGAGGAAGACGATTGGCTCGGGTAAACAACATGGGGGACTCTATCATATGATGCCTTCTTCTGTCCATTCTTTTCAAGCTTCCATATCGTCCAATCTTTGGCATATGCGCCTAGGACATTTATCTTCATCACGTCTAAAATTAGTTTCTCCTCTATTGCCTTTAAATGAAAATTTAGTTGTTTTTCACAATAATTGTAGTGTCTGCCCATTGGCTAAGCAGACACGAAAACCTTTTCCAAACAGCTCTATTACAACTAAATTTCCTTTTGATTTATTGCATTGTGATGTATGGGGACCTCACAAAGTACCTACACATATTGGAGCACGATTTTTCCTAACTATCGTTGACGATTTTACTAGATGCACCTGGATTTTTTTGATGCATTCTAAGTCTGAAACAACACATTTGTTAACAAAATTTATCAATTTCATTCGTACTCAGTTTAATAAATCTGTTAAAATTATCCATACCGATAATGGAACTGAATTTCATCCTCTAAAAAATTTTCTTCATCATCACGGTATTGAATTACAAAACACATGTGTCTACACCCCTCAACAAAATGGTGTAGTAGAACGGAAACATCGTCACATTCTCAACGTTGCTCGATCTCTATTTTTTCAGTCTCATGTACCATTAGAATTTTGGGGTGATTGTGTTCTTACGGCGGTTTATATAATTAATCGTGTTCCAACACCCATTTTATCCAACAAATCTCCCTATGAAAAATTATATCACAAATCACCATCTTTTCAGCATTTCAAAGTTTTTGGTTGCCAATGTTATGCAGCTAATGTTCATCCTAAACAAAAATTTGATCCTCGAGCCACTTCTTGCATTTTTGTAGGATATCCGAGTGGACAAAAGGGCTACAAATTATATGATTTAATTAACAAAACATATTTTGTCAGTCGAGATGTTCAATTTTTCGAAAATATTTTTCCTTTCTCTCAGGATATCTCTCGAACATCATCGGGTTCAGCAAGACCGCATATCATTACCGAAAATTCTCCAACACAATTTTTAAATATTATGGAATCAGAAAATAATGATTCTTTTAATCATCAGCCTATTAACTCGGCTGACAGCACATCATCATTGTCATCCTCTCCAAATCATCAGCCCACTACTCTTATCGACAACTCATCGTTATCATCCTCACCTACCACATCTAACCATCCACATCCAGAAAATTTCACATCCTTAGATTCTTCTTCTCCAGGTACCTCCACTCCATCTCCATCCACTTCAGCCCTTCCTGCTGCTTCAGAAAATCTTCAACCTACTCGACAGTCCACACGCATCAAACAACCACCTCGCTGGCATCAAGATTACTTCATGTTACCCGATGCTAACAATGCTTCCTCAAGCTCAAGTTCTACGCAGAATACCAGGTATCCCATTACCAATTATATTTCTTTGTCTAACTTTTCTTCTAAACATAATGCTTTTTTAGCCCACTTAACCACACAGGTAGAACCTAAGTCCTATGACCAAGTCGTCCTTCATTCTCATTGGCGTCAAGCTATGGATCTCGAATTACAAGGCTTGGAGCGTAACCATACTTGGAGTCTTGTTTCCCTCCCTGCAGGTCACAAACCCATTAGATGTCGGTATACAAAATAAAATATAAATCTGATGGCACCATCGAACGCTACAAAGCGCGTCTTGTTGCCAAAGGGTACACACAAGTTGAAGGAATTGATTATAGAGAGACTTTTTCGCCCACAGCAAAATTGACTACACTTCGTTGCTTGCTTACCATTGCGGCTGCCCGAGGATGGTTCACACACCAACTAGATGTTCAAAATGCCTTTTTACATGGTGACTTGCATGAGGTGGTGTATATGACTCCTCCACCAGGTCTCCGCCGACAGGGGGAGAATACTGTTTGCCGGCTACACAAGTCCCTTTACGGGCTCAAACAAGCTTCATGGAACTGGTTTTTCACTTTTTCCATAGCCATACAACAAGCCGGTTATACACAGTCCAAAGCCGATTACAGTTTATTCACAAAAGCTCAAGGTACTTCTTTCACTGCAGTACTTCTATATGTTGACGACATTTTATTAACAGGGAATAATCTTCAAGAAATGTGTCAACTCAAGGAGACATTACTCAACAGATTTCTTATTAAAGATCTAGGTACCTTGAAATATTTCCTGGGCATTGAGTTTGCACGTTCACAACAGGGCATTTTTATGTCACAGCGTAAATATACGCTAGATATTTTGCAAGATGCAAGTTTATTAGGGGCCAAGCCCGAAACTTTTCCTATGGAACAGCAGCCACACTTAACTTCAGACGACGGACAACTCTTGCATAATCCCACAAAATATAGAAGGCTCGTGGGGCGCTTAATTTACTTAACGGTTACGCGCCCGGACATTGTTTATGCAGTCCGGACACTTAGCCAATTTATGGGGGAGCCACGACTTCCGCATTGGAATGCAGCATTGTGTATTTTGCGATATATTAAATGTACTCCAGGACAAGGCTTGCTATTACCTTCCACAAATAGCTTGGAATTAAAGGCATATTGTGATTCAGATTGGGCTGGATGTCGTATGACACGGCGTTCCATTTCAGGGTATTGTGTCTTTTTAGGATCTTCACTAATTTCATGGAAATCAAAGAAGCAGACAAATGTTTCTAGATCATCTGCGGAAGCAGAATATAGAGCAATGGCAAATGCATGTTTGGAGGTTACTTGGCTGAATTATTTACTTCAAGATTTGGGGGTTAGACGTACAAAACCAGTTAAGTTGTTTTGCGACAATCAAGCAGCTTTACATATTGCAGCTAATCCGGTTTTCCATGAACGTACAAAGCATATAGAAATTGATTGTCATATTGTACGAGAAAAATTACAATCGGGTCTCATTCAGCCATGTTATATTCCGACCCAAATGCAACTAGCGGATCTCTTCACAAAAGCTTTGGGACGAGACCAGTTTATATATTTGAGAACCAAGTTGGGAGTTAAGAATCTACACTCGCCAACTTGAGGGGGAGTATTACGGAAAATATTCTATAATTATCTTTTCCTTGATTTGATATATATTTATTATCTTTTCCTTGATTTGATATATATTTGTTTGTTTAGAATATCAATTGTAATTATTAGTAGCACTGTGATAGGCTTTTATTTAGGAAATTAGTTTGACTTTTCTTGTATAAATAGATGTATTGTGATCAATGTGATATATACCTTCAGTAAATATCTTCTCTTCTTTATTTTAGAAATTTAATTCTAATTTTTGTACTTAACTAGTAATTTCTATTTACTTATTTAAAAAAATAAATTTTAGAATTTTTTTAATTTGGACATTTATTTTTATTTTCATCAATTTCAAGATGAACCAAATCAATCTGAAATTATTTTTTGAAATTGTATTTTGGTTATTTTATTTCTAGAGTAATTTTTTTAACATTTTCATATTCGTACAATTTGAATTTTGTGTTGAAATAATATCTATTTTAATTATATATGATTTTTAAGAACTAATAAGATTAATATTACTTTAATTTTAAAAAAAATATGAACTTCCTTAATTAGACTTAAAATATTCATTTTATTACATTCTTTATTTTTTGGAAGACATTTACGTTCTTAATTATTCTATTTCTAAAGCCATTTATGAGGAAAAACTGCTTTTATATTATTTAATTGCAATATTAAAAAGGAAAAATGCATTTTGGAGCCTATAAACTTTACTTTAGTAACAATAAGCTCTCAAAATTTATAATTTATGAATATTAGGTCATTTTTTAATGAAAATGACTAACGTGAAATAATTTATTCCTATTAAAAATTCTTTATTCCTATTAAAAATCAATTGGAAAATATTGTAATGGTCTTTAGAATATATTACAAATTATTAATTTTTTTCTATTTAATTATAGGTTTATCAAATTATTAGATCATAAAAGTGATTTTTTTTACTTATTGAATATTTCAACTAGTATGAAAGTCAGTAGTACATGTGTAGTTGCAAGGTACTAGTTAATTAATGGGCTAATAAATGTATTTTTTTCAAAATTCATCCATAAAAAGAGAGAATTATTTCTTTTAGTTGAAAATTTTAAAAATTTTCGTTTAGATTATTGATTGTTTTTCAATTGAAAGATCATTCATTGGCCTTTGGGATGTGAAATGCCTATTAATCTAAATAAATAAATGATAAATAATTGAGATTAATTTATTAATTTACATGTGATTTTGAGCTCATGCTGAAGTTAATTTCAAGTACTTAATATCAAGTTGATAAATTTATTTCAACATTTTGTTGTTAAGTTTATCCAGATTATATTTAGTAAATTAAAAGTCAATAATTTTACTATATTTTATATAATAATAATATTTCAATCATGCACATATTTTATATGTTCAAATTTTAGTTGTATTAAATTAAGTTGTATATCATAGTAAGTTTTATGAAATTAAGAAAACTAGTTAGTTTCATATTGAACAGAGAAAGATGAAAATGAAGAATCAATGTATTGTATTGTAGAAGAGTATGCTATACATCTGATACATCTTATATACATCACATAACTGTCTAAATAAGTACTAGTTGGCTAACTAGCCCACAATAAATTACATATTTACGGCTGTAACATCCCCCCCTCAGGTTGAAAAGGTTGGGAAACCAACCCCAACTTAGATACAATGCCAAAAGATTGAGGATAGGAGAGAGATTTAGTAAGAAGATTAGCCAGCTGCTGCGTGGTGCGAATATAAGCAGGAGTGATGAAGCCCTCTTTGAACTTGTTTCTCATAGCACGGCAATCTATCTCTAGGTATTTGGTACTCTCATGAAAGACAAGGTTAGTTGAGATGAGCAACGCAGATTGGTTATCGTAGCATAAAGTGATAGGAGTTGGAATTGAAACCTGGAAATCTTTGATAAGTAAGAGATCCATTGAAGTTGTCCTACTGTAGACCCCATACTCTTATATTCTGCCTCATAAGAGCTTCTAGAGATTGTAGACTGCTTCTTTATTTCCAAGAGATGATGGAACCACCAAGAAAAGTACAATAGCTTGTGACTAATTTTTTGTTAATGGAGCAAGAAGCCCAATCATTGTCACAATGAGATGTCAAGACCAAAGGTGAATCAATTTTGTAAAGTAAGCCTTTGTCTAAAATGTTCTTCAAATATCTCAAAGCATGCACAGCCACTTCTCAATGAGTGTGACATGAAGTTGAAACGAATTGAGACAGCTACTGGACACTAAAAGTAATATCTGGTCTAATCATATTCGAGTATGAAAGTCTGCCTACAAGGCTTCTATACAAATCAAGTTTATCTAAAAGTGGAGAAGTATTAAAAAACTTATGTCCTTGAGAAAGATGAGTAAGGGCAGCCTTACAATCTTGGAAACCAATGTCTTTGAGAATATCAGAGATATACTTCCTCCAAGTTATAAAATTAATCCCTTCTTATTTCCGAAAAGCTCAATTCCAAGGAAATATCTAATAGGGCCCAAGTCTTTGATAGTAAACTTTGCATGAAGGAATTGCTTTGCTCCTTCAATGTCTTTCTCATTGTCCTCAACTATCAAGACATCATCTACATACACCAGAAGCATTAAAAAGGACCCTATAGAAGCTAGCTTAGTGAATAAACACTAATCATTCTGTGATTGATGGAAACCATTGAGAAGTTGTTAAGTTAGTTCAAAATTCCATTCTCTAGAGGCTTGTTTAAGGCCATATAATGATCTTCTTAATTTGCACACTTCAGTGGACTTGAAATTGTTGTACCCTTTAGGAGGAATAAGATATACTTCTTATTTGAGCTAGCCATGTAGAAAGGCATTGTTGATGTCAAATTGATAGACAAACCAGCCTTTAATGCTTGACAAAGCTAGAAAAACTCCAACCGTAACTAGCTTCACAACCTAAAAGAAACTATCGAAAAAATCCACACCAGCCTTCTAGCCTTTGGCAATAAGCCTAGCCTTGTAACTCTCCACTATGTCATATGGATTAAACTTCACCTTATAAACCCATTTGAAGCCAATGGCTTTCTTGTCTGGTGGAAGAGTAGTGATATCCTAAGTCTGGTTTGCTTCTAAGGCCTCCAGTTCTTTGTCCATAGCAACAACCCATTCTAGATATTTAGAAGCTTGTTTGTATGAAGTAGGTTCTGGGAGATGAGAAATATTCACCATAAATGCAGTATAAGTAGAAGAGGCTGAGCAGAACAAGATGCATTACAGATATAACTGCTTAACCAGGCTGGCCTCTTCCTGATTTTTGTATTGCTTTTAACTAGTACAACTAGTGCCTCTAACTCTTATGTACAAGTAAACTCTTCAATAGCACTCTTATGTACAAGTAAACTCTTCAATAGCAATGTCTTCAAAATTTACTTCAACATTCACATTAGCTGATGTATCTGATTGTGATGCAGACTTGGGGAAGGACTATTATGGTGATAAACTCTCAGAATCTATATCAACTGTAATTGAAACATTAGGCAAAGGATATGAAGAAGAAACATCAGGAACTCCAGAGAAAAGAAATGTCTTCATAGAATACCACATCTCGAGAAATATGTAGTTTTCCTGTCTCAATTTCATAAACTTTATAAGCCTTCTATCCAACCACATAACCCAAGAAAACACATTTGAACACTCTCGAAAAAAACTTGTCTTTGTGAGGATGTGTGTTCTGGTGGGTGACCATATAATACTTCAAAAGGAGATTTCCATTTTAAAACCATAGAAGAAAGTCTGTTGATCAAGTAAGTAGCTTTTAAAATAGCCTCTCCCCAAAACTTCTTAAAAAGTTTGGACTGAAATAACAAGGACCGAGCCACCTATAACAAATACTTATGTTTCTGTTCCACTACTCCATTTTGTTGTGGAGTGTGAATGTAAGATCTCTAATGAAGAATGCCTTGTGCTTTAAAAAATTCAGTGCAATTAGCATTAACAAATTCTAAACTATTATTATTCCCCACACCTTTGACAGTAACATGAAACTAATTTTGCATCAACACAATAAATTCCTTCAATATTCTAGGAACCCGATCTTTCCCTTGCAGTAAGAATGTCCTAGTGATCCTTGTAAAATATCAACTATAGTCCATATATAGTTTGCTGAAGTCAAACTATGCTGCTTGTAGGGGGCCTATAAACATGTAATAGTTCTAATACAGTTTTTGTATGAATTTTAATTAGTGGAAAAAGACAATCTTTGTTGGCATAATGATATGCATCACAAGTAGAAGCAAAATCAGAAGAACTCATCCTTATTTCTTTCATGTGTTGCAATACAATAAATGAAGGATGCCCTAATCTCTTGGGCCAAACAACTAAGCTATTATGTACAGAAGAAGCATTATTACAGGTATTAGCTACATGAGAAGGGTTTGGTTTATGTGTAGACAATGTTTCGTGGGTAGTATTTACAGGAAATAAAATAGGGGAAACAAAGGAATGTGTACTCAATATGTAAAAATTGCCTATAAGATGACCAATAGCCAAAATAGCTTTAGTCTTTTGGTCCTGTATAAAGCAGTGGGTAGGAAAGAAAAAAAAGAACACATTAGCATTTTTAATCAATTGATTGACTGATAACAAGTTATATTGAAAAGTAGGTAAGAAAAAAACATTATGCAGAATCAGGTTTGGTTGTAAAGTTACTATGCCACATTGTGCGACACGTTTGATTGAATTATCTTGAAGGTATACATGTATAGGCTTGGTTAGAGGAATAATGTCCTTCATTATAGCTGGGTTATGGCACATATGGCTTGTTGCTCCTGTATCAATAGTCTAATTACCAAAATTCGCATTAAAGAAATCAAAGTTAGGCTCCACTACTATACCTACAAAATTCATTGGCATATTAGAAACCACTCCAGCAAAGTTAGCAGTTGCATCATTGATAGGCATCTTTCTCTCATTAGTTTAGCCATCTCTTATTGAACAAGAGCAGAAACCACAGAACTCAAATTCAGCTATTTAGTGACTGGTGAATCTGATTCATCCAGTGGTGTATCAAATACGTTTTCTGCCTCTAAATTAACCATATTGGTTGATTGCTTTGTAGGACTACCCCTTCTTTGGTCCTGTTGTTCTTTAAACCAATCTGGATACCCAATAAGTTTGAAGCAAATTTCCCTCACATGTCCTGACCTTTGAAAAATAGTCACATATTCTCTCTTATCCACCTTCCTTCTTCTATAGCCAGTTTTAGTTTCAATAGCTTGCCTTGTGCCAATGCTTTTGGCTAACAAAGCACTTCCTTCAATTGTATCACCTTCATAACTCATATCCACTTATCTCTGCCTTTCATCTCTCAAAAACATTGAATAAGCTTTGTTCATTGTAGGAAAAGGATACATATTCAGTATGTGGCTCCTGACATTCTCAAATATGTTGTTCAACCCCATTAAAAATTGCATCATTTGATTCGAAGCCTCCCTTTTATTTAACATCTCTGTTTGTTCACATGTAAAATTATTGTTTGTACAAGTTGTTAATGAATTCAACTTGTTCAATGTTTGGAAAATTATACAGATTTTTCTATAAATCAAACTAGTGAGAGTGCAAAATAACAGCGAAAATTATACATATAAATTTGATAACAGAGCTTGGCCAATTGTGTCTACGTCTCCGGACCCCCTAGAGATTATTTTATTAAAGAGAGAAGATACACAAAGTGTTTACAATGCTCACAACTCACACTCAATTATACCAAAAATAAATTTATAGTGGTTCGGATTCAATAATCTTACATTCACTCCCAAACCTCAATTGGGTATTCCACTATACTTAGAGTTTTGCAAGCTCACTCCCAACTTAGTATTTTCACAAGCTCACACCGAACTTTACAAGTGTTTTCCTAAGGCTAACACTCAAACCCCCTTACAAAAGTTTTCCTAGGCTAACTCTCAAACCCAACAAGTGTTTATGGCTCACACTAAGTCTTACAATAATATTTTAATGGCTAACACTCAATCTTAAATTTTTCTCTCAAACTCTCTTTAATTCTCTAATTTTGATATGATTTCCAAATGAGATCTTAAGGGTTTATATAGTCTTCAAAAATTGGGTTAGTGAAATTTTGTCAAAGATTAGAAACCTCTTTTACCTAAGTTAGGCATCTCCATTTTTTACCACCATCACTTAAGTTAGGCACCTTCATTTTAGACTAAGAATTACCTAAGTTAGGTACCTCCATTTTGGATCAAAAATACCTAAGTTAGGCACATCCATTTTGGACCAAAAATTACTTCCATTTTTTACTTTTCAAATGGTGTAATTTTCTTAATAATCTTCCACTTGAAGACTGATTTCAATCTATCTTCACACCTCGATCTGTGCGGCAAGTCTTTCCAATTTTGTTACTCTTGCAAGCCAACTGAAGTTGAACACAACTTCAGTTTCTTAATAGTCACCATCTTTGTCAACATATCTACTGGATTCTTGTTTTCCGAAGAGCTACTCACAGTTGTGACAGTAGCATTCTAACTTTTTAGTAGAGAAGACAAAAGTATTAATGCCCGTACTTCTTCATCAAATTCAATCTCAACTGAACTCAACTGGGTTGTGGCTGTATTGAGTTCATTTAGATGTTGAGTCACCGATGTGCCTTTTATTTGTAGCTATCACTCTCACTCGAATTTGACTTCCTCTGGATCTTTTCTGGCAATTATAAAATTGACAGAATTCTCAACCAGCTGATACCAGTTGTTGAAAAAATTATGCAATTTTTTCTATAAATCATATTAGTGAGAGTGCAAAATAATAACGAAAATAATACACATAAATTTGATAACGAAGTTCGGCCAATTGTGCCTACGTCACCGGACCCCCTAGAGATTATTTTATTAAAGATAAAATGTATACAAAGTGTTTACAACACTCACAACTCATAATCCATACCCAATTATACCAAAAATAAATTTATAGTGGTTCGAATTCAATAATCCTATATTCACTCCCAAATCTCAATCGGGTATTCCAATATACTTAGAATTTTGCAAGCTCACTCCCAACTTGGTGTTTTCACAAGCTCACACCGAACTTTACAAGTGTTTTCCTAAGGCTAACATTCAAACTCCCTTACAAAAGTTTTCTTAGGTTAACTCTCAAATCTAACTAGTGTTTATGGCTCACACTAAACCTTACAATAGTGTTTTAATGGCTAACACTCAATCATGAGTTTTTCTCTTAAACTCTCTTTAATTCTCTAATTTTGGGATGATTTTCAAATGAGATCTTAAGGGTTTATATAGGCTTTAAAAATTGGGTTGGTGAAATTTTATCAAAGATTAGGCACCTCTTTTACCTAAGTTAAGCACCTCCATTTTTTACCACCATCACTTAAGTTAGGCACCTTCATTTTGGACTAAGAATTATCTAAGTTAGACACCTCCATTTTGGACCAAAAAATTAAAAGCAATTTCAATTGCTTTAAGGTCACTTTATGATGTTTTGTCCACAAAAATCCCACAACACCACCAAACCAGTTTTTAATTGTTGAAAAAGCATCCAAAAGAATGCTCTGCTGCTTTAAAGCAATTGCAAACACAATGCTAAAACATTTAAAAGATTAGTCAATTGAATGAATCACTTCGCATGAAATTTGCGAGAAAGACGGGGAAAGTAACTAGTTAATCCAGAATATCAGATCCAACTTTCCCAATTAAATTATTGGCCTAGTCCTTTCCAAGACGTTTATTACTACTCATTGAAGGAGGAATATATTAAGCTGCATCCTGAAAATAATAATAAAAAGCAGTTATTAGCCTTGCTTCAATTCCCACAAACTATTCAGTGCAGACAATGTATAAGATTTTCTTATACAAGCATAGCAAACAGAAATTAATTATGGCAAGAACCATCAAACATGGAAATTAAACATAATTTGAGCCAATCAAAGAAAGGACCTCTCTTGACACAACTGAAATTTGGTATGAGAGTAATAAGAAAATGTACATCCAGGGACCAAAAATAACAGATATTAAAATTGATAGTAGACTGACCTGCGGTATAACTGTCTGAACTTCTAAAGGAACAGCTTCCATGACCTTCTCAAATAACTTTGAATTTTGTTTCCCTTTCAGAAGATCCATCTTGTTCACAATAACAACCAATCCACACCCTTCTTCAACAGCCCGTCTTGCAATAACTACTTCAGCATGTGTCATGCTACGTCTAGCTTTTGCAATCTAATAATCACATGTATGATAATGCAGCGAATAGCAGCATTAGTTAATGAGAAGATAACTTCTGCAAATTATAGTATTCTTTCTTAGTAATGTTTTAGCGATTATTATGACATTGAAATTGGCTCTATGTTTGACAATGGGTCTCCACCCAATTTGATGACAAAAATGAAGGCTCCAAAACCTCCAGCTTTTACTCTCTTTTTTTCTGATAATTGAAACTACATGAGGGTGCCAAAGAGATCAAGCTGTATTAAATCATAAGCATACAAAAGAAGCACCAAGAAGTTTCAAAGTAAAATTGATAGTCTTATCCACGTTGTTCATATTTTTTACTCTCCATTAAAAAAAGAGCATCTGAAAGTCTATATAGGTCAAAACATTCTCTGTTCTCTCATCTAGTCTAGATAGGTTAAAACATTGTCTGTTTTCTCTCCTAGGATGACCACTATTTGGTTTAAACTGAAACAAACTGACAAAAAGCAAAGTTTTTGGTCTTTTTTAAAAAAAATTATTAGGTACAGTTTTAATCTTTAATACCTCCAGTTATTTCAGTTTGGTTTTGGTGGCAAAAAGACAAAATAACTTTGACAAACCAAATTTTATATATAAATATATTTATGTGCAAAACATAATTATGTAAATTAATATAATAATAATTGATACAAGCATGGCTAGATAATCAAGGAAGATATAGCTCCTTATTTAGATTTGAATCTCCAATAATTATTATACTTGTATTTAGATTTGAATCTCCAATAATTATTATACTTGTAAATCCTCCATGATCTTCCTTGATTATCTAGACATGTTCGTATCAATAATATATATACTTTAATATATATTTTTATGCATACAATATATATAATTAATGAAATTTCAATTAGTTCTATTTCAGTTCATTTTTAATAGTTCACTACTATGTGGTTCAGTTTGGTTCATTTTCCTCCTAGAAAATTTTGACTATTTCATTTTTATGGAATTCAAGCCAAACTGACCAAATGCTCACCCCTACTTTTCTCAACCTGAACACCATAAGTAAAAAAAAAAAAAGAACAGGCATAAAACACCGCACAATATGCAAAATCACCTCTTCTGCATCCAGTACTAAAGCAACCACATGAGCTCTCATTAGATTTTGTCTTGATTGCATTATACTCAGTGATGATGGTCCTTTCTCCTGCCCAGTCCTATGCAACCAACCTGCAGTGTCAACCTGAATAAAAATTATACTGGATAAATTACCAATGGTAATAACACAGCAAATTAGAACAGGAATAGTGATCAGGAATTCATTGGCATTGTTGTATCCAGAGCCAATTTTCTAATGTACTTTATTTGATAATGACTGCATTTTTATTAGCTAGATTCCACCTTATACTCGTACTTTCGGGTCAATCCATGAAATTAAAGTATACACCGTAATTTGTGATGCTTAAACCACAATTTGATGAACATAATTTCTGGAATGAAATTCAAATAAAATCTTAATAGGGCTGTTTTAGAAAACAGAAAGGCGCAAATTGCAATCCAACAGATGCTTGAAAGCACAAATTGCAATCCAACGTATGCTTGAAAATAAAAATATAAAGATTTTACTGTTGAATTTCCAATGAGAAAATAAGCTCTTTATCTCATTGCAATCCCAATATCAACAGCTCAACTAGTATAGCAATGGTGGGAGGTCTTTCAAAAAGCCAAGCACCATGTGTCTTCCTGTCTTGCCAAAGCATATGCTCTTGCAATGTGCCTGCCTGGTTCATAAAAATTTGGGATTGTTGGAGAATATAAATGTATCCCACATCTGAAAAGTATAATAAAATACAATGACATATAAGGTGGTGTAGATTGGGCCTTAACACAAACCAATTAGTTTTGTGTTGAGATGAGGTTCCAAACCCATTTATATAGTCACTGTATATTTGGCCCAACACTCACAGAGCCTGTGTAATTTCTACATGGTATCAGAGCTAACCAGGTAATGGACTAACCGCCAGATGATCCTGAATTCCGTTGTTAACCTAGGACCTCAGTAAAAATAGGCCTAGGCAATTTGTGATGGACCTAAAAAAAATAGATTGCCATCAATGTTTGGCAAGTGACAATTGGGCTAGGCCCAGTTGCACTTGAGGGAGAGTGTTGGAGAATATAAATGAATCCCACATCTGAAAAGTATAATAAAATACAATGACATATAAGGTGGTGTAGATTGGGCCTTAACACAAGCCAATTGGTTTTGTGTTGAGATGAGGTTCCAAACCCATTTAGATGGTCACTGTATATTTGGCCCAACACTCACAGAGCCTGTGTAATTTCTACAGGGATCAAGTTCACTTAGAGACTTAACCCCACTGCACCAGCATGCATTAATTATCCAATTCATTATGGTGACACAGCACCCTACCATTTTTCACTCTTCAAATTCCTACTCCCTCTCTCGTCTCCATCACCTACAATCCCCCAGCCCCCAAAGCCCCTTTAAGGAGGGGGGAAAAGAACAGCACCAGATCATTGATAACATTATGTCACAATTAAATAATCACACTTGGTAGAGGAAGTGGATTTTAGCATTCCAAATAATTTCCATGCTCATATGGGTACCATTCAACTCATTTTTTTTCTTAGTTGATACCCATTGCACTGTTATATTGAAAATATAACATGAAGAAAGTACAATACGCAAATGAACGATTAAATTGAAATATAGATAAAATCGGGAGGTTAACATGCAAGTAAGCATAGTAGATAGTAACTGAAAGATATTAAAATAAAGAAAAAAAATAATGAAGACTGAGAACAGATTGGGAATTGTTGCAGCTGCTAAAACACATGGATCTCTGCGCATTGAAACAAACAGATGCTTCTAAAGCAATAGTGAAAACATGAGATTAGTATTCACATTCATTAATCGGGATAAGCTCAAAATATGACAGAGATAGCAACCTTGTATTTGAGACTTTTCATCATTCTTGACATATTTTTTACTTCATTAGCACAAAAGGACGCAAAACTTCAAAATTTGAACCACACATCAACCATTGGAAGCAAAAATACTTTGAATATTGATGATTTACAAAAGCAATGGCTTGAAAATATCCTAACAAAAGCAAGTTTTGATACTCACCAAATATATAGTTCTCCCTCGAAAATTAAACTGAGCTCTAACAGAACCTCTAGTCAAACCAATTTCCGGCCCTACAAGCACGCGTTCTTCTAGTAACAAAGTGTTCAGCAAGGTTGACTTTCCAACATTAGGCCTCCCTACAATAGCTAACTGCAATGGCAACTTAAAGTCCTCAACCTCACTGGAGCTATCATCTTGACTGGCATCATTGCTATTATGTTGATAACAATTATCTGGGATTCATAAAAAATGCAGAGTATGGTTAAAAGAAGAACTGGGAAGAGAATATGTACTTGCTACTCGGTCCACCAACTAAAGGTTGCTGCAGGTCAGTTAACCGGGCCTGCCGGTTCCAAGTTGTGGTCACCTAGAACCATAATGGGGCTAGTTTGAAACGGGCCAGTTCTGGTCCAGTTCGTACCGGCCCACTGGTTATTTAATATTTAATTAAAATAGTACAAAAAAAGAGCATACAACTACATACTCCGTGTTTTGAATTATAGTATTAGTTGCAGTCATATTATCAGGCAGTATCAGTTGGTGCTACAAGAATTCTAAGAAAATAAGTCAAATAACTTCTTCACACTTATATTATAAAGAAACTATTATTGAGACAAAATTATGATTTCTAGTTTATGTAATTTTATAAATCCTCGTGTAAATATTGAATTTATGTTTTAAGCATGTACTGGTCAATGCATGTTCATGAACAATGAATAACTATAATTGAACTGACTAAATAGATGTCCAGATCATAGGTCTCCATATCAAAATCGCACAAATTAAAATGTCCCTTTTCCATACTTGCCTCACAAGTAAATTCTTTTCCAAAAGATCTCATGGCTGAGACACAGCACCCTTAGGTAATAAAATAAATGTAATACAACTTATAACACTTCTTCTTGAATGCATGTGAAAAACTCCAAAATTTTTCACAAAGTAATGTTAGTCCATATGCATTTTTATAGAAGTTACAATTTTGAAAGGAATACTTACTGCTCAGGACTTTGAGAATATAATCCTCAAGCAAAGGCTGAAGAGCATCATAAAGTGCTGTCATACCCAACCCTGTCTCAGCTGATATGGCAATAGGATCCCCAAAGCCCAGTGAGCATTCTTCATCAGCAGCATCAGAAATAGAGCCAGTACCATCACAAAGTGATTCAGATTTATTCATTGCTACAATAGGATTAATTCCAGGTGCATGTTTGCGCAACCACTTTCCAGCCTCCACATCCAATGGGTGCAATCCAGCTCTGATCATGATATAACACCAAGGAATGGTACTCGACGTATTAATGACTGATACATTGTTTTAACGGCTATGTCTATGGCATATTTCATTTTCTTTAAAATGCACATGCAACAAAACATATGGAGAATGTAGGCATAGAAAGATGTATGCAAATATCCATGCAGCCAAAATTCCAAAATCAAAAGTAATCTGACAAATCATAGTTCTAGAACATACGCCTTATTTTGCACACATACGTTCACTTTTTGCAATGTTGTACTAGATCACAAAATCATTCACTAACTTCCCCGGACCTATTACCGCCTTGTCACATTTAAGTAAATGTGCAACGTGAGATATAAACTGACCTCACATGTATAAGGAATACAGTAAATTGAGTCCTTGCCAATACATTTGCAGTCATGCTCGCTGTTCTCTGAAGAATAGACCCTGAAGTTGCTTCTGTTTCTAAGCCAGCTGAGTCCAACACCCGAAACCTCAGATCACCCAATTTTGCAATGCCTTCTCTAATGTCTCGAGTAACATGATCATCTGGTGTGTTGTACACAAGAGCCTCCCTTCTTCTAATTAACCTACAAGCAGCCTCAAATAAATAACCAAATTTGTTCACGTGGAATTTAACCACTTAAATAACACACAAAGCATACTCATTTCATCTACACAAAAGTAAGGAAATTGACCTGTTGAAGAGGGCAGATTTGCCCACATTTGGGCGGCCAACAAGAATGACAGTTGGAAGCAAATTCATGTCAATTTTTGTGAAGTCAACCTGTTTTCCATGCACAGCCTTTTCTTTGCTGGAAATACAAGCATCACTAGGATCTAGACTAATCTGCTCCAAATCAGTACATATTACATTATCATTTTGTGCTACTGAACAAAATGTGCGAGGAAGCTGGCATCTTGAAAGTAACTGATAAAAGCTCCAGCTTGGAGGGACAACTCTTTTGTTACTTATAACACTTGAATTATTGAACTGCAATCCTGGGAAAGTAGCAAATGTTTGATGAGTTCAAAGTTGACCCACTGTTCTTAGAAATCTACAAGTCATAAACTCAGAAGTTATAATGTATGCAAAATAATTGATGTTGTGTTAAAAATTCTTACTTAATATCGCCTTGAAATTAGCACACAGTGTCAATGAATATATGGGGTTGCATTCCCTATGCAATGTTGAGATAGAGTAGTTCACTTCGTTTGATAATGAATATCCAGTTCTAGTTTTATATAAGATTCCAGAAACAGAATGCCTCTTTCGGGCTGAAAGGTATCGAACCCACAGGTGAGACATGCAGAAGAAGTAACAAAGCCAACAAGCAACACACTTGGTTTTGAAATGCCGTAGGCCAACTGCAATGAAAATAACAATTAAAAATTTTACCTTGTTTTTTTTTTTTAAAAAAAAAGAAAAAAAAGAGAGCACAGAGGTAATCATTGAGGAATTCTATCAAAGAGTCAGTGTTCGAGTAATAATATAACCTAGCTCAAAAAACAAGAAACATGGTACTGCGTTTTCTCCTATTTGAGAGAGAAGACTCACCCACCTTCAACATCACTGCAAAAATAGGCATATAAGAAGTATGATAATTGGAGCTATCGTCATCATCCTGAATTGAAGGAGAACGAAAGGTTTGGGTACCTCAAATTGTTGCAATGTATAAAGTCGGAACCTTTTTTTCTTTTTCCTGTTTTGGTTGTTATTATGGAGAAAGGATTGAGAATGATAATGGAAGTTGGGGAAGATTATAGATTTCAGGTCAGGCCTCAGGCGCAGGGTTTAAGCATAAACCCCCAAGTCGTTAGTCTGAGACATTCCTGTAGGTGCGTTTTGTTCCAACATCTTTATTATTATTATGTATAAAATTATAATTAAATAATGGTAACATGACTTTGGATTTTTTTTTAAATTATGGTAAGATTAATATAATATTTAAGGACAATAATGTGTCATTAACTCTATTCTAATTATAGTAACACTTTTATAGTATATCATTTTTTTTTGCAATATCTTTAAAATGATAATTTTATCCAATCTCCGAGTGATGAAAAATGTTATTGAATATTTTAGAATATGATTTTTTTTTTGCAATATCATTATAATTTTAATATTCTAAATATAACTTTCATATGTTGTTAAGACATATCTAGAAATGTCAAAAATAATAATTTTAGTTTCGTCTGGTAGTGTAATATCTTGTTTTTTTTAATAATAATAATAATAATAATAATAATAAAAACGTGACACGCGCCGGACCACCATCTGTGCCGCCCAAATTCGAGCTAAACAGAATAAAAAAAAGAAAAAGAAAAAAATAAAATACTTGTTATATTATATACTAACAGAATAAAAAAAAGAAAAAGAAAAGAAAAGAAAAGAAAAGAAAAGAAAGAAAGAAAGAAAGAAAGAAGCAAACAGAGAACATAAACAGAAAAAAAAAAAAAGAAAATCGGGAAAGAGAGAGAGAGAGAGAGAGTTCTTCAGATCTACCGCTGACCGCCGTTCAAACAGTGACACGCGCCGGACCACCATCTGTGCCGCCCAAATTCGAGCTAAACACCCCCGGAATCACCCCCAATCGACGCCGGAGCCGCCGTCACGCGCCGGTCAAAGGTCTCGCCGGAAAAATTTTCCCATCACTATTCCGGCCACTTTCCGACGTTATTTTCCGGCGATCCGGGTATTTTTGGAACCCTCATTTTATAAGCTTTAATTTGACACCTCATTTGCTAATTTAGGGTATGTATTTAGAATTTTGATGAATAGTAACCTAAATAAATTAAATTAATAAAAAAATTAAATTAAATATATATATAATTTATTTAGAATAATAATTATAATTATAATTAATTAAGATTTATAACTAATAAATTAAAATTTAATTAATAATTAATGAGTTAGATTAAATTTTATTAATTTGATTAATTAGTGAAATTTTTATTTAATTTATATCAATCATTTGTTTAAAAAAATAAATTATTAGTCTTAGATATTAATTATTTAATGACTAAATAAATTAAGTAATTAGAATGAAAATTTAAATTTAAAATATAGTATAATTAAATTAATTAAATATTTAGGTTGTGAATATTACCAATAAATTATAGAAATTTTCTTATATTATATATATTTATAAATCAATAAATTGATAATTAATTATTTTAAACTTTTAAAATAATTAATATTTATGTATTATAAAATGTTAATATACTTGTTGATTTATTGAATTAATAAATCATAATTTAAATAGAAATAAGTATGTGTATATGAATATTTACTTAAAAAAAATTAATTAGGATTAAAATAAGTTAAATTTTAGAATTTATGAATTTATGTTAAATTAGTTATTAAATATTAATATTATTGTTGTAGTAGTAAAGTATTATTAAAATTATTATATTTATTAGTAATTATTGATTTTAGTACAAATATTATTATTATCATTATTTTTACCACAATTACACCTATTAAATATTAAAGCTATTATTTTAATTTTTATATAAATGTATTTCAATAACTAATATTATTATTATAATTATTATTACTAATATTATTTAGTATTAAATTTAATATAAATTATTAAATGTGAAATAATAGTAATTAAATAATTATTTAACTATATACATAATATTAATATTATTTTTATTGTTAAAGTTATTGATTTTATTATAAGTAGTTATTAGAAAATAAAAGTAAATTATTAAGATGAAAGTAAATTATATATATGGTTATTAATATAATTATTAATAAATTTAATATAAGTTATTATGATTAAATTAGACATAAATAAATAATTATTATAATAAAATGAATTAATTAAATAATGTATAAAGAAATACAATTTATATAACTATTGTTATTATTAATGTTATTATTATTATTATTTTACAATTTATGGAATATTATAAGAAAATAGTACAAAAGAAAATAGAAAATTAAAGTAGATACTATTTAAAATATAATTATATAAATTAATTAATAAAATAAATATTATTAAACTATTAAATTAAAGAAACTAAAATAATATAATATAGATGTAAATATATATATATATATAAATACTTAATAAATTTAGACACGTAAATTATGTTAAGTCATTAAAAATATTATTGAAATATTTGATAAGTTATTGGGTTAATAATTGTGTAATATTAATTGGAATATTAATTTTAAAATTTTTAGAAATGGCCGAGTTATACCGAAACTTTGCTGAAAATTCGTTAGAATTTTAGGAATCATTTCCACGTTTTCTTTTCATGTTATTTAACTCATAGAAATGATAAATCCTAGATAATATTTTAGTAAATTTTTATTTTTATATCACTTTAGGTTTGGATTCTACTGCAATTATAGAACATAGAGAGAGACCGGTCGATTAAATAAGTTGAGCTATCGAATAAGGTGAGTGGGTAATTATATAGCATCGGTAATTTTTATTATGTATATATGATTTATTAAAATTGTTATTTGTTAAAATAAATTTTTATAAAATAATTTAGAAAGGTAAAATAATATTTATTATTATATATAAAAAAAATGGGAACAAATAATAGTATGTTAATGTTTGAATTATGGTATGAAAATTATTTATTGATACAGTTAAATAAATGTTTTATATACACTCATTATATGTTTTCTAATAGAGACACCTGTGATGACGGGGTGTTAAAGGAATTGACGGATTATGATATGATACTGTCTTTGGGACAGCGCTTGGTATACATATAGCCTTTGGGGCGTATATCAGGTGGTCGCCCTTTGAGGGCAGCTCTGCACATGTGTATGACCATGTTTATTTGCTCTTGGTGCTGCCATGCGTCATCACTGCGCCCAAGATGCCATGTTTACCCTTAGAGTGTCAGTAAATATATATTTACTTACGCCTAAGGTATTATATTTTTCTATGGACTATATATATTGAGTGTAAATAAATTAAAAAAAATATGATGAAAATTCATTACATGATATGGTGAATTTATGTTCTTAAAATTATTATGCAGTAGTATAAATTTAATTAGTAAGTATATAAGAAAAACTTATTTGTTCCCCTTTGTTATATAATTATCTTCTCACTGAGTAGTTGGACTCACCCCCCCTTATTATAATCATTTCAGATACCGTTGGAGAATAGACCAGTAGATCACCTCTACTCTTACTCCGATCAGTGTATAGTAAAAGTCGAGCCAACATAAGTATCGTTTGGATTTGTTTAAAAAGTAATTACATTTTTATGTTGAACAATAATTAAATATGTATTATTTTTTTTTAAGTGTTAGAAATTATTGGATATTATTATTGTATGTGTAAGAAGTATACTAAGGAAATAAATTGTGAGTGATATTTTATAAAAATTAATAGTATAGTAATTTAAGAGATAAATTCACCCTATGGCTTAAGAGAATGGGGTGTGACAGGTAGTCATGTGGCAAAATTATATAGGCATATCTCTTGAGATTTTATTTTTTTCTTTTTTGAAATATCTTTATTATTTCAATATTCTAACAATGATTATCTCAAGTTTTAATTTGAAACAAATGTCCTCATCTCAAGCCAATTTGAAAAAATCAATTATAAAAACTTCCAAACTTTAATTTAATTTAATGTATCTCAAGCTTTTCCAAGCTTTATAATTAATTTCCAAACCTTTGTCACTGCTTTGTTTACTCCATCTCCATGTCCTGTCTTCAGCTCCTGCAACTAAGTTTAAACTCTAGCCCTCTTTCTTACTACTGCAACCTCGACAATTGTACGGCTTGACATGCTCAGCCTTCGCAGGGGAAATACTTTTTTCAGTTGCTTTTTCAAAGAGTTGAATGCCCTCTTAAAAGAAAATACAACTAAGTCTAAATGCATGATTTTCAATTTATTCACAAGACAATATGCAGATGATAAAATAAGAAAAGAATGCCCATTTCAGAACTAGAGAACTGCATCAACAGCATATGAAAATAGAACAATTTCTATAGTTGCCACCAACTACTTAAAAACATCAGTTCAGAAAAAGAAAAAAAACTACTTAAGAACACAATTCCCAAGAAAATTAGACATGACAGGAACCATAAGTATTGAAAATTAATCCAATCAGTAGTCATTCAAATTCAATGACTAGAATGAGCAACCGGTTGTGTTTTTACTTTTTTTCAGAAACTGCAAAGGCAAGTTCTAAACCTTTCTCACTGCTTTGTTTTTAATCCATGTCCTGTCTTCAGCTTCCGCACCTAAGTTTAAACTCTAGCCCTCTTGCCACTGCAACCTGGACACTTGTACTGCTTGATATGCTCAGCCTTTGCAGGTGTAATCTTCACGCATTTGCCATGGAACCATCTCTCACATACGTCGCAGAAAATCCAGAATTCATCAGTGCCATAGCTTTCACCACAGGCCCCACAAGTAGCACCTTGTTCATCATCCTCCTCTTCATCTTCCCCGCTTTCATCATCTTCCTTGGGTGGTGGAGACATCTTTACAGCCTTGGTCTGAGATTCAGGTTGCCGAGATTGCTTAAATGCCGCATCCAAACAGCAGAACATCAGACCTTAATTTGTAAAAAAATGAAATAGAGAAGAGGAATATGTGAAATAATACAATGCAACTCTTGTTTTCTTTTACCATTTTACTGCTGGATTTGCTTTTGCCACTGTTGTTGTGAGTGGCAGATTGCTCCTTAGCTTGCTTCACATTTCCTGACACAACTTCAAATATTGTTGGGAGATCATTTATCATCTGGAAAAGTCTCTTCCTGTAAATTGAAGTCCAACCATTATAAGAATCAAATTCTCATTTTGATTTGAATGTTAAGTTTACACTGCTGAAGTGGGAATCCTTAATGGACCAATTTCTGTATTTAGTTGAATTAAACCCAGCACTAGCGTTCATTTCAATGAATATAATAGAATATCAAAAAATAAATAACAGAAAGAAGATAGGAGCAGGAGAAGTCTGGCATTAAAACGAGGCAGCTATTGTCCCTAAAACACAATTCTTCCATTGATGACAAATTCAATGAAATCTAAGGGTTAGGCATGACTTTTATATGAATGAGATGCAGTTGAAATGCACCACGCTAAATAGCAACTGCCAAATGATTAGCTAAGGAACATTGGTTGTCAGACTATATGTCTGTCTCAATGGTATTTTCCCAGTGCACATGAATGCATGCACAAGTTGCAGCATGTCTCCTCAAATTTCAGGAACAGCTTTAACACGGAAGTACAAGAACTTTAATGGAAGTATTAGACTACCAAATAAAAAGGTCTAAGACTATAAATGTCCTCAAAAACCGACTGCTTAAAGTTGCAATCAATAAAGGAAACTGTGTTCTATTAGTTAGATTGTAGCATGTCATCATTAAAATTACTTGAGATGTCAATACAAATAGTGGATCTCCAACTAAATACTCCTTTATTGTTTTCAGAAAGTAATTAATGAAAAGGAAAAATCCAGTGCCATATATATTTCTAATCTCATAACATGCGTAAGTGGAGCTATCATGCTTTTGACAACTAACCTAATAGTTGGAGGAAAAAGAAGGAAAATAAAGGCCATTCATTTATTCAATGGGTAGACAGATGCAGCTTTCATTTAACTTACACAAGCCCCCTAAAAGTTTATAAACCAACTGAAAATGCTAAAAACCCCATTTCAAAAGGATAATGATAACAACAGACTAACAACAACAACAAAAAGAAAATACGTTTTACGATGAAAGCCAATTGTTATGATAAAGAGTAATCTAGAAGCAACCTCAAATTGTAGAAAAGGGGAAAAGGAACAAAAGAAAATCTTAACCCGATTTAACAAGTTTAGAATAAACAAAATAGAAATCCTTCTTTGAAGACGGTCCTTCTAAAACATAATATTTTGAAATTTATAATGATTCCCTTCCAGATTATCAACTTCAGAACAAAAGCTCTCCAGAGCACAAGGAATACTGAATTCTAAACAGAAGAAGAAAATATATTTGGAAAAAGCAATAATACAACACGAGGACACCTCCTAAACAAATATACAAACAAGAACATAGTGAACAGACCAACAAAGTATAACCCTCTAAGAAGTCGCATAAAACATATAAGGATAAACCCCCAAAAGATTAGGGAGAATAAACCCACATAAAAGCAAATTATTGAATTCTATTATAAAATCAGTGCATAACAAATAAGAGCTACATGATCCTAATTATAGAAATCTATAAGCAACGGTACAACAGCTATACAAACACAAAGAAATTAAAAGAATAGAACTATAATATTTGATTAGAAGAGACAACTGGCCCAAAAATTTATTGTTAAAAGCCCAAAACACAAGAAGAATATCACAATAAATGCAATTTTGAGGAAACCAATAGATGCACACACAATCATCAAGTCTCATCAGAGACATTGCTGCACACACACACACACTTATATGTGAGAAGTATTTATATTTCTTTCTCTTAATCAGTACAGTATTCAAGTAATAGTCATTCTTACTTCTCAGGTTTCTTAATAGCTATTCAACAACCTTTTTATTTCAATTAAAAAATGGTGTTCGTATAATGACAGCAGTAAAGCATGTCAAAATCAACAGTATACCTTCACTTAATGAGAAGAATAAGTTTGTTAAATAAATTAGTAAGAGCACAAAATGGTAAATTTGGATATTACAATGGAGAGAGAGCAAAGCTATCTTGAACAGTAGGTCTATAAATATGAAGGGTACTAGGAAGGCCTAAAGGGGCCAGATTGGTAGACCATATAGTAGCTCAAATACGTAGCAAAAAGGATGAAAACAATCATGATCTGCCAAGTCTTTACACTAATTTGTTCAGGTTTTCTTCCTCGATTAAATATCTCAGATCAATTATTGACAAACACCTCCATATTGTATGGTTCCCAGCTATTGATTATTGACAGAAAAGAACTCTTTTCAATCAAGCCCTCATACTATTTCAAGTTGCAACTTTCCCAGTTAAAAATCTTAGATCAATCACCCTATTCTACAGTTCCAAACTACTGATTATGAACATTATAACCTTACACCAGCTAGCATCTGTGTGCTTCTAAGAGGCAGCTGCATGTGTTGACGCTCTCCTACTAATGCAGTCCCTGTCCTAGAACCAGAACATATCTTCAAATAATAAGATGTTATATATATATATATGAGGGTAACTTGAAATCAGTTCATGGTTTCAACTGTAATTGCAAACATCTCTACTTTTTCTCTTTCCATGCACAGTTTGTTTGCATGGCGCAAAATTTATCTAAAAAAACAACAATAAAAATAGCTAGGCGTAAATCGATATGCTGAAAAATGAAAAAAAAAAAAAAAAAAACTGGAACTAGCCTAAAATCTCTACTCGCTTGATGGATTTACCTTCACTGGCCCTATCTGTCAAGCAATTTAATCCCTATCTCACTTGCTTCCAACACTCTATTTTGGTCTCCCTCAGCGTTAAAAAAGGATTAATCAAGTTAAAGCAGACAAGGCCCTTGCCATTTCCAAAGAATCTCCTCCTCCCTGCTACATTGGTCCCAATATTCTCCTTTTTTGTCTTTTAATTTTGAATTAAATAGTCCTTGAGCTTTAAAATAATCCTTTGTTTCATTCTTAAGAAAAAGACCATGTGTTGCATAATAGATTGTTAACAAATGAACAGCAGAAAATGAAGGCATATGACAGATGTTAGTAAAACAGATAACTTGAAATCAATTCATGGGTTCAACTCATTATTGTTAACATACCCCACTAAGTACAGCTATTGCAATCATTACAATAATATAATGAATCAAGTTTCGACACCATTGGCTTCAAAATCATGACAAGCCGTTGCATTATACAAAAGAAAGAGTATAATAGTCAGCAAATACTAATTGAGCCTTAACCTAGAAAAAGAACAAGATCACATCAACACCCTGACCAAACAAAAAACTTCCAATACTCAAGCAACAAGTCTAAGAACTAGAGAAGCACAAAAAAGAAGGGGAACAGAAAGAAGGAGCCACCAGATTGATCTAAAATTGATCACAGCAACGGCAAGACAAGTAAGGCAGCACATTTAGAAAACAGCAACTATAAGTTATACTTGACAAGAGAAAAATTAAGCATACCTTTCATTCTTACCAAACCCAAAGCGCGCACCAAAATAAAAGGCAACAGCAAGCAACCAAGAATCACTGTGAACTGCAACAAGTGATAACCAGTCCTTCTCTTGCATCCCATCTCTAGCAAAATTTATACCCAATGCAGGCTCGGGAAGCTCAGGAGGCACCTCCTCCACAGGAAGGTTAACTTCCCATGACTCATTTGGAAGTCCATATAGACACAGGTTTTCCTTTTCTGTAAAAGCAAAATTAACACCATTAACAACAACACAGTTATATCTCAAATTCTGAAAAAAAAAATCCTGACAACATATCCAAGCTTGCAAGAAAATCTATACATTCAGGCTTGCAAGAAAATCTCTATTTTGCGCTAATTTAACTAATGGAGAATGCATCAACAGCGTAAAACAAACAAATTAATAGATACACACATATCTTGGCCACCCATTTGGTCCTAAAGAATAACAATGCTGTTTTAAAGAGATGATATCTTGAATATCAGCTTATCTGAAATGGATGCACCCTTAAATGATTATGGTGCACCCAGAACAATGCTGGTATTTTATTCAATGTTATTTAGAACCGAAAACATCCAAAAAATTTTCTACCTTCAGCTGAAAAGCTAGTGCTACATTTGAATTTCAAACACCAGTTTTTTACCACCGATTTGTTCAACCACTGACCACAAATAATGAAAAGCCAATCCAAACAGGCTCTTCATCTTGCTGAGCTCATTGCTCCCCCTAATACTCATGAAAGAATTAGCTAGTAAGATGTAATCAGTCAAAACAAACACTAACATCCTTATGCATTCATATACATCCAAAAATGAGAAATTAATACACAAACAATAGATGATTCTACAATACCATGACATGATTCATATAAATGAAAGCATATTTTTAGAAACATGATTCATATAAATGAAAGCATATTTTTAGAAACATGATTCATCTAAATAATAGCATATTTGCAAAAAATCCTTCAAATGAATTCATTTTGAGAAGAGATTCACCCTAATGAAGAAACTACATTTGCCACCTATAAAAAATAACTATAAAAATACTAAGCTGAACCTGTTTTGACATTAGCATATGCGCAATTCACGCTGCATACCCAGTCTCAAACTTTAAAGAAAGGTGCCAAGGCTTGAACATATACATGCATTTCATAATCCAAAATAAATTAACCAGGAAAGATATACTATACAATAACACATTAGCGAGATGCTAGTAAATACTCATTTGACAGAAATGATGTAACTAACAGGATACGTGTTTACCACATTAATAAAAAAGATCACCATGACTTATTACCAAACCACTTTGAGAAAAGAGATATCACAGATGAAAATTTGCAAACAAACAGCAGGAAATCAAATTCAAAGATCAAAATTGAAAATAACAACCCACTCTAAACATATTGCAGCCACATACACTGCACTGTGTGGCCACATAAAGAGAAGAGCAATGCTAATCTCTTAATGGAAAATTTACTTCTTTAATAAGACATTTTTAGGGTTTTAGACGTTGAAAATAATAAATTGCTATTCCGATTAAAATCCAAACAACAAACTGCAAATTACACTCATAAGACGAACATCTTGGATGAAAGCACAGACAATAAATAACACATATCTCCTTTCCAAACGGGCCCGTGTTCAAAACCAACAAAATTATGAACTATGAAAAAAATAAAAAGAACATACCCTTAAACTCAATTATTCCAGTCAACGTACAACTTTTCATAAAACTTCAAAACATAATTGCAACGCAGCACGTACAATTCAAAGCGGAAAAAGAAGAAAACGAATGACAGAAACCCACCTGGGTCGCACTGTTGATAGAACTTCTCAACATCTGCAACAATCAAACAGACCCAAAAGGAAAATAAGGAAAATAAGAGAAACCCATTAAAGAAACATGAAAATTAAACAAAACCTAATTGAGCATATGTAAAACTAATTCATAATAAGCTAAACAAAATCAAAAATCAACCGGTGGTAAGAGCTTTGATCAAGCCAGCGCGTCTTCCTTTGAAGTCGCTGAAAACTTCTTCAACAGTTCGAGGTATCGGATGTGGTATTCCCTCCATTAGCTTTCGTTCTCGTTCTCGTTTCTCTTCTTCAAAAATCAAAGTAAATTTCCTTACTCTTTTTATGCACAAACTAACTAACCAGTTTATGTAATTATATGTTTATATATAAATTATAAGAAAGGAGGAAGAGGAAGAAGAAGAAGAAGGAGAAGATGGGATTTTCCTTTCGCTAATATAAATATAATAATAAAGGACGATATGTTGATGGGTGAAAATTAATTGAACGAAATTTCAAAAATAAAAATAAAATTGGTAATTTAATTAGGGTTTTTGGGTGTGTTTGAATTTACTAATGTGCTAGAGAGAGAGAGAGAGAAGGCTATTTAGGGTTGGCTGCTTGTGTTTTTTTTTTTAATTTTAAATTTCTAATTGGAATTTTCCGATTGGGGAAACGAGAAAATTTTTTTTAAAAAAATTAGAGAAACTTTTTATCTTTTTATTTATTGTTATTATCTATTTAATAGTATATAATATCTGTTTAATAGTTGAATTTCATTTATGATTGGTAACCATTGACGAAGCACATAACAGACAGGCAAATCACAACATTAAATATTAAAAAATAATATAATCTGTTCATATAAACATTATTAAAATATGTTAAATTAAATTTAGATTTTTTTTAAACTCAATATAAAAGTACTTAAAGTAATAAATGGTAATAATCAAGAAATAAATAAATTATCAAATTAGATCTCGATAAGTAGATCTCCTTCTATATTCAATCTAATTTCAATGCTTATATTTTTTAAAAAAAAAAAAGCAAAACAAATTCTTAAATGTAGTTTAAATTATATTAATTTTTTTATAGAAATATGCATTACAATTAACAAAATTAAATAATTGAACATGTAATATATATTTGGTACTTAATAAATAATAATAATAATGCATTTTTTTATTTTAGAGAAGAAAATATTAATGTAGAAAAGAATTCAAATAATCAATGGAGCTTTATTTTTATCGTATAAATTTTGTGTTTATTATGATTCAATCTTGAGCGTGATCGATTGTTTGAGGTTGAAATTATGGTCATATTTTATATTGTGATAATTATTGTATTTTCATGATATTTTGATTTAAATTAATTTATGAGCACGATTCTTTTATTATAATTATAATCTTCTTGTAGCGTTTAGTTATTTTATTAGAAATATTATTACGTAAAAATGATTCTCGATCAAACTTATCTTGCAGTCGCGACATCACGGTTGCGGAAATGATATCCTGATTGCTTCCCGCATATAAATCTTGCAATGTTCACTGCAAATATTATTGTATATCAATTATTTTTTGGTCAAATGGCCTCGCAATCATAATTTAGGGGTTCACTAGACATTTTTTTAGAGAAAAACTTTTTCTAGGTGCTTAGCCTGTTACATAAACCTTTAATTAAAATATTATGATACTTCAATTTGATTGTCTGCATTAAAATCAAGATTGATCTAATTTTAGATCAACAAAATCACTACTCATATATGTCTAGAATCAATATTTATCTATAGCGTATATATACATATCTAAACGAATTAGATACTAAAAATATTTTGCCCATTGCTATCTCATTATATAATTGTGTATATATATATATATATATATATGAGCATAATAAAAAGAATTTCATTAAGCAAACCAAGGAGTATAAACTAAGATGATTCAAACAAAAGAAAGTAGAAGAACAGCAATCTTCACTTTGGATGCCAAATCGGAGAACGAGAAAAGCATTCCTCCAAATCAAGGCCACAATAACATAAGACAATGACCAAAACCTAAGACTAAGAGCAAAGCCAAAAGGCTATTTAAACACAAACTACAACTAAGGAAAAAGAGTTAAAAACTATAATATGCTGTGACAACCCAAACATCCTCATATGTTAAATCAATTGAGGAAAATATATGAATTGAGCATTTAGATCAAGGGCGAAAAAGGAAGAAGGATAAAACCATCATAGATATTGATCCAAATCATAATTGCTGCATGAAGCATTGGAGATACATGTTCCTCAAATTGTGACAAAGAGTCCAAACAAGAGATGTGGTCTCTTACCTAGCCCCTAGAGAGTTTAAAGGTAGATTGGAGCACTTCTACTATAATACTGATATATTTGAAGAGTTTTAATATAACAGAGTGGAGAGACTATAACATTAATCAAAGTAACTGGGAGAATTAAGATAACGTATACATATATATATATGAAGAATAGTGCTCAAAATGAGTCAATTACACAACCAAAGAACAAATACAATCATCTAAATTCTCTCTCTTTTTATATTTGCAACTGAGTTTCTATGTTCACCACTTGTGGAGAATTGGAAATAGAGCAATTGAAACCTACAGAGAAAGTATATTTCTTGAAGAAAGCATATAGACTCCATAACAAGAGAACAGCAACAGTGGAGCCACCACCAATCAAATAACCAACATTCAATCCACCACCATTATTGCCCTCTTCGAAGGTGAACACGCCAGCTGGTGGATAATACAAGTACTCTGCTGCTGGGTACAATGCTTCCATGTTCATTATAACTTAAATCAACTAGAAATTGACTAACATTAGCTCTGAATGTTCCTATTTATATACTACCAATAGATGAATGTGAAACATACCCATATAATAATTCAAAATACTGCCCAAAACCATTTGCTTTATAATGAAAACAAGGTACCCTTTTACTTCCATAGAAACTCCATTGCAATTTCAGTTCTTAAAAAAAAAGGAAAAAAAAAAAAATCAAGCCCACAGAACTAAAAGCTGCAAATTTGAAAGTTCATATGGAGAAAACCATCCACATATTATATTTTTAGTTGTCCATTTCAACTACAAAAGTTTCAATCAATGGGGTATTGCATAATGTTTTAGCTCCCAAAAACACATTTTTTTCCTTTTTCTAATCTTTTGCCTTACATTAAAGGATACTTACAAATGATTTTTTTCACATTAATATATACCTATACATTAAATATGAATTTGAAAAATATTAAATTTTATAAAGATATAATTCGTCTGATTTATAATTTTTTCAAACTAAATTTTAAATTCTAATTCATTAATAAATCATAAAAATTTACTCATTTGATTCATAGTTGTCAACTCATTGAGATTATAATAGTATGCTCATCTCACATATAATTTTTTGTAAATTAATTCATTTGATTTATAGTTTTTCATTCATTGAGATTATAGATAAAATAAGTTTATAAAAATAAAGGTGATATATTTCAAAAATTAATTGTTCAAGAAAAATCTAAGAAATTAAGGTATTACAAGATGTCTTTGTAGCTATGTAAAATTAAAATGTCCAAAAACCAGAAAACAAGGTGCTTTCCATATAATGAAACCATTTGCTTGATAGTGATTCCTTTTTGCAGGGTATTTTTATCATAAGATGCTTGTAGTTTCCATGTTCTTTCCTTTCTTCTTCCCATCTTTGACTAATTAAAATATTTATATATCCACAAGCTCTTACTTTTTTTTTTTTGTTATTAATTACATAGGAGGAGGAAGAAGAAAATATTTAAAATTTAAACTTAAAATCTAAACTAGAGCAACATGTACTTTTAATCACTAAATTACACTTAACTCTTATATTTTTTATAATATTTATACATAAAAAAGTTAATATTAAAATTGTTATTTTAAAAAATATTTATTTATGGCTATACAATATAAACTTATATATATCACAAAAGCACAAAATATGTTTATTGATTTGGCTAATTTTAACTTTAGATTTATAGAAATATTTTTTTAAAAAAAACAAAATGAAGTCTGTTTTTTCCTCCATTATCAACATGAATTAATGGCACTAGTGACAGAGACCATTTTATCCTAATGGAGTTATAGATACATGAAGTGATTTGACTATAATATCACATGAAAAATAAAATAAAATAAAATAATTTTTTTTTCAAATGGTTAAAAACACAATGTAAAAAGATTGTCAAAAAATATCTATATTAAATTTCTTTTAATAGCCACAAACAAAATTAAACATCTCAGTAACAAAAATAAATTTATGTCAAAATATGTTGGTAAATAAATTTAAAAATAGTAAAACAATAATTAATTTTTTTGAGAAGCAATTATGAAACTTTTTTAAAAATTTCAATCTCATTTAATGATTATATTTTTTTAATAAATTTAGTAAGTTTTTAAGGTTAGAGTTAGATGATAAATTTTTAATACTTCATCATATTTTTTTTATGATTCAGTTTTAAATTTTGATTTTTTTTTTTACAAATTTGAGTTCACAAGTCGCAACTTAGTGAAAATGAAAGAAGTAAATATTATATATTTATAAAAAGTAACAATTTCGTCAATAAAAATAATTTTATTAATAATAATGAAAAGAAAAGAGAATTATTAGATTTTGCTATATTATTATATGTTTAAAATATTTTTACTAATATTTAACTCGAGATTAATTGTATTTTTATATTTAAATTTAAATTTTTAATAATATTGATTGCATATTTATAATATTTATTATCCATTATTAAAATTCAGTTTTAATTTTATAATATAATTTAAAAATATAATATAATTCTCTATTTAATAATGATTTTTTTTGTTTTCGTATTATATAATATGATTTGGTTTTTTATTTTAAATTATCAATTTGATCTTTTTTATAATTTTAGAAACTTTTTTATAAAAATATTCTCAATTTTAAATATTAATAAACTTATTTAATTATATTATATTATGTATTTTTTTAATAATAATATTATATTATATAGTATTATATAATATCATATATTATTAAATTACGATCAAAAAGTTTACACGTGTGAAAGAACCCCATCGGAATATTGGACTGATCAAGAACTGAGCGCCTGAGGTGATGATCTGCTCCCCACTACCACGGCGTACGGACAGTGGAGGAAGCTTTCTGGCGGCTGCTTCGATTCCATTCATTTTATTGATGCTATATTATTGTTAATTGATTTTCGCCTTCTAGCTAATTCAGTTGATTGTGTACTGGTTCCAGAGTTGAGTTGCTACTTGCTATAATCAAGAAAATGCTTTCTCTTTATTCTGTATCTTGTTGTTGTATAGCTCCATCCATAAAGGTCTTGAAGTTTTCATCTTGTCTATCTTTTTCTTCTTCTAAGGTCGTTTTGAGAAACTTCACAGTTTGTTCTAATGGAGACTTGAATTCATGTGATATACAAAATCAAAGAATTAATTATGCTGGTGTAAAACTAGAGGAAACTGTAGAGATAAAGTCAGGAAAGTTGAGGCTTGATTCTTGGATTTCTTCTCGCATTTCTGGCATTAGTAGAGCTCGTGTACAATTAAGTATTAAATCTGGACTGGTTGCTGTTAATGGCAGAGTTGTTGATAAGGTCAATTTACTTCACACTTTATGCTCTTACACTCTCCATTGGGTTTCATATTGTTGTTAGTTACAGGTTATTTACTTGTTTTGAATATGGTTGGAATGGTAGTTCATTCCTTGTTAAGAGTTGAATTTCAATCACTTTAACTCTTAAGCATTTTTGGTTGAAAACTTGTGGCTTGATTGTTTCTTGTTATATAATCAATTTGTTTCCTGTTCTTGGTGAATCCAGGATTTTGAATTTCACTGTTGTGCTTAAGCAGGTTTCACATAATGTCAAGGTTGGGGATAAGGTTTCTTGCACTATTTCAGAGTTGCAACCCTTGCGGGCTGAACCTGAGGACATACCTTTGGATATAGTCTATGAAGATGATCATTTACTGGTTGTTAATAAGCCTCCTCACATGGTAACCACCTGAAACTTTATCAAGAACTCATTCTTCTGCTAAACATCATTTGGTGCTTATATGATACTGATAGGTTATGTGCATATGTTAATTTCTATTGATGTAGAATGGCATTGAAATCTTGACCCTGCTTGTGGCATTCTTCATTTAACTCTATGATCTAGGTTGTCCATCCAGCACCTGGTAATCCTACTGGCACGCTTGTAAATGCCATACTTCATCATTGCAGTCTTCCGATGGTTGCAACTTCAGTCCAGGAAGTTCTTTCAGACATGGAAGATATTTCTGATGATGAAGGGTCATGTTCCAGCTCATGTCTAGCATCTGTTCGCCCAGGGATAGTTCACAGGTTGGACAAAGGCACTAGTGGATTGCTTGTTGTTGCAAAGGTGATTTCTCCTTTTCAACACCAAAATTTATTAAACCAAGTAGATACCAGTTTTTGTGGCATTAGTTGTTATTTTACTGGCGATAGTCTCCTATTCAATGACCTAAATTAATAAAGTAGATGTTAGTTTTTGCAGATATTTCTCTGTAAGCAATGGTATTCTTTTGCTGATTCTGTACTATTTACTGATAGCAGGATGAACATGCTCATGCCCATTTGTCTGAACAATTCAAGCAACATTCCATCCAGAGAGTATACATTAGTCTTACTTCTGGAGTGCCCTCTGCACTGACTGGACGTATTGACATCCCCATTGGTCGTGATGTGAATAACAGGATTCGTATGGTTGCTATACCTGGACCAGTTAAGCAGGGACAGGCCCGTCATGCTGCCAGTAGGTGAGTATTGCTCTATTATTTTCTTCTACTTACTATAGTGATAGCATAAAAATTGATTGCAAGCATATTGATGGATATTAATTAATGGAACTGCTGCAAGCTCAGTAGGAAAGATGATGCTTATGGTAGTGGGGTTGCATCATCAAATTTTCTTTTCAATCTTTTGTTTTTGGTTGAGATCTTTATAAGCTTTTAAATCCCAGCATATTATCAGAAACATCAGTTGAAATGTCAATCTGAGTATTCTAAGTATGAGGATTTATTCATCCTGAAGGCTTAGGCTTGGATGTATTGTGGATTTGAAGTTTGATTGACAGCAATTCTTCTGATGTAGGCTTCAAGAAATCATTGGTCAATAACATCATTGGCTGTGGATGTCATGCACATTTTGCCCTTGGTCACAATTTATCTCAGACAGGACTAAAAACCAAGCCTGGCTAATGAAACTCCCACCAAAGAGGATTAATATTTTAACAACCTAGAAAATTTTTACTCCCTAATTGGTTCACAAGGTGTGAAAATTTGGGGCTTTTTTACTTTTTCCTTCTTCTCCCTTGAATGGTGTAAGGTGCATTTTTTCTTTTCTTTTTGAGGCACTTTCTTGGCAAAGACAAAATCTGCTTAAAGAGTTTTTATTTTTTATTGAACTTAAAAGAGCAGAGGAAGGGGAAAAAAGGTTCTGAAATTTAAATGGGAGTCATCTGTGCTAATAAATGGATCTATGTATAATGTACTTGACGATGCTATGATTTAGAAAAATGATGATTTTATGACAAATATTTTTGTGGAACCATTTCTTTTGCAAATGGACTTGTAATGTCTTCCAACAGATTAAAGAATCATTCTCAGGGCCATTCTCTTACTTGTGCTGTTGTATTCTCACCATTTATACTGTAGATTCCTTCTAACACCTCAAGCTATGGTTTTTGTGTACTAATTTGGCTAAAATTCTATCAGGTACAAAGTAATTGAAAAGATTGGTGGTGGAGGTTCAGCATTGGTTGAGTGGAGGCTAGAAACTGGGCGTACTCATCAGGTACTTATAATGTAGAATTATTGATGTCATATTTTAGCATATTCTATGTACAGATGCATCATGAAAAAGATAGAATTTAAACACAATAAGTGGAAACTTGATTTTATTATTGGCCCAATAGCCGAGTGATCTAAACAAACAGCTCACTGATACTTTGAAAGTTACTACTGCTTGAGATATGATTACGATAAAATAATAAAATATCACAATGATTGAGTATAATCTGTTTCAAAGGGATCATTCTGCAGTGGACTTTCTGAATCTCTCTGTCAGTGTTCTGCATTTATTTCATTTCTGTTTATTGATTAATAGTTTCTAACCTTACTGGTATCTTTTATTGTCTTCTGAAGCAGATTCGCGCACATGCGAAGTATATTGGAGTTCCTCTATTAGGAGATGAGGTTTATGGAAGCACCACAAGCATGGCTTTGTCACTACTTCGACCTAGAACACCGCCTAGCTTTCATAGTCAACTTTCATTGCTGCTGTCAGGATTAGAAAGGCCTTGTCTCCATGCTTTGGCCCTGGGGTTAGACTACTAAAAGTTAAAGTTTGGTCTGCATTATTTGCTTCTTCAAAATTGTTATTGGATGACGCAAAAGTTACTATCTCTGCCAACTGTTTTGTAGGTTTACGCATCCTCATACAGGGAAAGAAATATGCTTTTCTTGTCCACCTCCTCCAGATTTTGCAGGGTTCTTGAGCCAGCTTCGTGAAATGGGCATGGAGAAGGTATTCTGTAAATGCTATTTTCTGATCAGTCATCAAAATCATAAATATTTGTTTCCCCTTGTCTTTTTGTGATTTTTATCTGTGTTATCATTGGCAATATATGTAGGTTTAATCAGTTGAAAGTGACCTGCTTGACAACTCCGCTAAGATTATCAATTTCTGATTTTCAAATTCTTTTACTTGTGAATGATCGAATTTTGTAAGCATTATCATATTGAGAACTGGCAGGCAACTTAATGTGGAGTGCAAGATTCTGGCACATCATCAGAGCCTTGGAGGTAATGCCAACTGCCGAGACGATTCTTCGGGTTAAGTCAGTGCAGTCTCTTAACAGAGGTTATTAGTTACTGCCTTATCCCTGGAATATTCAGCTCAATGCCAATGAAAGAATTTGGTCCCTCTGCGACCTCAGTAGTTGGTATGTTGGAGGCTATGTGGTATTCTTCAACAGCAAAGGTTTGCCAGTTTGAGAGAGAGATTAGACATATTGTTATTCATGTTAGATTATGAAATTAATTTATTGTAGTAGGGTTTTCTCTGGAGAAAGAAAAAAAGAAAATTGAAGACTGTATGTTAGCACAAATATGATTGAAGGTGTATCATTTTTTTTTTCTCCTCAGAAAAGAAGTATATTGTCTAAGAAAATTAGTGTTGAATGCTATTACATAATTGGTTTAATGTAATACAAAAAATCAAATGAATAATACTCAGAGTTAATCAATTAGTGTTGAATGCTATTATATAATTGGTTTAATGTAATACAAAAAATCAAATGAATAATACTCGAGTTAATCAACTTGCTATTTCAAGAGAGACAGTTAAGCAACTCTCTCATTTTAGGATGAGCCTATATTACAAAATTGCTATAAAATATTAATTAATATTGCTTACAAAATTCAACATTTGTTATTAGAATTTCACATTTGCACAATTGAAGACATAAAGCCTTGTCAGGTTTGAAGTAGGCAGGTCGCTTTCTGGAAATGGCTCTAGAGGAGCACAATAGCTAATTTGCAGTTTAATAAGATGAATTAGACAATGCAAGCTCTCAAGGAAGGTTTTCAAATTTGAATATTTATGCATACCAAAGCACTTGAGAGATGTGGTGTTCTACAACATCATTCCAGGAAGTGGTTCCAATTGCACAGACTCATATCTTAAATACCTTAAGGGTATTTGGTGATTCACCTCTTGGAAAAGATTTGAGAGATGGCCATTTAATGACTTCCAAGCTCTCCAGATGAGAAATGTCATTACTTTCATTATTTCTATGCATTATTCCATCAGACAGGCATTTTAATGCTTCACAGTCCTCAAGTATAAGATGTCTAAGCCAGAGTGGCAACCCCAGCTCCAGGACAGACAAAAGTTTTGGGCATCACTTGATCTTCAAATCTGAGAGTGATGTAAAGCTGAATAACCTATCTGACAGCTCCTTCAAGCTATCTTATTCTGTTCAAGCCTACTGTACAACATTGGATCTCCAGTCTGACGTAACGTTGTCATTTCTCCTTCCCTCGCCATAAATCATCGGCTCAGTTCTCTTACATTCATAGCACATCATGTCTCCAACCATTACCATGTCAGCAGCAAAATTCCTTATCTTATATTACCAATGATCATTACAAGAGCATAGCCCATCAATGAAATGGTGAAACCTGTTGTTATCTCTCACAATTATCTCCCTTCCCTCCAACTTGGATATCATCTTTATAGCAGTATGGCAATCCAAACAAACTCTTAGGTTTTTTACCACTCGAATCACTGCGCCTGATTCACTAACAAATAAGGCAAAGCAAATGGCCAATTTTTCACTATGAGTTCCCACCATGTGTTCCTTCTCTTCTTCTTCAACATCTCTTAGGACACAGCTCCTGTCAGCAGCATACCCATGCCTTCTCATCTTGCGCCCCAATTCTGCCAACACTCTATAAATATCATCTGACAATTCATGTGATCTGTCTCCAACTATGAATTTGTGCATTTTACCTTTGTATTCCACCCAACTCCATCCAGCTGTCTTCTTCAGTCCTCCTTTTCTCATCATTTCTCTGACTTGGTTGACATCTTCCCACCTTCCAGCTAAAGCATATATGTTAGAAAGCAATACATAATTTCCTGAATTTTGTGGTTCAAGCTGAAAGAGCATTTTTGCAGCAAGCTCCCCAAGGTCAACCCTTTTGTAAATCCTACTGGCATTTAAAAGAGAACCATACACTCCAGCATGTGGCTCCATTGGCATGCTGTCTATTACTCTTACTGCTTCATCTAATTTTCCAACTCGACCCAACAAATCAACCATGCATGCATAGTGATCTACTACAGGAGTTTTTATTGATTCGAAGACTTTAAGGCCTTCCTCCACTAATCCAGCATGGCTGCATGCTGTCAAGATACCAATATATGTTACACGATCTGGATCGATACGTTCTTCTTTCATGGTTAACCACAGTTTTATGGCTTCATTTCCCTGGCCATGAGCAGCAAACCCAGCAATCAATGTATTGTAGGTAACCACATCTCTTATTTCCATTTCCTGAAAGATCCTTTGAGCTTCCTTCATGTTTCCGCATTTTGAATACATGAAAATCAAGGAATTATATCCTGAAATACTCAACTTAATCTTGCATTCAGTGATAAAATTAACCACCCAAGTACCCAATTCCAAAGCCCCAAGATGACCACATGCTGAGATAACACTTACCATTGTCACTTCATCTGGTCGCAGGCCTTTAGCACCAATCATTTCTTTGAAAAGTTCAATTGCCAATCCGGATTGCCCATTTTGAGCATAACCTGCAATCATTGTGTTCCATGAAGCAGCATCCCTTTCTGGCATCTTATCAAAGAGATCTTTTCCAGAATCCAGATCACCAGCCCTTGTATACGCTGAAATCATTGCATTCCATGTAACAGAATTCCTATAATCCCGGAGCTCATTAAAAATGTTCCTAGCAGCCTCAAGATTCCCACACTTAGCATACATATCAAGCAAAGCTGTCTTGACAAAATAATTCATCTTGATCCTATTTCCTTCAAGCATTTTCATGAATGATTCTGCAAGGCAAGGATCACCACACGATGAACATGAAGAAATGACAGTAGCCCATGTAGTTTCATTAGGCTGAACGCCAGAACTCATCATATCACCAAACAACATCAAAGCCTCTACTGCAAACCCATTTTGTGCATAGCCTGAGAGCATTGCATTCCATGAAACAACACTTTTCACTGGCATATCATCAAAATACTTCCTTGCACTCTCCAAATCTTTTATCTTCGCAAACCCAGTAACCATTGCAGTCCAAGTTATAACATTCCTTTTAGGCATCATATTAAAGAGAGTACATGCTTCAGCTTCATTTCCCCACTTCCAATACCCAGACATCATGGAATTCCAATCCGCAAGACTTCTGTGAGACATTTCATCAAACAGTTTTCTAGCAACCTCAATTGGGCCGTATTTTGCGTACAAATCCAAGATCACATTACGAATATAAGGATCGTTTTCATGACCCAATTTCACAATATGGCCGTGGAAAAAGATTCCATCTTTACCAACAGATTTGATGACAAGTGGGTACACAGATGCATCAAGTTTAACGTAGCCAGTGCATTGTAGGTGTTTAAATGAAGATAACAACTTCATTTAGCCACCCAACTGGGAGTGAGTAGTATCTAAGTATGGAAGTGAAACCACGGATAGTTAGGTTGAGATTGAGTCGAAATGCAACGGCTATAGAGAGGCAGCGCGTGCGCAAGGTGATAAGAAACGACATTTGGCAGTTGTGGTGGTGGAGGGAGTTTTGAATGAGATGTGCATGCAGCCGCCTGTTTTCGTTTCATAAATTAATGAACTTAACTATTAATAAGAAAAGCAAAATCTTATCATTGTATTTAAATGAAAAAATTAATTACATCAAACTTTATTATGCTTTTTTATTTATTGATATTTTATCTTAAAATGCATAACCGGAAACCCTTTTTTCGCATTAAAATAGTGTATCATTTTTTTTAAAAAAATTATAATATTCAATGTTTAAAAAATAAAAAATTTGAAAATACATAAATTTTTTTAAATATTTTTTATTATTTTCATAATAAAAAATTAATATAACTCATTTGGGACACCTCCCACTAAAACTCAACATAAAAAAGAGAGGAGCAAATATTTTTAGATATTAAACTATATTTTGCTGATTAATTTTATCATAAAATTTTAAAAATTAATTTTAAATTAATAATTGTCGATAAGAAAGAAATAAAAAATAAAAAATTCAAGGGTTTGATATATTAAAAACAATTTTTTTTTGAAACATATTAAAAAAAATAAAATTTTAATTTTGTTATGAGATATGTAGATGACTACTTAATTAGATTAATTTTATCATGTCAGGATTATAATTAACTTTATCCTATTCATATTAAAATTAAGTTTATAGTCTTTTATTCTTATAAAAAAAATCTATTTATACTACTATATATATCTTATTATGAGTGATATATTTAATATAATTCACAATAAAGAGATTTCTCAGATTTCTCATTCTCGATATATCGTCTTTCTTATTTTATTTACAATACGTTATCAGTATGATAGTCTCTTTAAATTATAATGGTAAAAGGAGAAATATTCAAATTAAGGTTTGCTTCTGCATATTTAATTTATATGATTTAATATGATTGATCTTAACTTAATTGAAGTTTATGATTTTTTTTCAATAAGTAATATCAAATCTCTTCATTAAGAAAAAAGAAAAAAATATTATAAATTTTTTAATACATACATATATGTATATCTTTGTATAAAGAGTTGTTCTGTTACAATAGATTATCGTTAATATGTGTGCAAAAGAGTTATCTATTTTCATTAAAAAAAACTCTTTTGCAGACAATACGTCACACTTAAAATACTTTAGTTGAATGTATTTTTGAGGTGAAATCACCTATAAATACTGTACTCTTTTTTCTTTGTTAAATTTTTATCTCACTGAATTTTTATTAGCAAACTTTTAACGAGACATGTTTATAGAGTAATCATCCAAGAGAAAGTGTTATAAGATATATGAATGGCTACTTAATTAAATTAATCTTATCCTATCAAAATTATAATTAATTTTATCCTATTCATATTAGAATTAATTTCATAGTTTTTTATTCTTATCAAAAGCCTATTTACACTACTATATATATCCTATTATGATATATTTAATATAATTCATAATAAAAAGTTTTATCATAATAAAAAGTTTTATCAAATTTTCCATTCTCGTCCCTCATAGACAAGACTCTTAAATTATATATCCAATTAAAGTCTGAGATATAAAAATTTCAATTGAAATAAGAAAAAAGAATTTATTACGTCTAAAAATCCAGACATCATCTCTGCTGCTGAAACCCTAACAAAACCCAAACGGTCTCTCTTTAATTTCACGAATTCACATCCTATCTCTCAAGCAACGAAGCCTATTGGCTTCGGAAGCACTGTGGCGACGAGAATTTTCTGGTGAAGAGGTCGTTTCCTCCAAACCATTCCTGCCAACGGTCAGCAGAGGTTGTTAAATGTTTCCTTTTCAATTCCTCAACTGCTCTTCGGTAAGCTTTTATTCCTATGTTTTTGGTATTATCAATTGTAATTAGCTAGCGAACTAAAGTTTAGAGTTCGGGGAAAGTTTGAAACTTTATTAGAAAAATGTTTTTTTTTTATGTTAAACTTGCAATACTTTGTTAGAAAAATGTAATCTTTTTTATGTTAAACTTGCAATGCATGAATTTATTCAAATTATTATCATTACAGTTCGTTAATCAATGAAGGTTACAATTTGTGGGCTTAGTTTGTCAAGTTGTATAACTGATAATATCTAGATGTCCAATTTTACTATATTGGATTGCATGTTAAATATATGTTTGAAAATCTTGAGATGATTTTTTTTGAAAAGGATATAATTTTTCATAGCAGGTTTTTGCAATCCAAATAGTCAATATTTCGAGGGAAGTTCTGTCAATTTCTTAGGTAATTGTCGTTTCTAGTGAGAGGATCAGTGTGAGACTAGTAATGGATGAAGGGCACATTTCAATAGCAAATGATGAGACTTTGAATCCCAATAATGAACTTGAGGGTCCTGTTGAAGGGGATCGAAATATGAAGGTTGAGGAAGGCTTGGATGAAAACGCAGATCGTGATGCTTCTGAGATTGAATCAGATGTGGGAAATGAAACAGCAGTTGAAGAACGTGTTGCTAATTTTGAACTGGCTGATTTGCGAGAAGGGCAAGAAATGGAAGCTGAAAAACAAGATACCAACTCTAAACAGCCAAAGATAAATGAAGAGAAATCCGCTGAACAAGCAACTCTAAATCCTGGAAGCACAGTAAAAGCACAACAAGCTAGCTATCAGCTACCATTAGATAATGAAGGTGAATTCACTGTATCTGATTTGGTATGGGGTAAAGTGAAGAGCCATCCATGGTGGCCTGGACAGATATTTGACCCCTCAGATGCATCTGAGAAAGCAATTAAGTATTATAGAAAGGACTGCTTTTTGGTAGCATATTTTGGGGATCGAACATTTGCATGGAATGAGGCATCCCTGCTAAAGCCTTTCAGGTCATATTTTTCCCAGGCTGAGAAGCAGAGCAATTCAGAAACATTCCAGAATGCTGTTAATTGTGCTTTGGAAGAAGTTTCGAGACGTGTAGAGCTTGGGCTGGCTTGTTCATGCATACCGGAGGACATCTATGATAAAATCAAATTTCAGATAGTAGAAAATGCTGGAATACAACAGGAATCAAGTGTAAGAGATGGTGTGGACAAATCCTTGGTTGCTGATTTATTTGAACCTGGTAAATTGGTGGAGTATATGAAAGCATTAGCACAATGTCCAGCTGGTGGGGCTGATAAACTGGATCTCGTCATTGCCAAGTCGCAGTTGCTGGCCTTTTATCATTTAAAGGGTTATTGTCAGATGCCTGACTTCCAATGTTGTGGAGGATTGTTAGAGAATGCAGACACTTCGTGCTTTGAAGATGAAGTGATTGCACAAACATCTCCTGTCAATGAGGATGATAGGCAAATTTCACCTGGTCAAGAGACTTTACCAACTCAAAGAAGCTCCTACCGCAAACGTAAACATAATTTGAAGGATACTACCTATTGTAGGAAGAAAGGGAAGTGCACGTCTAAATTGATGGATAACTCATGGGATTCTGTAGATAATGAAATTGATCCCGATAGGAAAGCTAGCAATAAATTTGTTTCACCATGTCCTGGGAAGAAGCAGAAGGGTTCTGATTCCTTTGCTATTGACTCTTCTATGCTAGAAGGGAGAAAAACCATTTCTCTTTCAAAAGTCTCAAGCAGTGCACCTTCTCTTGCTAAGCCTTCCTTCAAGATTGGTGAATGCATCCAAAGAGTTGCCAGCCAGATGACTGGGTCTCTGTCTATTCTGAAGGCCAATAGCCAGAAGCAAGATGGAAGCAATGGTGGGCTTGTCGGGGATGAATTTGAGCTTTTTTTAAAGCAATCTGAGGATGCTGAGATGAGGAGAACAATTGTTCCAACAGAATACTCACCACTAGATGAATTGCTATCTCAGCTTCACTTGGCAGCTCAAGATCCCTTGAAAGGATATAGTTTTTTGGCAATCATTATTAGTTTTTTCTCTGATTTCAGAAACTCGATGATTATGGAACAGTACGATAAAATAGGTGGTAAAAGAAGAGATTCAATTGGTGGCCCTCCTGAGACATTTGAATTTGAGGATATGAGTGACACTTATTGGAGAGACCGGGTTATTCAAAATGGTTCTGAAGAACAACCAAGACGCCCAAGTAGAAAGCCGGATGATCACTTTATGCCTGTGGACTTGGATAAGCCTGTTAGTAAGTCAAACTCTAGAAAAAGGTACTCTGATGGCAATTATGGTCAATCAACAGAGAAACCAGCTGGTTATGTAGGTGAGATGGCACCAGCAGAACTTATAATGCATTTTCCTGTGGTGGATTCTGTTCCTTCAGAAACAAGCCTCAATAAGATGTTCAGGCGCTTTGGGCCTTTAAAAGAATCAGAGACAGAAATAGATAAGTTTACTAACCGTGCCAGAGTTGTTTTCAAGAAGTGTTCTGATGCAGAAGCAGCTTATGGTAGTGCTCCGAAATTCAACATTTTTGGTTCAGTGCTTGTAAATTACCAGCTTAACTATACCATATCCATGCCATTTAAAACTGAACCAGTGGCCATATTCCAAGAGGAAGATGCAACACTTTTTCTGCAGTTTTGAAAAGCAGATCTGAAAGTAAAGGTAAAATATTTTCATTTGGAATGAAAATTTCCAACTTTACTATTGCTGGATTTTCTTGATTTCATTTCTTTCCTTTTTTTCCTCTATTATAATTATTAATTTATTTTTTAAAAGATTGCTTGCTTGTAGCCCAGGGGCCGATTTATTTTTTATCTTCATTGTCTATCTAATATATTATTCATTTATTAATTCAATTTTCATGATATGACAGTGCAGATGTTGAGGAATTGATGCTGTCACATGTTAATGGATGGTTGAGGAAGGTGACCAGGCTACTAATTTATGCTGCTTATCTACTACATCATTCATTCAAGTGATTTTGGGCTCTAATGCTGAGAGTTGCAGCTGTTCTAACTTCGAAGTTGTCAATATGTTCATGTAGTTTAGTTTATTGTATACTAGTGTTAGCTTACCCCTTGTAGCAGCTGTATCTTCAATCTCCCTTGTCTCAGCCATGTTCATTTACTAGTTCTTAACCATGCTCAATTTACCGCACTAATGGAGGTTAGAATTAATATATATATATATATAAACAATTATATTATATGAAGTACAAAGTTAGGATTAATGTTGAAGAAAACTACTAAGACCGACGAAACCCTACAAGTTTTTCCATGTTTCTTTTATTGATCCAATAAAAAATGGCTTGAGATGAAAAAAAATGCCAAAGTCCAATAGCAAAAACCTTTACATAAAACATTCTCCTCTAGGCTGTATCTTTCCGAAATGCCTTAGCCTGGAAAAAAATAAGTACAGAAAAAATATCTATGTGAAGTGACAAACATTACAGCTGAAAATCCAGACTTTATCTCTGCTATTCCTTTTTATGTTTTTATCCTCTTATCTGCTTTTTTATACTTTCCACATTCCCCAAAAAATGAAAACCGCCAGGCTTGTCTGGCGTGAACAGGCGTCCCTTTAACCTGTCCAAGAGCAAAAATGAAAAAATCTTACTAAAAAGAACACAGCTTTTACCGAAGAGAAGAAAGAATTGGAATTGGACACAGCTTTACCTTTCCCTTGTGGGATTTGTTGGCGTTCCAACAGAAGAGTCCACTGCAACCACCAATTGCTGAACTTGATTCATACCCCCTAAAGCAAAAGAAAGAATGAGTTTAACAGGTACTATTGATACATCACTTTATCCACTATATGAAGGAAATTCACATTGCTACTCTTTTAAGGATGATTCTAACATTCTATAACGAAGATCTTTGAACAATATTTTTAATTATCAAACAAGGTTAACGTTCTGACATTATCATTCGACAGTACCCATAAATTGAAAAATCCTCATCCCAATAGCTCTAGTATTTCCATCATCCAATATGTATTCATCAACACATCTTGATGCACATGCAAAGGGTGTACTTTATCTTTCAGCTACAGTCAGCATCAGAGCAGTCTTAACAGGACTATATATATATATATATATATATATAGTCATAACTAATGTGCTTAGGAGTCTTAGTGAACAAACTAGTTGCTATTCTTTTAAACCGTGAAAGTAATGGATAGGAATTACGACTATAACCAGCTGAAAAACTCAAGAACCACATTCCATATTTGCATTTCAAATAGACACACATGCACACACTTTTAAATTCTAAAGTAACTATACAATCAAACAAGAATTGACTTTTCATTCACATTTTGCCAAATGTAAATGGTTATATGTGTAAGCCAAAATAGCTTATAAACAATACTTGTTGATGCTGTAATAAATGTAGCTTCTAAAGCACAGCAGCCCTAGAAAGCCAGTATCCACAGGCAGCTTTAACAAGCAAAATTGGCATTTATTATCGATTAGGAACTATGCCTGTGAATCTTGCTAGTTTTCCAGCGAAATATGATACTTAGTGAACTGCGTGCATGTGTTTGTGCAAATTAAAATTTTGTAAAGCATCAGATCCACAGAGAAAGTAGTTGAAATTCTGTGATGAGAGAATGGCTTCTTGAAGAATAAATAAAAACAATTAAAGGTCGCAATAGTTAGAAAAAGGTATCAGCAAAAGACTCACAGGCTTTCTTTGTTTGGATAACCCCCAAAGTTGGTATCATGCAACAAGCTTGGAGATATTGGATAATGATCAATCTTTTTACCAATTTGGTCCTTATGGAGTACCATCCTATCTTCCATCTTTAATACTTTGAGTTCATGATTTAATTCATCGTCCCAATGCTGAGACGAAAGGCCCATTGAACTTGTAGATTCCATTTGATTTTGATGATAGATATCTTCTTGAGGCAGCACTTGATTCTTCTCAGGTTTCAAATGACTCAATGAACCCGGGGTACCTTTCTCTGCAGCCTGTAACCAGGCAGTTTCTAACCTCTGCTCACGGATGATGGATTCTATTCTCTGCATTGGTAATTCCTGCTTCCTTTCTTTCACCAAATTTTCAGCATCTGCCTCAGGCAGTAAATATGTTGATAAAGCAGTAGACTGAAAAGAATTATCCAGCAACGAGGAGGATCCTCCTTTCAGCTTTGCCTCCAACTCATTAAAGTTTCCCCTGGATGATTTTAGGGAATCTTGTTGTGAGTTGGAGTGACCATTTGCTGGGTTCAAGCAATTTGCCTTTCTTTCCTGCTCAGTCGACAAGGTTGTTTCTGCCCTCTTCTGACTTTGGAACTCGTTTTGACTTAGACAAATCATAGAACCCGCACCATTTGGCACAAGGATAATTCTCACCTCCACATTGCATCTCAGCACCATTTCAATCGAATTTGTGATACTGCTCATAAACCTTTCAGCTCTGGCTTTAATATCTTCATCCCCAAATGCAACATAAACAACCAAAACATCTGCAAGCAGAAACAGATTAAACTCAAGATACAACGATAGAGAAGACAGAAATACAAACACGCATAAATTCTTCAAGCTTCTGCTTTCGAATGTGTGAATGACTTTCATTTCCCATATAGTACAAAATTCTCCAATTTCAAATGACGCATAAATTTGTTTGTAGAAATTTTAAGTAAAAAATGAATATGCATTATGATTGGTACTGCAGCAAGGCAATAAGATTTATTAGAATAGAATCCACTACAGGAACATGATTCTAGAACCTAAAATGATTCACAGAAAACTTGAACAAAAACCAAAAGGTAAAAGGTTGTTCTCACATGCATTATGTGTAACACATGATTGTACATTACAAATCAGATAAATATCCATCATTAAATCAGTTATCTATAGGATTGAAAAACTAACTTTGCTAGACAATAGCTACAATATGCAATGTTAAAAGAAGGCCGCTTATATTTTTCACCGCATGACTCAAATTCTTGAGGATCAGAACTAAGCACTTTGCAAGGACTGGGAGTTTGATAGACATAGAGAGATCCAAAAGAATGGGGAAAGAAAAGAGGGGAAAACAAACAACACACATTCTTGGTTTCAGTTCCACTACTAAAAGCGGCATACCTTCAACTTCAGATATGGAGAAAAGCTTTCCATGAGTATGTAGCAGCTGCCTAAGTGTATTTGAGTGACACTTCGCAATACACTTTTCCCAGATACGATCCAACTTCTCTGCATTTTTATATCTAAATAGCATATTTTGAACAAGTTCATCATCCTGTGAAGCAGTTGAGGTACAGCTATTCATCGATTGGCTAGGAGGGGGCCTAGAATTAAATCCAGTTTCTCCTTGATGGCTAGAATTTCCATTAATTGCTTTATATAGGGAAGCAGGTGAACTTGATCTACGAGGAAGATACTGAACATCTGACTTCTGCTTGTGAATGGTAACATCTCTAGAAGTACTTGAAGGATCATCCTCAGTTGTCCTAAAGCTCTGTCTTCTATTGCTACTTGACTCTGTCAGATCTGGTAAAGGGACTGAACCAAGCTGTAAAAGAGTAGCTGTAAACCATGTTGAGCGGTCACTTGAAACCCGCAGCTGTTTCTCAGCTTCCGAAAGAAGCTTCAAAGCATGCTTTAACCTCTCCAGTTCTGCTTCAGTCACTATAAAATAATCCAAGCCATTCATAGCAAACAGTTAATTACGCCAAGGAAAATCCCAAGTATACTAAATATATATATATATATATATATATATCTTCATACGCATTTCCGTGGCATTTATAAGGACAATGTTCAGTGAAATAGTTGCTACCCCTTCATATGACCATGCTAAATTTGTGTTATACACAATCCCAAAAACAATAATGTTCCTGCTGCATAGATCTCATTCTTTCATATCTCAAGAAACTTTCCCAACCACAAGAAAAACAAAAATATAAAAGCAAAGGGGCTTGTTTTCATATGACAGCCACAACAAGAAATCAATAACTAAGTAAAGAAGCTAAAGGTCAACATGAAGTAACTAGTCAGGTGGTTATAAATCTTTATATTTTCTGATCAAATTGTAGGAGATCACCATCATCTTATCTAATATGGAAAACCAAATTCTCCTAGTTATCCAAGTGTATGCACAAATCTTATTTGCTCATGTAAGAACTTAAAAGTTGCTGAAAACATTTTCCAGTAAAGTATAACATTTGAGGGGTTTGTACTCACAGCTCCGCCCACCAAAGAATGAAACGCTGTATTTGGCATCAACAACATTGTAAGTTCCAGAAATGATGTCCATAATGAGGCTCGCCAGTTGAGACATCAAAACCATTGGATCAACACCAAAGTTCATCAAGTCCCTGGCCCTTTTCACTGTTTCAGCGGTGTTTGAAGACATTGATAACTCCAAAAGTTCCAGTAATTTCTCATCCGGAACAACACCCACCTAAAAAGATGGAAAAGAGCATACTAATTTTAAACCGTTTATTGAGATAGTAAAAACATTGGAATTTTAGTTATTGAACTAATTATTCTTTCCCAGAAAAAGTCAAAATATGAGTAAAAAAAAATTAAGAACAAGATAAGGATGAAGTGACAATATAACTCACAAGCTCATTCACAAGAGATGTAGTTATCCTCTTCCCCAACAAACTCAACTGATCTAACATTGATTCTGCATCTCGAAGTGAACCATCTGCATTTGTAGCAATCAAATCCAATGCATCCAATTCAACATCCATATTTTCTTCAGCAGAAATTTTCCTCAACCTTGCAACAATATCCCCATCTTTAATTTTGTTAAACAGGTACTTTTGACACCTTGATTGCACAGTATGAGGCACATTATCAGGATCAGTTGTTATGAATATGAACACAACACGTTGTGGTGGTTCTTCAAGAAATTTGAGAAATGCCAACCACATCTTAGAGGGCAACAAATGACACTCATCAATAAGAAAAACCTTGTAACGAGAAGAGCCTATTGGGGGCCCCTGTGAAACCTTCTTCAAAAGGTGCCGAACTTTGTCAATGCCCTTCTTATTGGTGCCATCAACTTCCCATATATATCTGGTCTTACCAGAAATGAAATCAGAACATTCTGTGCAATAACCACATGGTTTTGTTTCTTCCTTAGACATACAATTTAAAGCAGAAACAAAAATCCGAGCTGTTGATGTTTTTCCTGTCCCACGGGGACCTTGGAAAAGATACATTGGTGCAATCCTTCCTCTGGAAATAGCATTGATAAGAGATTCAACCACAATGCTCTGCCCAATCACTTCACCAAAGAAGAGTGGCTTGTATTTCTGGCTCAAACTTCGAATATTTTCAAGTGTACTTTCCTCTTCTCCATCTCCATTTAGAGCTACAATCTCTAACCCATCTCGACTCCTACAACTAGACCACCTCCTACCATCTAATCTACTCAATGCCTCCAAATCAAGCTCCCCAAAATTTGTAGAGAGCTCATCATCACTGTGACCAGTTCCAATGGATGACCCTCCTCTGCCATCACTATATGTAAGCAATGGCAGAAGTCCTTGGGCACTTCTGGAAGAAACTCTTCTCTTATTTGAAACCGATGAACGCCGGCGTCTATGATACATTGATCGACTGCCACATAGCATGCTAGTCCCTTTCCTCAAAGTATCTGAAAGGGAAGGAGAGCAACAACTTCCACATGCTCCTCTGTGTCTTGGTGGTTTTTTAGACCAATAGCAAGAAATGCCACATCCCTGGCGACCTGGCAAATCCAAATGGTCATCCTCATCACCATCCCCATCATTCAATGATGTAGTGATGGCATCCCAAGATCCAACAGTGCTTGGATTACGATTAAAATATCTATTATAAGAACTAGTTGATAATGCAGGTGTGCTATAAGTGTAAGAAGAGTCCTCCTTTCGACTATTTCTCAATAATTTAGATGGAGAATTTGACCAATTCTTATGCTTAAGTTTTATTAACAGTGGGGATGCCCCAGAAATCTTTCTTAGATCCTCAGAATTACGATATTCTTCAGAATCATCAGATTGCTCAACAGAGCCATCCCTTCCTAAACCTAAAGCCATTGTGGGATGACTCGAGAGCAATCTTCTCAAATTTATTTCTTTTTGTTGATATCTAGTCAAAATATCCAAATGGGTATTAGTTCTCTTACTCTTTTTCTTGATCCCCATTGCTCTTTCCATGGATGGCGAAACAAGACTTGTATCTCTACATCTGAAAATCAGTGAAGAAGACCTGCACTCACTCAAGAAACTGTCACTCTTAGAATCAGCAACATTCCTTGCATCACTCAAGCTATCATCAAGGCTTTCCTGAATGGAACGAGACTCATATTCTTCATCCGCAACATTTCTTGCAATTCCACTTTTCTCACTGGAGGATTTCTGAGTCTTCCAATTGTACAAAAAAACCTTCTTCTCTTTCCCATTATTCCTGAAGTGGGAATCCAAATGGGAATTATTCCCATTTGAGATAACATTCTCATTCTCAAACTGGTGCTTCCAAGCAGAAGCAGAAGCAGCTGCAGCTAGAGTTGCAGCTGCTGCTGCAGATCTAGAAGAACTAAGAGGAGACTTCCATGAAGAAGTAGTTCCTGGATCACGCAAAACTCGAGCTGCCTTTCTGATTTGAGTAAGTTCCTTCTTCAAGTGAAGTCTACTTGGATCAGAAACTCTCATTTCAGACATCTTTCTTCTATATTTCTTTAGTGTTAATGGAATTAGCTAATAGAAACTCACTGAAACTACCATCTGAGCAAGGAACACATTGACAGAGAAAAACCCAGAAAGAAAAAAGCCATGAAACCCCATTTATTACACCACCACCCACATTCTTGTTTCATATGATAACAGAAACTAAATAGATTTATAAAAAGTATCCATCTTTATTATATGAGTAATAATAAGTAATTAATATCTGAACTGAAGCATTTATGGCGGTGGGAATGATAATAATAGGAAAAAGATGGTGTCTTTGATAGTAAAGGATGGGGAAGGACAGATCTGACACAAATTTGACAATTTTGATTACTTGTGAATGTGATTTCTCTCTCTCTCTCTCTCTATCACTAGGGTTTTTTTATTTGGCGCCCCAAGTGAAATATTCAAAGATTGAATCTTTTTCATTTCTTTATTTATTTCTTGGAATATAAATAGATTTTTGGTATTTTTGTAGATTCAAAAAGAAAAGCAAAGAAAAATTAATTAAGAAATAAAAAGAAAATAAAGGAAGGCAAAGCTTGAAACTCCTACAAGACATTATAGTTGTTTACATTTGTCTTGTCTGTTTTTATTACAGTAAATTATTATTTTATTTCATTTTAATTTTTTTCCTAATTGTAACACCTAATAAAATGAGAAATTTTATTGAAATTTTATGCTTAATTTAGTAGAAAAATATTCTTTTTTCATACCATGCGATTATATTATTTATTACTCTTAATTATTATCTAGTGTTTGTGTTATAATATAAAAATTACAATTTTTAATCATTAAATAGTTTCATTAATTTATTATAAATAATATCTATAAATTATAATATGTGAAATATAACATTTATTTTTAAAATAATTATTATCTTAATATAAGCTTAAACCATTAATTCTCATAGTATCATGAGAAAAAAATAGTACTTTTATTCAAAATAAACAGAATAGCATTTTTGTTTAGGAATTCCTTTATAGGAATCAAAGGTAAATACAAAATTAAAGTACAAATTTGTTTCATGAGTCACTTTCATCCCTAATTCAATCAACATTTGAATCATTTAATTTTGTATTTTTCTTTTAATTCAAATTGATCCTAAACTAATAAAAATTATTATATTTAGACTCTCTCTCTCTCTCTCTCTCTCTCTCTCTCTCTTGGAGACCACACTTTAACAAGGAAGCCTAATTGTCAATTTTTTGGCACCCACTAAATTTTTCTTTCTTGTGAAATCATTTACTCATGTTCCTATTTAGCACCCATTTTCTATTCAATTTTGCTTTTGCTAAAATTTAATAATTTGATTTTGACTATTAAACCTTCATGCCAACATTACATTTTAAAATGTTAACAACTATTGATAGAATCAATAATGCATATAACAACACGTACAATAATTATTCATTAACTAATAATTTCTTTTTATTTAAAAAACAATATATTATTTTTCCTCTTTTTATATATTCTATGTTAATCTTTATTAATGAAATTTTAACATTTTTTTTTCTAAATTTTTCTAATAAAAATCAAACTTAAGTGCTTAATTATAAATTTAAAACCTTTTAAATTATAAAATTAGTATTTAATAATTGAATTATTAATTTAATATTAAATTAAAATCCATACAATCCTTTTTTTCCATAGATGGAAGCAAAGAGTAACTTAGTAATGCACAAAATGCATATATGTGAAAGCTAACAACAAATGGGTACAAGTAACCAATTGATTGTCAAAAGATTTTGGCAATGGAAAGTAATTGTTGTAGGTTAGAAGCTTAATTTAAAAAATTTCCTATTATTCTCATTCTTACTTTTAAATAATTAAAATTATAATTATGAGAGTACCTGATTTAATCACTTTTCCTTTTATAGTCAACGTAATTTGGAGAGAAATCTCATAATTAATATCAAATCACTTAATTAGTTACTAAACATGGTTTTTAACATGCCCCACTAATGAGTGAATTTGACCAAAGTTGAGGGAGCAATATGTATAGTGGATACCATAATTTTTGAAATGATAAATTACTATAAAACTCCCTAAAATTTTTTATAATTAATGATTTATTTTTTTTTATTTTAAAATGTATATTTATAATTATTTAAATTTATTAATGGATAGAATTTTAATTTGTATGTATAAAATTATTAGTTTCTTAAGACACTTTAATTCTTAATACTTCACCTTATATAACTCTTTTATCTTCATAATTTTAAAATAAATTATATTTAATTCTTAATCGATTACTTATCACATTCTTTCTTGGTATGTTTTTTGTTAATTGGTGATTAGAGATGTGAAATAAGAAAAAAATTTCTATTATTATTTTGTACAGTACTTAATTGGATAAAAGAATAATGTAATAACAATAAATATCAATAATATTATTACTTATTCATTTCTATGTAAATGATGATAATTGGCAGTAATAAAAAACCATAATAAACGTATAATTAAAAAATATTGTCTTTCAAAACATTATATATCATTTATTATATCTTATTTATTTTTTTAATTTTATGGTCATGTCATCCTTCTCATTTCATTTATATATATAATACAATTTCATGTAAATGTAGTAAAAAAAAAGAATATGAAAATAATGGTTGGTACGAGAAAATATTAAAAATTTGTTGCAATTATAATAATTTCTATAAGTTTTTTGCATGCTCTCATACTTTACCTTAGTATATCTTAGAAATGCAATTTAAAACTAAAATTAATGCAAAGAGAAAATAGTCAATCCATTTGATTTTTTTTATTACAATTTAGTTGAATTTTGACTATATATAAGTATAATATATTTGAATAAGAACATCTAATTAGTCGCAAGTATAAATTTTTTTAAACATTTTTTAGATTTTTTTTATTTTTAACCATTAATATGAGATTAATTATAAAGATATTATTTTATTTTATTTTATTTCATAAATCAAATAGCAAAGCATTTATAATAAATGAAAGTAGTTCTAGTTCCCACACTCTAAATTATGATGAAAAATGATCAAATTTACTTACAAATGAACTACTACATTCGCCGAATGACCAAAAAAAATTAACATAAAAAAATCTCCCATATAAACAATTTACAATCATTCACAGAAAAACTAAAATAAAAATTAAAAGAATTCTAAAGACTAATATTTCATATTTCTAATGACTATATGGGCATCTAGTTCAATTACACATTATACTAACCTTTTTACTCTATCCAATTAATATTTCTCAACCTTTCTATTGAGAAAGTAAAAAAAAAAAAAACTATTTTTGTAGACTCTAAATCCTAAATTCTAAAAAAATAAAAAAATAAAAAAAGTAATATTACTAGCAATTATTCTGAATTATATAAAAAAAATATAATTACTAGCAATTATTCTTTTTTTTATTTTATTTTCTTTTTGTTTCCCTATTTAAAGCTATTCAATGACTTGGAATTTCTATCTCTATATTTTTATTTCATTCTTTGATTTTAATTGACAATAGCTCGTTGTTCACTTTTTTTTTATATATAGTTTTTAGCATTTATTTTAATACATATACATATGCTTTTTGCAAATTTATCTTTTTATTTATTTACATGCTTTTTCATTTTTCATATTTTTTGCTTTTTTTTTTTCTATATGGGTTTCATATTGAAGATTTTAATAAGATTGATAGATCATATATTTGTAATTATGTGATCAAATTCATTTAAAATCACAAAAGTGAAATTACAATATGAAATAGCTAGCCATCGAGCGAATAATTTTTTTTATATATATTAATATACTCGTCTTTTTAACTTATAATTAAACATTATCTTTCTTTGACTTGAATTAAACAAGATAGTTTATCATTTATAAAATTTATTATTTTATTCTAAAATTAAAATTAAATTACAATTATACTCATTTTATAAAAAAAAATATTTTTTATATTATCAAGAAGAAAATATAAGAAAAAATATACTAAAATTCAAAATCAGCAATAAATAAAAATGTGAATATAATATTATTTTTATTTCAATTTTGTCACAATAATATATACACATGATATCTTTTATAATTAATTGGTAGAAATTTATACTCTCAATTTCATTATTATTTATCTATATTTATTTGCTTTATTTTATATTTTTTAAAATAATTTTTATTAATGAATGGATCAAAGAATTTGTATAATTTCAATTTTGTCACAATAATATATACACATGATATCTTTTATAATTAATTGGTCGAAATTTATACTCTCAATTTCATTATTATTTATCTATATTTATTTGCTTTATTTTATATTTTTTAAAATAATTTTTATTAATGAATGGATCAAAGAATTTGTATAATAGTGACAATCACAAGTAGACAAGTGTTTTGCTAAAACTTTGGCCATTAGTGACTTTATCCTATTTCTATTATTAATTATTTAAATTTGAAATAATGGCATGAGATTGGGTAACACACAAAAGACCTCTTTTGTTCATGTCTTTGTCTATTATTTTCATTTTCTATCAATCACTTTTTCCTTTTTTTTTACCTTAAAGAAAATTTAATTAATTAATAGAAAATGGAATTTTTATTCTTTTATTCTCTCCTACTAACATGTGATTTGATAGTCAAAGATGGATTTTGTATATTAGAAGTAACATGGTTATAAAAATATAATCTAATTAATTTATTACTACATTAATTCTTAATTTAAAAGAGAGCATGCATTTCTATGTAAAAATAAAATGCCTAATCACATGCAATTTTAATATTATATATATATCCATTTTAATTTAATATCCATTTGCTTAATAAGAATGCAAAATGGCCAATTTGCTACCATTTTGGATGACAACCATATTAATTACTCATTTAATTACAATTATATTATTAACAAATTTGGAAACTATATTTCAATCATAAACAATTTTTCATAAAATATTAACTTTTTTAGTATTTCTATAAATAATTATTAAATCATTACTAAATTTTAGTGTTAATTTTATTTGTTTCATATAAAATCACATAATCTTAATTTGTAATTCAACAATGTTACAATTGCTTAATTTCTATTGAATTTTAGTTTTACATTTTTTTTGTATGCTAGTTAAAGTACATGTGAAAATTATCTAAAAATTTTGCACTTTGCCTAAGTGGTTAGATATAAATAATTATTTGACATTGGAAAAATTAATTTTTCTAAAGTATCATTTTAAATATTATTAGAAAATAATTTTCAATATTATTTTAAAATATTTTTAATTTTTATAATTAAAATATTTGAAATTTATTTGAAATTTAATTTAAAAAAAATTAAAACTTCAATAAATATTTTTAATGAAATATTTTTTTTTCATATACAACAGAGAGAGAAAAAACAAGGCTGATTAAAAGTGGTGGGATTGAAGTGGAAGCATTTAGACAAAAGATAATGCTATATTTTTTGCTGTGGCAAATCAAATAATCAATGATCTTTCTTGTTTCTTGATAAGAGCAGTCCAAAATAATAATAAAAACACATACAATTATTTATGTATTTATCAAAGAACATATATACATATAAAAAAAACAAATGTTTCATTATTAATTAATTACAGTCCATAAACAAATAGCTAATCAAATCTTGACAAAAAGAGAGAGAAAAAATAAATATAAAAGATAGAAAATTTGATCCCAACAATATAATCAAGAAGTGATGATAGTAAATTCTACAAAACTAACATTAAATTTATATTAATACAGAAAATTTTTTATTTAATCACAATGTTTTGCTCAACAACATAACACAAACAACAATCATTGATTTTAAAAAAAGTTACATGCAAATACTATTCACTTACGCGGTAACTTTCTTTTTCTTTATCAAACACATTGAACTCTTTTTCTCGTAAAGTAAGAAATAGAGAAAAAAAAAGTGAAGATATAAAGCTATCATAATGGCTAGTACCCAGTTAAATTACACTAATCATCCCTAGCAAATTTATTAATGCATGATAATCTCAGCCATTGAAAAAGGGGTGGAGGTGCAACAACAAAGTACATTAATTCATTTGTAAGAGACGATGGTCTAAGTTACCCTGTATAATCTTTATTTGGGCTTGAAGATGAATAGAATAAAATATCATTGTAGAATCTTCTTTAGTCTTTTACCAAATTTTCAAATGCAGAAAAAATTGTTGGAATTAAATATATATATATATATATATATATCTTTTCATTTGAAATCTTTCAAGGATGGGGCAATAGTCAAATGCAACAATCAAGAAAAGTTCTACTTCAAGACTCAAGAATTCATGTTCAAAATTCTCTCTGCAAGCAACAAATCATCTGGGGTTGTGACCTGCAAATTATTGAAGGAACTAACAAATCAGTACAGCAGTCAGTAAATGAAATATATCATCTATCAAGTTAAGTTCAATATGGTAGGTAGAGAAATTTAGTAGAGAAACTGAATCAACTATCAGGCTGAGTACAGATTATATCACGGTTTTAAATATCGGCCATCAACCATCATGCAGCCTTTCGACACAATCTGAATGGTGAATCACTATGACAGTTACACAATGACATGGCCAATACTGAAATTTTCTAAACAAATTCACGGTAGGGCTGACAGTGAGTCTGTGACCATGACATTCATGTCTACACTTTGACCATGTCAGTGATTTGAAATCTTGGATTAGATAGCTGCAATACCTTGATGTTTGTGTAAGATCCTTCGGTGATGAAAACAGGATGTTTAAGGTGCTCCACGATAGACACATCATCGGTGACTTCAAGACCACCTCTACGGAGAAATATAACATGTTAGAATCTGTTTACTGCTTAGCTTTTAGGATTTCATTAACGAAAATAGGAAAAAACCTCACCAAATATGGCTTTTACAAGAACACTTTTTGCACAAATATTACACTGCACAAATCAACTAATCAATGCATGATGGCCATTTTTCATGGACCAAAATCTCATGCAGCAAGATATATAGCACCTTCCTATCAAATGTTACTAATATTGTGAGTTTGGAAACAAAGCATAATAGCATATGGCATACTTTTGTGGTCAGATTACAAAAAAATGTTCGAACTTTAGAAAACGTTAGGCTAATATATAATGGTATATATGTAAAAGATCTCTGATATGTTGATGCGATATCAAAATAGACTGAGATAAATGGTTCTGGATCATATCTTACTGGAAAGATCTATAACACCAAATGACAGAATCATAAAATACCTGTTCACAAGCTCAAAGCCTTTTTTAAGCAATTCAGGCTTCATCACCTGTACAAAAGACACATACATAAATAGCTACTCAAGTAGTTAAATTTCTTTTAAATAATCTAAATTCTTTGTAATAAACCTGTGGGGTTTGCATTTCCCAAAGTGTTTTGCGGTCAAGAGTTTTCACCACGAAAGAATCACTGTTTGCCTGCATTCAGAGAGGAAACATATTCTAAAATCCATTGATGCCATATTATTCCTAGCTATTCTAATCCATTTGACGTCTCAAAACAGTTTTCCCATTTTAAACAAATATAACAAAGAAAAAGATATATTCAGTAGTGAAGGATTTTTTAAATTCTAGTTATTACTAAATACCTCTTTGATTGTGGCTTTGACAGGAACACCAAGCACAGCAGCTCCATTTATCCAAGCATCTATGAGAACCTAATCACAAGTAATATGGCCATTTAACTTGGAAAGTCAAATCAATAATGAAGTACAAAAGTAGTTAACAACAAAAAAAGGTGGGGAAAAAATAAAAGAAAGTTTTCATGACTACATAATGATAACTTGTACATTTGAAGTGTTGATCGGAAAATGAATTTGAACATGATAAGTTGCATTCATATTTTCGTATCACAAATAAATACCATCAGTCCCATTGAACCCAACCTGCTATAATATCTTCCAGAGACAATGTAGGTATGCCATTCAAACCAAGATAAGCTCTCAGAAATTAAGGTCAACAGTTGTTATACACCATGATCCAGCATTACATGGATACATGTTCCTGAATACAACATTTTCTTTCTTTCTTTCTATTTATTAACTTTCTTTCACCACTTAAAGTATAGTGTTGCATAAAAGTGATCTTGTTCATAGAACAAAAATGCTGTGTAAAAGTGATATAAGCTTTGTCCTATAAACAGTTTAGTCCAAAACAAGCTGAAAGCCAATGCACCAGCTATGCATAAAGGATAAAATTTTCAGATTCAAACCTTTTCTACATCTGCCGATGTCACCAGAGGTCTTGCTGAGTCATGGATGCAAACAAGCTCAGAATTCACATCAACTGCCTGTGAAGAGAGGTGGCATATAATTTAATTAAAGAGCAAATATGTCCGGACACCAACACTAAGTACTCAGAGACTTGGTTAATTTAGTCTTCTTATTTTAAAACAATCTAATTTTACCTAATTGTCAATAGCAATTATTATAAAATGATTCAACAACAATCATACAAATATACAAGTTTTCAAGGACTCATCAAAATTATTATGGATAAAATCTCTATCTCCATCTCTCTCTCTCTCTCTCTTGGCTTCTTTAAAGTATTTCATGAATGGTTTGTCTAAAAGGATTTTCTAGCTCATGTACATAGACACTGGAGATCCCTTCTGTTTTAGCATAAACTTTCTTTTAGTACTTATTTACTTCCAGAAAAATTTCTCATCTTCCTTTCCTATGATATTCTTTCAACATTTTCTCTTAATATATATATTTTTCTTTTTCAACCACAAAGTAAAGAAGGCCAAAAGAAAAGCAAAAGTGCCCTTAAGATGTCAACAACCCTAAATGTCGAGGGAACTAGGTAATCAATTGAGTGGAATAAGGTGTTATTAAAAAAAAAGCTACCTTAAGTAATCTAAGACTTAAATCACTAGCATTATCATCAGTTCATCATGTCCCTAAATAAGTTTCATATTATGCATTATGATCATCAAAAGAACCAGAAGGCACATCAAAAGTTGAAAGTAAAAGAACTGAGCATACTAATACATAACTAATCTGCTCAAATTTCTATAATGAAAAATCCTACGATGCTGTTACTCTTCTTCTAACCTGCCTCAATTATCTTCCCTCTTCTACTTATATTTATAAATGCTAGATGGCTCTGCCCTAACAGAAGTTGAGGAAAAGGACTGTGTTTAACATTTTATAATTGATATTACGTAGACATATATGCTCCTCAAGTCCATGATTTAGAAGTGATTTAACATGTGCAAAGCAAGCAATTAAATAAATGCCAGAATATCATCATTGAGCTTAAGAAAAATGCATTAGGGGAAAAAAAAGGCAAACATATGACAATAAGGAGATGGAGGCTAAATGAGAATTCACCTGAAGGCCATTATATACAGAATCTTGTCTCTCCTTCCCAGGCAATGCAAAGTTGAGGTCAACATTGATTTTTTCCTTGGCATCTGATAAGATCATAAAGTAGTTTAAATAAATCCTGCATGAAAAAGGGTTAAGAAAGCCAAAGAAGAATTCATGTCATGCAAAAGAAAGCTTGTCACTTATGCAAATGTATGTACAAGGATGCAAAGAGAGAGAGAGAGAGATCTGGAACCTTCAAAAATATCTTGGTAGGATGGATCACAGACTACAACGATCTCTTTCACTTCATCCATCTTTGAGAATGTGTAAAAACTATCAAAATAGAATGGATTATTTCAGAATCAACCACACTTGTTTAGGTGCGAAAAGGACTTAGAAAACCCATCTATGAGACCTTTCCACCTAAAACAATAGAGAAATGAACCAGGACAAATTGTTGCAGAGAGCACATAGTTGAAGTAAACTAATATCCATTAACATTTCAGATTCAGAATTAGTAGCCCAGCAAGGAGACCTCCCGCACCATAACTAACTTCTCATAGCAACAAAATGGTTTGCACATAATCTGCCAGTTTTTAATGAAACAAACTACAAGATTGCATTCAATTATTCATGCGCAAAGGGAATTGTATTTCGATTTATATATCCAACTTCCAACAGAACTTATCTTCCAAAGAGGCACCATAATTATATGCATCCCATTCTTTTAGATTACAATATGATAATTTGCTCCTATTGCCGTCCAACTTTAGGTTATTAAGTTTCCCCAAGTCCTTTTAGAATGATTGAAATCTGAATAGTATACTTGATATGAGGAATTTCCTTTTACCTGTACAAAGCAATTGGCTGGCCTAGCAATGGTAGATACTGCTTTGGCATGCTTGCCTATTTGTACAAAGAACAAAACCATCATCTGGAAGATGAAATAAGTAACTATAGATAATGAAGAATATGGTAATATGTTTCATGAAGGCAAATCAACAAATGCATATGTACTCAAATCATTGTTGACAAAATTGAAAATACTAACTTTTATTGGAGAAATAGATGTTTACTACTGAAAATACAAGTCTGAAACAATACATCACTGAATAATCATAAAAGAAAATTAGTCATCACTTCTAAGATTTTGAGAACCAAAATAAAGGATTTTATTTGAATTGGAATACAACAACTGACAACATAAAAGTAATGCAAATACTCAACTCCTCACTTTAATCTGCCCCTAAAATATCCCAAGATTAAATCAAAATAGACCCAATTCCTCACATATTTCCAACCCCACCAATACCACACCAATCAAACCAGTCATACAAAACCTTAAATTTCAATATTATATTGGAACCTCATATATCCTGCAAACATATCCGAGTTCTGACCACCAAATACCCATATATTTTTACTCCAGTTCAATTTACAATCCCACATCACAATTGCATTAAGTTTACAGCAGCTATTTCAATTGAATCTTTGAAATGTTTTTTGCATGGCAGCTGAAGATCAATTATTCAATTGAGTAATGTGTGAATATAATCTAAACACACAAAAGGAAAATGAAAATGCAAAATAACTTGCTAACATGCGATGCTTTGAAACAAGAATTCATGCCATGACAAAGAACATACACCCATTCTTTTGCCCTTCCCTCCAGCTAGCAGAACGACTGAAACACTCTTCTCTTTCACAGTTGCAGAGCTCTGAACATCAAAACAAGGATTTTAAACAATTATCCCCACATAAAGCAAAACCACATTAATTTATATATGCATAAACAGCTACCTAAGTTGGCCAATGCTTACACTTTCAGTCTTAGCAGAGCATTTGATAGTGGTAGTTGCAATTCTGGGAAGTCTGTGGATCCAAGAGATCTTATAGCCTAAAACAAACAAACAGATAAAAAACAAAACTTGATTAAATCAAAAGTATAATAAAGAATGCAAATTTACCACAAACAAAACCCAGATTAAAGAAACTTAATTAAATCAAAAGAGTGATAAAGAACGCTAATTTATGACATAAAAAAGAGAGCTTTTGGCTTGCCTGAGGATTTTGAGCGAAGAGGCAATTGAAAAGAATTGTTGAGAATTTGATGATTATTACTTGGAAACAATAAATTAGAAGAAGAATTGAAAGAAGAAGAAGGAACAGTTGCCAGATTCATATGAAGAAGATGACCCATCTCTCTATATCTCTCTTTCTTGTTCTTCTTTGTTTCCTCCTTTCTTTTTCTCTGAATTGGACAAGAGACACAGAGAGAGAGTGCAGAGTGCACACAAAACTCTAGCACTAGCAGTGTGTGACTCTCGAGTGGTAAAAGCTCAATAAACTAATCTAAACAAACCCTTTATTCAAAAAAAAAAAAATCTAAACAAACCCATTAGCCATGTGAATTTTTTGTGCGCAAAAATTCATAATTTAATAAGGGCTTAGTTGCCGTCTAGGAATTCAAACATTTCTATTATATCAAAAACAAATGAGTCAACATTGTACTAATTAGTTGGATTCTCCAAAGCTTTTTAGGATAAAAGGTTTATCAAATTCAAAAGGATCATTTAGAAAGATTGCTTCTTTTTTTCTTGCAAAGGGTTTATCAATAATCAGAAGAACATTTCATTTAGAAAGAATACTCCTTTTTATCTTGCAAAGTGGTTGTCAGAACATTTCATTTATAAAGATTACTCCTTTTTTTTCCTGCAAATGGTTTTCATTTAGAAAGATTACTCCTTTTCTTCAACCCCTCATAAATTATAATATAAAAAAATTATAATATTTTTATTTTTATGTAAATTCCATATAAATATATCATTATTTATCTCATTTCGCGTATTAAAAAATAATTAGCAACACAACAGATTTTTGCACTGATATATTAAATATCTACAAAATCAAGATGGAAATAATAAAACTTCATCAGTACTTTTTGTAAAAAAAAATTAAAATTGTGTATTTATTAAATAAATATTAATAAATTTCGTTTTTTAAATCTCTTTAATGGTATAAATAATGATGATAAATTTAGCATTTTCCTTCTGATATAGCTAAGAGAGCATCCCTAAGTTTTTTTTTTCTGTTTTTTCAATTTTTGATTTTAAATTATTTTTTCCAGATTTTTTCCTATTTATTTTTGTTTATCTATATTGCTTTTGAGTTTCATGTTTATTTATATTGATTTTGTTTTGGATTTCTTATCTTTGGGTTCCATGATTATAAACGAAAAAGAATAACATCAATAGTTTTTAAATATTATTAAAAAGATAAAATAAATCATCATTAGTAGAATAATATTGTTTTTTAACATAAAGCATTAATATCAAATTAAATTTAAATAATTTTAAAAAAAATCTAACTCTATTCCATCAAAAAAAAAAAATCTAAAACTCTAAATTGAATTGTGGGTTTAATTGCTAAGAGGCTTTTGGCCCATTTCTCTTCTTCTGTACGGAGCCCAAACAGGAAAACACACACCCACGTCTCAGTTTTCGCGAGAAACAAACACAAATACACAGAGAAAAGAGCGAGAGACAGAGAGAGACTGCGTTTTTGGCAGAAATGGGGAAGCCATTGGGAGCAACTGGGGAGTTCTTTAAGAGAAGGGACGAGTGGAGGAAACACCCGATGCTCAGCAAACAGTTCCGCCACGCAACTCCTGGACTCGGTATCGGTATTGCTGCCTTTTGCATCTACCTTGTTGGAGAACAAGTCTACAATAAGCTTTATGCTCCTTCATCTACTACCCACCACGCCTCTTCGTCTTCTCACTCTCATTGATTGCAACCCACCACTGTTAATTTGCTCTTTTTCAGGTTAGTTGATTTGCGAATTGCTTAGTTTGAATTTATTTGGGTAGATCTGTTTTTTTGTTTAGATACTTAAAGACTGGTAGATTATGCAGTTTGAATAGTGGGGTTTTGGTTTGTACTTTGTAGTGGTTATCGGAGAGAGTTATCAACTAGGTCCTTGTTTCTCCATTTGTATGAAAATTTTAGAACTCTTTTAACTCTGTGATTGGATATGGTGATATGCATATCAGTGTTTTTTTTAAACTAAATAAGAGCTTTTTTGAAATGGGTTACTGTCGAAATTCACGTTGGTATTGGACTAGAATTGATGTTGTGATTGGCTATTTGGTTTTGGTGAAATGAGCATGTTTTGCTGTTTTGGTGTATGCTACTCCTGCATTTGTTCTAGTAGTTGTTATTCCTTTAATTTGGGAAAGAGATTGCCTGTATTAGTTGAGCATTCCCCCCCTCTCCCACCCAAACTGATTTTTTTTTTAATTTTATAAATTGTGTTTTTCCTTTTCCTTTCCTAGTAATATGATCATGTTACTTATTATTTGGCTACGATTAGATTGCTGCTTTTTTGGGAATTATGTGTTTCTGTGAATATTAAGGTTTTCTTTATATGGATGTTAGTTTTGTTAAAATGGGGCTTCTTCATGTATCTCCTTGTTGCTTTTCTTCTTTCCTCATTCCCAATCTAATATAATCATGTGAAGTTGTATTGTTTCCTTTAAAGTTTCAATTCACAAACCTCTTGTAGTTTGCATAGGTATGCTTCGGAGTTTGTTTTTGAACTGAATGTAGGACTAGGGATCTCATGTTTAGTCGAATCTTTTTTTGCACTCTATGTATATAGTATCTTTTCAGTTGTATTTAGACCGCAGAGTGGAAAATAGCTGGTTATGCTCTTTAACGCTATGCTCCACTTTTTTTAATGAATGTTATAATCAAAGGTCCTAGAAGGGACACATTTTAGGTTTCTATTTTTATTATAGTCCATATTTATTGATGGATGTAAATGTACTCATGATACTATGCAATTTTGATTCAAAGTTCTGTGGAGAGTTCATTATTATGACAAACATGGTGTTTCGTACTTGGATATAGAGGGGAAAAAAGGGGTAGATGAATTAACATATTACCTGTACTTGTTCCATAAAGCGTCTCTAGGCATACACATATTTGATTGGGCAAAAGTTGGAATTCAGTTACATATTGTCAACACTTGCACAGCATATGGTTATATGTGGTCCATAAACTGATTGGCTTGTGTTTTCTGCAACATAAATCTGTGAGCATAAAACATTATGCAGAATTTCAGTTCAGTCTATATAACATCTTTACGAGGAATTGATTGCTGAGAACAAATGTAATATTAAGTTCTTTTATGTCCTAATTAAATAGGATTATCATTTGGTGGCCTGTAATGTAATGCCCTAAAATTTATGCGACTTTTATAAAAGGCTTGCTGCTTGCACCGTCTCATTATGGTTAACATTACAAAATTATCTTGCTAGAACCAGCTATGCCATGGTGGGAGCCTGGCGTGCTATTTCAGAGATTGGTAATATTAGTTAGATCAACCCTTTATTTTTTAGCATGTGATCAGAAAGCCCTTTACTGCTTGCATTCTTTCTCAATATATTTCTGATGTTCGATTGATCAATTGTGCAGGTGGATGACCGGTGGAACATTGAAACTTCTGCTGTCAGGCATTATAGTTTCATGAGTGATTTTGGTCAATGAGTTCTCATGTGAAATTGAGACTTTTAACTCTGATAATTTCTTTTTGTATGCCTGGATATGGGACTTGGATTTGAGTTGTTGTATAGATATTTATTATCTAGTTTTGTTGGCAGTTGCCACCCCCTACCATGTGACTTGATGTTTTAGATTTATGAAATATGGGAATATTTTTATCTTTTTTTTTCCCCATATTTATCTATTAAACTGCAATTGATTGGTTTTTGTTAGTTGTTTTAAGCAGGACTTTGATTTTTTTTTAAAAAATGATTGGTTTGGGGTGTAATTTCATTGGGCATTCAATCCTTCTTAATGCCCAGCCTATAAAACTCTCAATGATGGTATCCCAACTGATTTATATTTTGAGAAAATTATCATTTTTTATTTTTTTTAAAATATTGTACTGTTTTGATGAAGGGGAGCTTTGGTGCAACGGTAAGTGTTGTCGCAGTGTGACATGAGGTCACGAGTTCGAGTCGTGGAAACGGTCTTTTGCAATTAATTGCAAGGGAAGGCCGCGTACAAAGACCCAATAGGGTCCGACCCTTCCCCAGACCCAATAGGATCCGACCCTTTCCCGGACCCTGCTCATTGCGGGAGCATTCGTACACCAGGCTGCCCTTTATTGTATTGTTTTGATATATTTTTAATATAATAAATATATACTAAGTGTATTACTCTGAAAGTGGAGTATATCTCTTTAATATACTAATTTCTATTATAACGGAGATGTGCGAGGGAGCAAGTTGTTGTGGCAATACCTACTGTATGCCGTGAAGGGGCCGTGTTGTTCAGTAGATGGCTCAATCAATGAAACTAACAGTTCTATTGGTTTTGGTATTTGTTTATGTTCTTCGACAGAGGCATTTATTTCAGTTATATCGGGGTATAATAGAACCAAGAATTATAGAAGCGTTGGCTCTACGTCATGCTCTAGAATGGATATTGCACAGTTTTAATGGCTCGGTTCTATTCTAATTGATTCACATGAAGTCGACTTTAGTACTATTTTCTATGTAGAGGATAGATTATCCTTTGGCTCAATAATAAGTGGCTGTAAATTTCTGTTAAGAAAAAGAAGTGATGTTATTTTAGTGTGAATTGAAAGACAAGCGAATATGTCTTTTGCTAATCTTTACTTTTGGAATAAAGCAATTATTAATTGCCAGTTTTGATTTTTTTTTTAAGGTAAATTTTAATTCTTGATGACTTTCCTAAGCTGGACCAAACTTGTGCTTTTGGTGCTCTTTAAGAAGGGATTAGGAGAAAGTGTAGATAAGCAAAATGACTGATATTGGTTGTTTTTACTGGCTACTCCTACTCTTAGTCAATTTAGGATTTAAAAATCAAATTAGGATTTTAATATAAGTTTTATTTCCATTATTTTCATTTTAGAATTAGGATGTGTTGTACTAACTACTATAAATAGGACAAATCATTCCTATTACTTACAATTCATATTTTCAATTAGAGGCCTTAATTGTTTTCTTGTTTCAACTACAATCACTATTTGTCAAGATTTAATTGCCCTAAATCTCTGCTGCGACTTTAATTTATTAGTAATTTGCAACTTGTGAAGATTGCTTATCCATCTCATTTTTGAGCAGAAGGATGTACAACGGAATTGGATTACAGACCTCAAGAGGGTCAGGGTCCAATGGGCACATACAGACTAACAAATTATTAGTTGAGCCAAAGACTGGTAAAGTTGCTCATAACATCAAAGGAGCTGAGAATGATCAGCTGGGTACTGCTGGAATCACCAAAAAACCCAACGCCGACATTATTGAGCATGAAAGGAAGCGCCAAATTCATCTCAAGCTTGCTGTCCTTGAAGAGAAGCTTATTGAGCTGGGTTATACTGATGCTTAGATTGCTGAGAAGCTTGAGGATGCTAAGAAGACTGTGGTAGCTGCTGCAACTGCCAAGTAACATGGGAGATTCCATGGCTCAATATTATAGATGTCCATTATTTAAATAACACTGCACAGTCCCTGCCACTTTTCTTCTAATTTTGTTATGAAGATAGAAAAAAAAAACTAGCTCTTAGGATAGATCCTCCATTCTTGTTGATGTTGTTATAATGTTTTTGCTATTTGTCTATGCATATACGCCAGGAACTAGATTTATGTACAGAAATATATAAAATTTCTTTCTGGGACATCATTAAGCTTTAATTCAAGGATTTCTTTTTTCTTTTGTTATTTGATGATGATGATGATTATAGTGTTATGCAAATTAATTTCACCTGGAAAACTAGTTGTAGTTGAAAGCTTTTCTCACTCTATTTGGCATCCACGAAACTAAATTGCAAACTTGTGCCAATTGCATATCCCGTGATTGGAATTATTAATTATAAAACTACTGGGTGTGAGAGCGATACTCCTCCTATCATTTTATATCTTCGTTTGATGTTTATTTTTCTAGGATCTTAGTTGTAACATGTAATTAGTCTTTTCTATCTCATAGAAAACCAGATTCTATTTTCTAGTTATGAAAAATGTGTCTGCAATCATCATTGTCTATTACACTCTATTCCACGTCTCAATATATATATATATATATATTATTTTATATAAATTTTTTTCAAGAATAAAAATAATAAAAAATATATGTTTTCTTGAGTGAATAAATGTAATACCAATTATACCATATTAGCTAGTAATATTAATTTTTAACTTGTAAGAACTAGTAATAAAATTGGTTAGAAATAAAGCATCAAAGGAAAAACAAAATATTGAATTAAATTGTTTGGTGTACCCAAAACATACCTTTACAAACTCAAACTAAATTTTTTCAGTTTAAAGCATAAAAAAAAAGGTCAAGGAGTGATCAATTCCAAAATAAAACCAAACTTCATGAATTAGAAATGAGAACAACTTTTTTTTTTTTATAAACTAATTAATTTCCCTCAATTTTCTGCCTTTTACTCCTGCATATAATCCAAACGATTAGTGATCTGGATGGAAAAATAAATTAATTATATATATAAAAAATAAAAATCAATTCAAAGAATGAAAAAAAAAAAAAACTGAGCAGCATATACCATCTGTTTGTCTTCTAAAAATTCAATGGCTTTCCCAAGAATTCTCATCACTTTGGACTTTTCCCCTTGCCCAACAATTAAATATTTAAAAGCAAAACTAAGTATATTTGTTAAATCATCAAATAAAGGATGAGAAGACTAAGAGAATAATCATTAGTTGATGGATGAGAACAAGATCCGTAAACATACCTGAATTAAGTGCTACTTTCTCTGCAAGCCTATTTCTGGAAAAGTTACTTGTTCAGCTTCAGAAAATTGAATTCGTAGTTTTCCGGTAAAATAAAATCTTGCAAGCTCGTTCAGCATCACCTATAAAATCACAATATATTACAAGTTTTAATTATTTTTTACATGACATATAATCTGTGAAGATGTTTCTAATTAATTATGCTTACATCTATAGTGTCATCGTTATTGATAAAATCCTCTCGATATCGATTAAAAGCTTCAATATTTTTTAGGAAACTAAATGCCCAGGCGTTGAGCTCAGCTTTAGGCACCTCACTGTATAGGTTCAACCTCTTTAAAAATACTGTAATAATTAAATAGCAACTTAATATTGGAGTTGGAAAAATTAATTACTGTTAACATTAGAGGTTAATTTCATATATTCTGACCTCACAGCAGCCACAACATTAGTGCTTTTGTATTCTTGAGATAAACAAACTGCAAATCTATACATGCATCCTATTTGCAACTAATAGTCAGTTTTTAATTATTATGCAGTTAGAAAAAATGGAGATTTTATAGCAATTGGCTTACGCTGAATAAGATCAGAGCTATTGGACATAATCAATCGACCATTATGCAATGGTTTGATCATCATCCATACTTCAACCCTAAATTTTTGATACATCACAACAGAAAATATATAAAATATAGAATAACGTAAATAAGGCATTCATCTAATGATAGCAAGACGTCGAGTCCTCTCTCTCTCTCTAATCCTTTTGCTTGAAAAGAAACACTAGAGATTTGCATTCGATTAACTAAATTGAATCGAACTAAAATTTAAATTAACTAAAATTTTTCATACATTTAAAACAATAACTGAACCAACCGAATCAAAATTTATAAAATAATAAGATATAACTAAACCGAATCAAATTAAATATTATCGGTTTGAAATCGAATTAATAAAATAATATCAATTTTTAATTTAAATATCATTAATCTCTATATTATTAATATAAGAATAAAAAATTAAAATAAAACATATTAATATTATTAATAAAAAAAGCTCATAATAAATACTATATTATTGTTAAAAATTATATCTAATGTATTAATGAATAAAATTCAGTTATTTTGATTACTAATTTTGAGATAACCCAACCGGAAACTAAAAACTAATTTTTTTTATATTAAAAATTAAATCAAAATAAAAACTGAATCACCTAAATAACCAAATTTCATTAATTTGGTCAATTTTTATGTTAAAATCGAATAATGTACACCTTTAATTTAGAAACATCAAAACATATATTGAGGGAAAAATTCAAATATTATAATACCCCAAGAAAGCCAGCAAAGAAGAGAAAGAAATTGTATCTTTCCCAATGGGCGTTTTCTGTATAATCAGTAAAATGGGTGTATCTCACTATGCAATGTATCATTTTTCATCTCCTCCTTGGATTGATAAACTCCCCCTAAAATAATAATCATTTTATATTTAATAGCAATTAAAGTAGAAATAATAAAAATTTTAGGGTTATACATAAAAGAATTAATACAAAAGAATATATAATAACCTCTTCAGTCAAATCTATTGTTTGTCCATCATAGAAACTACAAGCAAACAAATTAAAACCCTTTATTATGTAAGAATAATTGTACATGAAATTTTCTATTTTGGGTTGATATATATATGTAGATCACTTTTTGGTGATATATATATACCTTATCAACATATTCAGTGCTTTTGAATCATATCCATTCACCATATTGAACAAGTGCTTAATCCGAGCACCCGTAAGGTGCATGCTCTTTATTGCATGCCCATAAAATTCTTCAAATGCACGAGCTATGTTATCCCCATAATGTACATCTTCTAGAGGAGCATCAATAATTTTCCCTTCAAGATACACCTAAAAGGAAATGAAGTTTTTTTTGGTTGGTCTACATGTGAGATTATGCCACACAGTAACAAAATATATACCATGGAAGACAAAACTTGGTAGTAGCTAATGGTAAAGAAAATCTATATATAGAGAAGTTTTTAACTTTTTTGTGATAAAAATGACAAATGAACTAGGAAAAAATCATGCTATAAATATGTAACATTTTATACAATAATATCAACAACTAATTAAGTTTGACAAAATCACCAAAAGTGATCTCCATAATTAAAATCTTTTTCCCACAATATGGCATGAAACTCGTCTTTTTTATTTATTAGAATAATTAATTGAAGGAAAAACACATTTTGAAGCTCCTGAACTTGACAATTTTTTGACATTGAACCATTAAACTTAACTTTGGTTACATTGAACTTTTAAAATTTGCAAATCACGAAAATTAAGTCATTTTCAAATGGAATTGTTAACTGCGTGAAATATTTTGTTAGTTGTGATGATGACGCCGTTAGTCAATTTCATTAGAAAAATGACCTAATTATCATAAATTACAAACTTTAAAGGCTTAATGTCACCAAAGTGAAGTTTAAAGGCTCAATATCAAAAAGTTGGTAAGTTCATAAGCTCCAAAATATTTTATTCCTTAATTGAATAATCAAAATACTAAAGTTTGATTATAGTTAGTGTACATATATATCTCTCAATTTATTTATAGCATCTTTTCTTTTTCTGGCAAAGTGAGAATTTGTTGATAAAGGCTTCAAGAAAAAAGAGAGTATTAGATGGAAAAGAAACCAAAATGGTGCAGTAAACAATAGGGTTATTGTGTTGCCTCCACAACTCAATGGGATCTAGCCAAAGAAAAATAGAAATTCTTAAAACTAATGCCAGTGCAATATAAGTAATGTAAGCAAATACTAATAATAATTTATCACCAATTAGTACATAGAGGACATGCCTATCATTCGCAGAAATGTGCGTCAAGTTGCTTTCATCGAGCAAGCGTCTGCTAATTCTTTTTTTTTTTGGTCAGCATGCGTCTGCTAATTCTAGCGAGGGACTTTACACATGAGAGAAAGAAACAGACAATTTCAGATTTTGAGTTATCGAGAAGAGTGCCAAAATAAATAAAAAAAAATCTGAAAATAGAAAGAGAATTTCAGAGTTGCACTTAATCACCGAAGAGAGTTTTTGGTTGATATCTTGATCATCTTCAAGCAGCCGTGAAAGATCAGCCTCATACAAGCAAAGCCTGGAAGAACAAGTAACAGAATCAACTTAACCCTAAAAACAAGATTGATTTTCATACATTGTTATATATACAATATCAACACTGTATACATATATATAAACTTAACTTTTATGTTCGTTTTTACATTTGTATCAATGGTGAAACCAAGAAGATGCTAAAAACCCTAAAAAAGGAAGAAACAAACAGAGAAAACTCAAGAAACAGAGAAAGGGTTTATATATTTTCTATATCTCCCATATAAAGATTCAAATTACTCACTGTTTATGTGGATCAACCGCCATTTCTGCTGAAAATCAAGAACTAATTAATGGAAATTAAGCAGTAAAACAAAGGAATGGAATTAGGAAGGAGAAGACAGAGTGAATAAGACTACTACAACTATCAACTGCTTCAGTTTACCAAAGTTTGTTAATTGCATATATACTCTATTTTATGACACGATCCGCTATTCCAACTAGAATAATTACTATTTGGAATGACAACCCAATAGCATATCAACACATGGCAATTTTTTTAATAATTAAAAAAATCATTCTTTTAAGTTTCTTTTCACAGCTGTGATGGACAATAAATTTTAAAATTCTCATTCCTTTTTTATCTCTTTACCACTCTCTCAATCTCAATGCCGTTATCAATTTTGATTATAATCTCTTTCCCTCTTCCATTTTTCTTTATATCATTTGTAGAAATTGCAGGCAATTTTTGGTTCTTCTTTTATTAGTTCATGGTTGAAACTTCTCTTTTTATTAGTTCATGGTCAAAATATCAGTAATCGATCGATGAAAACCTTGAAGCTTTCTGGGGCAGGAGCAAAAATTATTGTTGATGATAGCTGAATAGTTTCTTCTTGCTTGGGTTTAAATAATTGCATTCTTTCAATAGCCATGGAATTATTTTTAAATAGAGAAATAATGAAAAAAATGAAGGCAACCATTTGTCAGTCCAAATCTTTTAATTATTATATTTGAATCATATTATTTATAAATATTTATAGTTTTTTTTTATAAAATACATGAAATAAATTTTATTATGCTTATATTATGTATGTTATATAACGATGAAAATCATTATATAAATTCATTTTGCTGTTATATATATTGTGTATATGAATATCAAAAAAAATTATAAGATGTAAAACAAATACTAAATCACATGTTATTATTATATTTTATACTCAAGTTTTTATATTCAAGTAGTTTCACTTAAAAAAAAGATAGGTTTATATATATCATATATAAAAGATTATTTCTACAAAATTTATAAAATTCAATTGAAGTTTCGTGCTCTTATGTTTTAGTGTAAATAAAAATTTATTTAACTCGTAAAACTTCAATTTTTATAGTTAAATTCACATTATAAAATTAAATTCAAGATTGGGAAATGCACAGGGCCGTCTTGGATATTTTAGGGGCCTCGAGCAGAAATTAAAATATGGGCCCCTAAAATACAGTGTCGGAGATATATATATATATATTTTTAGCTTTATGAGTATTTGTTCAATAAAGAATACAGCAAGTGCTGAACGTCAATATGTGTATAAAAATATCATAGTAAGTAACAGCAAGTGCTGAACGTCATAATAAAATATCAGCCTTTTGTGAACTTGCTTTTGAAGCTGCAGAAGTTAAGAGTTTAAAAATATGTGTGTAAAAATATGTGTGTAAAAATATCAAGTAGATTCATATTTGCATTTGCTCTGAATGTCAATATGTGTGTAAAAATATCAAGTAGATTCATATTTTATTATGACGTTCAGCACTTGGGGGGCCCTATATGTGTGTAAAAATAACAAAAGGTTGATGGCTTGCCTTGGGGGGCCCTGAGCAACCGCTCATGGTGCTCCCCCCGAGAGCCGGGCCAAATGCATTATATATATATTACTATACCAAAAAAAAAAGAATTGTATTTCAAGCTCTTAAATTAACTATTTTTCATCATGAATTGACTACGTATTTCAAATCAACCCCTTTGAAGACTACAAAACGTATTTATTAGTACCAAAACTACCCTTACTATTATTGAAATACATCCTCACTCATTAATGTTTCTAAGTGCATACACCCAACAATTAATTTCCATATACCAAGATGTAATTATTCGATAATTAATTACAACATCGGTCCTATAAAAATAAACTTTTTTTTATTTTATAATAATAAAAAAATATTAATTATTTTTATTAAAAATATAAATTTTTATATATTTTTCTTATTATATCATTACTTTTTCTTTTTACATAAAAAATGAGTTTATGTTTTATGTAACGGGAAAAAAAACTATAACAATGAAATATCAATTCCAGCAGAAATAGCTCGAGAACATAGATTAAATATGCATTGATGTCCCTGCTTAGCAATAGTAATAGAAATCATCCAATCATCCAAAAAAAATAATTAATAAATTTATCATATTTATAAATTATTATTAACTAAAATTTTAAAATTTATAAATTATTTATCAAAATATAAAATTTTCATCATTTTACAATTACAATGAATTCATTATAAGTATAAACTTTAAAGAGTTTATAACGAATTTATTATAAATTTATTATAGATTTATAACCGAGTGACTAAAATATTTCTGATAAAAAGATAAAAATTTAAAAAAAATAGTATTATTTTCTCAAAAAACTAATTAATTATAAAAAGAAGAATTATTCAAAAATTAAAGAGAATTTATTGTCAATATTGTACCTTCATATCATTATTTACTCTATATTCATACATCATCCAATCGGTTTTTTCACCTTTAGGAGGTTTCCCTTGAAAAAATAGTAATGTCCTCCTGAATCCAACTTCAACTCCTCCAAGATTAACAGTTGAGTTATCTTCTCTAGCATCCATCCAATATTCATCACCAGCGGCTCGAGTTGGATACTTTTCATCTCTTGTTATGAAGAAGTACCATTATTTCTCCCCGTATGAACGATAATTTCGATAAATATATACAAGTTACTAATTTTTTTTTCTTTTAAAAAGCTCGAACTTCAGAAATACATTTTTGGAGGTTCAAACCCCTGACGTTCCGTCGGAGTAACATCAGGTGGCCCATTGAGCTAACTCCAACGGATTACTAAAAAATTGTTTCATTTCAATATACATCATTCAAAAACATATCCTAAATGAAATCACTCAAAAACAAATCCAAAATAAAATTTGGTGATTTTTCATGATTTTACAATTTAATCTTCTAAAATATATTTTCAAAACACCAAATATATACTAATAAATAATTTTTCTCTCCATAACATATTAAATTCTTAAAAATACCATTAACATATTAAATTCCAAATACAATAAATATTGTTTCTAATATTATACCATATTATTAGCCATCCAAATACAAACCTAGGGTTTTGGTTCCAACCGCAAAAATTCATTTATTTGCATCAAAATCTAAAAAGAAAATATACTTGAATAAAAAACAAAACCCAATTCAAATACATATTTTCTTCTAATATTCTATAATTACGTGTGAATCATTAATGTAAAAAAATTATTATACAAAAATCTCACAATTCATATACACAAACCAGCAAGAGTATGAGGATTATACCTGTACAATTAAACCTCCTTAATCCTATTAGGAAGCAAAGGTTCATTCAGGATTTTTCTTTTGAGGTAATAACTAATCAGTTCTTCATCACTGGGTTTGAATGGGTACCCAACTGGCAATGAATCAATTATGAAGAATACCATTAGTTCTTTATGATGTAGTAGGAATATGAAGTTGAAGATGCTCATGAAGTTGTAGTATGTATAATGAACAAATTATTGCATGATTGTCAATTGATCATCTCCAATAGCTATGATCTTATTCAGTGCAACTCAATTTCTATAAAATCTCCAATTCTCCTAACAGTAAAATAATTAAAAACTGACTGTTAGCTGCAAATACGATACATGCACAAATTTGCGATCGATCTATCTAAACAGGGGCATAGCTAGGGGTGGGCAAGGGTGGGCCGGCGCTCAGGCTTGGCTGCCAGAAGTTTTTGATATAACCTTGAATGCCACTAATGCCTCCTCCCGCAACGCTAGCTGACCTTGCCCAGGCTCCATCAACATGCTGGCTACGCCACTGTATCTAAACATTGCAAAAACAGTGATGTTATGGCTGCAGTGAAGTCAGAATAAAAGTGACTAATTCCTTCAACTCCAATATTAAATTGCTATTTAGTTACTAAAGTATTTTTAAAAAATTTGAGAGGTTGAACCTGCATAGTGAGCTCAACGCCTAGGCATCGCATTGCCTAGAAAATATTAAAGCTTTTAAACTATCTCCAAAGGATTTTATCGATTATGATGACACCTTAAAAGTAAATATAATTAATCAAAAACATCTTCACATATTACATGTCCTGTAAAAATCAATTAAAGCTTGTAATTCATTTTATTTCATAGGGGATGCTGAACAAACTTGCAACATTTTATCTTACTAGAAAACTCCCAAACTTGTTGATTTCATTTTATCTGGAACTCAACAAGTAACTTCTTTGAAAATAGGCTTGCAGAGAAAGTTTCACATAATTTAGGTTTCTATTTATATCTCGTTCTCATCTATTAACAATGATTGGTGATGATTTAGTAAATATGCTTAGTCATGCTTTTAAATATTAATTAATATTTAAAAACAAAACTAAGCATGTTTACTAAATCATCAAATATATAATGATAAGACCGAGTGAGTACTCATTAGTTGATGGATGAGAAGAAGGTATGTGTAGAAACCTAAATTATGTGAAAATGTCTCTGCTATATAGAAACGGGAAGATTTATTATTCTTCCAAAAATGTGTTTGCTGTTGTTTTCTAGCTGTACATATATAGAGAATACATACTCTGTGAAGAGTTGTTATAGATGACAACTTCTAGTTTGTTACAAAGAGATAATAACAAATATATTTACAGATATTTCAAAACAGTAACTAAACCTTATCAGCCCCCCTCAATTCGAGCTTCTTGTAGTGAAGGTCGAATTGACAAAAGATGCCTCAAGATTTGATGTCGTGTCTTTGCCAACGGTTTTGTTAGAATATCTGCGAGTTGATCCTTAGAACAAAGAAATTGAACTTGAACTTCTTTCTTTTGCACTTTGTCACGAACGAAATGAAAATCGACCTCCAAATGCTTCGATCGTGCATGAAATACTGGATTGACCGACAAATAAGTAGCTCCAATATTATCACACCACAGATTTACAACTTTGGGTGATGCATAACCAATGTCACGGAGTAAGGATTGAATCCAAGTAAGTTCAGTAATTGCGAGACCAATAGCACGGTATTCTGCTTCGGTGGATGATTTCGCAACAGTTTGTTGCTTTCTAGAGTTCCAAGAAACTAAATTGTTACCCATGAAAATTGCAAATCCAGTCGTAGACTTCCTATCATCAATATTACTTGCCCAATCAGCATCCGAATATACATTTAAACTAGTATCAATGGATTTAGACAATAAAAGTCCACGACTAATTATAGCCTTCAAGTACCGCAAAATTCTTTTGACAAAGGACCAATTTTCCTCTGTAGGCGCATGCATAAATTGGGAAGCCTTATGAACTGAAAAACATACATCAGGCCTTGTCAAGCTCAAGTATTGTAAGCCACCAACAATACTTCTATACAAGGTAGAATCTGCAAATAAAGTACCTTGTGCTGTTATCTTGTTCGTTAAACTAGCAGGAGTAGAAATCCCCTTGCATTCCGCCATTTTTGCCTTAGATAACAAATCCAAAAAATACTTCTGCTGTGTAAGTAAAAGACCAGCAGAAGTCCAATGAGCTTCCATACCCAAAAAATAATCCAAACGCCCCAAGTCTTTCAACATAAATTCAGTTTGGAAGGATGAAAATAATATTAGGCACAACCAGTGCATCGGAACCAGCCATAATAATGTCATCAACATACACAAGAACAAATATGATGACATTATTTTTATGATAAACAAACAATGATGAATCAGTTGAAGACATTCGAAAACCATGAGTAATTAGTGCAGAGAAAAGTCTTTTGTACCATTGTCGAGGTGCTTGACGAAGATCATAAACTGACCGACGTAGTCGACATAAAAAATTTGGTTTTGATTGATCAATAAATCCAGGGGGCTGCTCCATATAGGCTTCATCTTCTAAATTCCCATGTAAGAAAGCATTGGAGACATCCAATTGCTTGACCAACCAGCCTCGAGATAGAGCCAAAGACAATATAATTCGAATTGTTGTTGGTTTAACCACTGGGGAAAAAGTTTCAAAGAAATCAATTCCCGGTTGTTAATGAAAACCCTTTGCCACAAGTCTCGCTTTATAGCGATCAATGCTACCATCTGCCTTTTGCTTGATGCGAAACACCCATTTACAACCAACTACATTCTGAGCCTGACTTCGTGGTACCAATTCCCATGTCCCTGTTTGAATAAGTGCATTTAACTCATTTATCATGGCCTCTCTCCAGTGTGTGCTTTTAACAGCCTGAGAATAACATGTTGGAAGTGAATAAATAATGCTGGAATGGGATTGTGGCGACCATGGTATTTTCGGTTTCAAGCACCCGGTCTGCTGTCTCGTGACCATTTGATGAATTTTGGCAGGAGCTGGAATTTCTGGAATGGGAATGGCAGTTTGTTCAGGTGAGGTGTCACTTGAGGATAACGAATGGGAGGAACAGGTTTGGTTTGAGTTTAATGAATTGGTTGGATTTGGAGTTAGTGAAACGGTGTATTGTGGGATTAATGGTGTGGGGTAAGCTTGGGTTAAAGGATGTGGACTTGATGTTGGGCCTGTTTGTGACGAGGTGGGCTGTATAGGTGTGGTAGATAATGTAAATGGAGAAGTAAAGCTGTTGGTGTCTTTTTGGGTGGTAAATTCGGAGCTGTGGGTGTGTTTTGGTGGTGGTCCAAGTATACCATCAGCAGGTAGCTGTGTAAAAGGAACGGGTGGTAAAGGTATGGATGTAGGTTGTTCAGTCGTTCGTGTACCATTATCATCAAATTGCTGAAAAGGAAACACCTGCTCATAGAATAAAACATGGCGTGAGATAAATTTTCGACCATATGAAATTTCAAGACAAATATAGCCCTTGTGAATTTTACTATAGCCAAGAAAAACACAACGAGAAGACTTAGGAGCTAATTTATGGGAAGAATACGGTTTGAGCCATGGATAACATAAAGATCCGAAAACCCTTAACTCATCATAATTAGGTTGCTCATGAAATAATAATTCAAAAGGTGTTTGAAAATTATTTGGAGAAGATGGTAAACGATTGATGACATAAATAGCACTATCGAAATCATATGTCCAGTAAGAATAAGGAACAGATGCATTATGTAACATAGCTCGACCTAATTCTACAATATGCCTATGTTTTCTTTCAGCGCAACCATTTTGCTCTGGTGTATATGGACAAGAGACCCTTTGAGTTATACCATTTTCTCTCAAATACGCAGTCAAGGATTGAAATTCACCCCCCCCCCCCCCCAATCAGATTGGAAAATTTTAATTGGGACCCCAAAATAATTTTCAACCAATTTTCGAAATTGAACAAACACATGGAAGACATCAGACTTTTGTTTGAGAAAATATAACCAACTGTACTTATTATAATGATCAAAGAACACGACATAATAACGATAACCATCTATTGAAATGACAGGCGAAGGCCCCCAAACATCAGAACAGATTAATTCAAGTGGTTGAGTAGCACGATAAAAAATTCAGAAAAAGGTAATTTGTGTGATTTACTCACACTACAAGCATGACAAAATTGGAAATTATTAGAAGCACATGAAATTTTATTGTTCCTAAGTACAGATTTAACAAGTCTAATATTAGCATGTCCAAGACATTCATGCCATAGAGAAACGGTCGCTGAAAACGCCACAGGGGAAAAAGATCGAACAATCTGCATCGGAAAATGATATAGCCCATCCTTACTCTAGCCTTGGTAAAGTACCTGCCTCGTGGGGATATCCTTCACAAAATAAGTGTTAGTGAAAAATTCAACAGAAATATTATTTTGTGAAGTAAAAGCAGAGGCAGAAAGTAAATTATTTTTGATAGCAGGAGAATAAAGTACATTATTCATAGTAAATGAATAACCATTGATGGAAGAAAAAGAAGAACCACGAGAAAGAATCGGAAGGGATTTACCATCGGCTATAGTGAGAGCTGCATTATCCATGACAGGAACAGGACGAGCAATATTTCCTTGATCAGCAACAAGATGATAATTAGCACCCGAGTCGACTGTCCAAGTTGGAAAAGGAGCAGGTTCTGATTTGACAACATTAGCTTGAGGTATTGGACGAGGAGAGGGACATTGGCGAGAAATATGTCCTGTGCCATTACAGTTATAGCATTGTAAAACAGTAGATTGATTATTATTTTGACGAGCAGCATGAAACAAATTATTTGGGCTAGCAGAAAATGAAGAATAATTCTGCCCTCTGCCACGTCCATAAAATTGGCCACGACCTCGGCTCCCTCAGCCTCTTGATCGACCACCATTAGCACGTCCAGCATTCCCATAATTAGCAGTAGGAGGAACTGCTGAACCATAATGAGCAGTAGGAGGTACTGCCGAACCAATAGCAAGGGAATCAAAACGCAACTGCGTTTCTTTGCTAAGCAGCAAGGCATACAACTCATCAAACGTGATTGGTGTATTTCGTGCTTCCAAATCTCGAGTAAATGGGCGATACTCAGAGCCCAGCCCTTCCAACACGTCACACACAAGAGTTTCATCAGAAATAGGACTCTGGAAGGCACTTAATTGATCAGCAATTGACCAAGCCTTTTGCATATAGGTTTCGATTGCGTCAGTTCCACGAGACAGATGCTTAAGTTGTTTTCGTAATTGCTGAACTTGCGACTTGGCTCCAATCGAATAAATAGTGGCAAGTTTGTCCCAGGCTTCTTTAGTTGTAGCACACCTGATAATCTGGCACATGATAGATTCAGTTATAGAACAGTTTATCCAGCTTTTAACTATTTGATCATGACAAAACCATTCATTGTACTCTGGGTTTGGTTCTCCTGTAGACAGCAGACAAGACGGAGTCGAAATAGATCCATCAATATGAGATGCGAGTCTATAGCCACGAAGAAGGGGCAATATCTGAGCCTCCCACAGTAAATAATTAGAGGAATTGAGTTTGATAGAGAGGAATTGGGTAACATTAGGAAAAACTGAATTAGATGAGGTTTGAGAAGCAGATGGCGTTGTAACTAAACTTTGCTCAGTAGACATTGTGAGAGAGAAACAAAAGACTGAACAACAGGAAGTGTTGCAGAAAAAGAACGAAGAACAAAGGCAGAAAACAAGAAGACAACCTGGGCTCTGATACCATATAGAAACGGGAAGATTTATTATTCTTCCAAAAACGTGTTTGCTGTTGTTTTCTAGCTGTACATATATAGAGAATACATACTCTGTGAAGAGTTGTTATAGATGATAACTTCTAGTTTGTTACAAAGAGATAATAACAAATATATTTACAGATATTTCAAAACAGTAACTAAACCTTATCAAGTTACTTGTTGACCAAGAGATAATTGAGTTGACAATTTTCCAATAAAATGATATGTTACAAGTTCGGACATCACCTATGAAATTAAAATGAATTACAAGCTTTAATTAATTTTTTCATGTCGTTTAATTTAAGAATGTTTCTCTTATTTGATTCATTATACTTACTTCTGAGGTGCCATCGTAATGATCATAAAATCCTCTAGAGATATGCACATTTGTTGAGCTCAACTATAGGCATCTCACTCTGCAGGTTTAACCCCTCAAAATTTAAAAAAAAAATATTAGAGATGAAGAAATTAATAACTTTTAACATTAAAAGTTTAATTTCCTATATTCTGACCTCACTACAACCCCATCATTACTATTTTTATAATGTATTGATAAATTGATTGTGAATCTACACATGCATCATATCTACAACTAATAGTCAGTTTTTAATTTTTATACAGTTAAGGAAAACTGGAGATTTTATACAAACTGACTTGTGCTGAATAAGATCATAATTACTGGAGATAATCTATTAACAATCATGCAATAGTTTGATCATGATACATTCAACTTTACGAGCATCTTCAACTTCATATTACTGATACATCACAACAGAAAATATATAAACTATAGAATAACGTGAGTTAGGCATTCATCTAATAATAATAAGACATCAATTTCTCTTCCTAATCCTTTTGGTTGAAAAGAAATATTAGAAATTCACAGTTAGTTAACTGAATTGTTATCGGCTTAAATTCAAATTAACTAAAATTTTTTTCCTCATTTAAAATATCTGAATCGATTGGAAATTAATAAAAAAATAAGATATAATTAAACTGAACCAAATTAAATATTATTGGTCAGATTCATTGGATCATTGTATGCGGCATTCCCTTGCAATTGTAAGATGTCGTTTCTACGACCCAAACTCGTGATCTCAGATCACACGACGACAACACTTACCGTTGTATCAAGGCTTCATTTCAATCATTATATTATTAATATAATATTAATAAATTAAAATGAAACATATTATTAAAAATATTAAATATTATAAATAAAAACCACATAATAAATATTTTATTATTGTTAAAGATTATATGTAATAAATAAAATTCAATTATTTCGATTGTAACTCAAATAAAAACTAAAAACTAAACTTTTTTTAAAAAAATTAAAAATCAAATGGAATTGAAAACTGAATCATCTATTACCAAAATAACCATATTTTATTGATTCAGTCCGTTTTTCAATTAAAATCTAATTATGAATACCCCTAAATAAGAAACACCAAAACATATATTGAAGAAAAAATCTAAATATTATAATACCCTAAGAAAGCCAACAAAAAAAAGAAAGAAATTGTATCTTTACTAGCGGTTGATTTCTGCATAATCATTGAAATGGGCGTGCCTCCCTATATAATCTATCATTTTACATCTCCTCCTTGGATTGATAAGTGCCCCCTAAAATAATAATCATAATAATCATTTTATATTTGAATAATAGCAATTATTAAGGTGAAGATACTTTGAATAAAAAAAAAGTAGTGGCCATAGACTCTTCCCCAAATGGGTAGAGGAGAAGAGAAGAGTAAGGGCAATCAAAGCCAATGCCACGGGGAAGGGAAAGGTGGCACGAACCGATTCAACAACAGAGGAAAAAACTTGAATAAAAATCTATAATTATGTGTGGAGCTTGACAAAAATCTCACAATTCATAAACAGAAAGGCTAATGGTTTTGGTTCCAATGGCTAAAAATTCATTGGTTCGTACCAAAGAAAAGATACTTGAATAAAAATCAAAACCCAATTCAAATACATATTTTGTTCTAATAATTCTATAATTATGTGTGAATCAATAATGTAAAAAAAAAATCTCACAATTCATTATAAACACAAACCTGCAAGAGTCTGAGGATTATACTTCAACCTCTGTGATCCTATTAGGAGGCAAAGGTTTATTAATAATTTTTCTTTTGAGGTCATAACTAATTATTTGTTCATCACTGGGTTTGAATTGGGGCGCACTGAAAGTTTTATGACCTCAAATAAATATTATAAATGAATAAATATTATAAATATTATAAATGAATTTAGGATAGATATAAGTAATAGAAAGATAATTATAAAAAAATAAGATTAATAGTAAAATTAATAAATATAATATATTAATATATATAATATAATTTTTAATATGATCTAATAAACGAGTTAATTTAAGAGTTTAGTTTATGAAATTTTTAAATAAGCAAGTTCGTGAGCTTAATGAGCATAGTATATCTGAACTTTAGCTTAACTTATTTAATAAACGAACAGTTTGATCTTTATTTAATTTTAAATAAATTTTTATCGAGCTAAAATTTAAGCTAAATTCGAATAATTTGACTTATTTACAATTATAATGATAGAAATTAAGGCATTTGATGAGAATGGAACCCAACACGTTTCTTTTGACATAAAATCAAGTTACCAAAAATTGCTGACATGGCAGCAAGATAAGAACTCCAAAATCTTGAGCTTTTATATAATAATATAGTTATAGATTTGTAAATTAATAAAAAATTTTATAAATTTAAAAATAATGATAAATTTTGTTATATTTTTATTTCTTCTTGTAATTTTATAAAAAAAAACTATAAAATATATATATGTACATGTAAACCGATATCATATGAATTGGAGGAAATTACATAAAATGGTACTTTTTTTTAATTTCATTTTTATTATATTTTTTAGTTTATATAAATATTTTTTTTGTAATTTTTTTAATTTTTTATGAAATATATAAAAAAATATATTAAAATATACTATATTTTGTAAATATGCACAATATTTTTATATTTTTTATTGAACAATATTTTTTTGTTTTTTAAAATTATTTTTGTAAATTTCCTTATGAAATATTTGATTAGAGTTGAGAGACTTGGGCTGCTTGGGTGTTTTGCTTGCGGCATCTATAAAACGCTAATCCGACCCAATTTGGCCCATTTCTCTCTCTATCCCCTTCTTCCCAGAACCCCCCAAAACCTAACCCTATAAATTTTCATTTCCAGCTTAAACCCTTTTGCTCCGATCGCCTCCTCCAAGGCTACAAAAACCCTAAAAAGATCAAAACTTTGTAGTTCAGAGCTCAAACAAGACCATGTCTGAGGTTGAGCTTTCCCGTTCTGAGAAGAAAAAACACAAGAAAAAGAGCACCACCATTGCAGCCGCAGATGAACCCAACACTAAGGCAGGGGACACTGACGCCGCCGCTGCCGCCGGTGACTTCATGATCAAACCTCAGAGCTTCACTCCGTCAATCGACACTTCCCAGTGGCCAATCCTCTTGAAAAACTATGACCGCCTCAATGTCCGTACTGGCCACTATACTCCTCTTCCTTCTGGTTACTCTCCTCTGAAGCGTCCTTTAGCAGAGTACATCCGTTATGGGGTCATGAATCTTGATAAGCCTGCGAACCCATCTTCACACGAGGTGGTTGCTTGGATTAAAAGGATTCTCAGGTGTGACAAAACAGGGCATAGTGGCACATTGGACCCAAAAGTTACAGGTAATTTGATTGTTTGTATTGATAGAGCTACCCGCCTTGTTAAATCTCAACAAGGTGCTGGTAAAGAATATGTTTGTGTAGCAAGATTGCATGATAAAGTTCCTGATGTTGCTAAAGTAGCTAGAGCGCTTGAGACCCTTACTGGGGCAGTTTTTCAAAGGCCACCATTGATTTCTGCCGTTAAAAGACAGCTTAGGATTAGAACTATTTATGAAAGTAAGTTGCTGGAGTATGACCCAGATAGGCATTTGGTTGTTTTTTGGATTTCTTGTGAGGCTGGGACTTATGTGAGAACTATGTGTGTGCATTTGGGTTTGATTCTTGGTGTTGGTGGGCATATGCAGGAGTTGAGGAGAGTGAGGTCTGGGATTTTGGGGGAGAGAGATAATATGGTGACTATGCATGATGTTATGGATGCTCAATGGGTTTATGATAATTATAGAGATGAGAGCTATTTGAGGAGAGTGATTATGCCTCTTGAAGTGCTTTTGACTAGTTATAAGAGATTGGTTGTGAAAGATTCTGCTGTTAATGCGATTTGTTATGGCGCAAAGCTGATGATTCCAGGATTGTTGAGGTTTGAGAATGATATTGAGGTTAGTGAGGAAGTTGTACTAATGACTACCAAGGGTGAGGCAATCGCTTTGGGCATTGCAGAGATGACTACTGCAGTTATGGCCACATGTGATCATGGTGTTGTGGCAAAGATTAAGAGGGTTGTGATGGATAGGGATACTTACCCGAGGAAGTGGGGGTTGGGACCAAGGGCTTCAATGAAGAAGAAGTTAATTTCAGAAGGGAAATTGGATAAGCATGGAAAGCCAAATCAGAATACACCTTCAGAATGGATGAGGAATTTGGTTTTGCCTGCTGGAGGTGATTCTATAGTTGCTAGCCTTGCAGCTGAAAATGAGCTGTCTGTGGCTGCAAAAGAGATTGTTACAGAGAAGAAAGAGAGTGGGGAAGTGGAGGAGAAGGAAAAGAAGAAGAAGAAGAAGAAGAAGAGCAAGGATGGTGAAGATGGGGAGGGGCATAAGCGTAAACTGGATGAAAGCACTGATAGTCCTGGTCTTCAAGTTCCTGTTAAGAAGGTTAAAGTCGAGTCAGTTGATAGTGATGAGACAATCCAGGTGAAGAAGATTAAGGCAGATATAGTTGAAGAAAGTGAAGGTGAGAAGAAAGAGAAAAAGAAGAAGAAAAAGAAGAGTAAAGAAGGTGGCGAATCAGAAACTTTAGTGGAAAAAGAAACACGGAAGGTGAAGAAAAAGGAGCAGAATGATATAGGTGAAGCTGGTTTATCCGATGCAGAAAAGACCGATAAGAAAAAGAAGAAGAAAGATAAAGAATCTGAGGAGACTGCAACAATTGATGATGGTAGAAGTAATGGTGAGGCTGATAGAAGTGAAAAGAAGAAGAAGAAGAAAAAGAAGGACAAAGATGCAGAAGAAGCATAGAACTTTATTCAGACCATTTTGTTTTGAGAGGGTAATTCATAAATGTGTGCTTACTTTAGCTTTATGGGATGCAATGATAATTTAGTAGTTGTAATCTTTTAATGAATTTTTTGCCAGAATCAATTTCCATAACTGTGTTCTGTTCAATATACAGTTTCTTTGCTTGCTTTTTTTTTTTTTGTATTATTGTCTATGGCATGTTTAGCAAATTGTTGTTATGGGTCATCAATTTTGGCCATTTTTCCTTCTTCTTGCCTTTAGATTAGTGCATCAACTTTGAAATTTCCCCTTTTTTGGCGAAATTGATTAAATTCAAGTTCCAAGTCTTTGGTGAGAATTGTCGTTACTCTTTTGATTCAATACGCAAGCTTGCCATTCAGGTCTTTAGTATGTGAGTTCCTTGTTCTTTTTCAATCTTTAATCAATGGATTCAATGACAGTGTTTTATACCTTTGGTTGTTGGCATTGTTCATAGAGCCTGCTTTGTTCCTTGTTCGGGTTGAGCTTAAAATGTTTTTTTTCTGTACTCTTCGGTTTCTTTTTTTTTTTTTTTGAGGATACTATTCGGTTTCTTTAATTATAGAAGAAAATGGGCTTAAATTTCACCCACTTGCTAAATTTATTACTTAATTTCATTAATTGTTAATGAACTTGCTTGGCTTTGTTTCAACTTTCAAGGTTTAGTCTAATACTCTGATTTGAGACCATGATTAATAAAATATATATATTAATATATTAATGATTTTATGTAAAACAAAATCAAAATTAAGATTAGGGAAATCATTATACTTGGTTCAAATGTCGGATTTTGAAAGTAATCAATTATTCATGTTTCATATTTAAAATGAAAAAAAAAATATTCAATGAGTTTTTGATTTAATAATATCAGAATTATTTATAAAGATTTTAAATTTTTATGGGAGTCAAATTTACTAAAAAATTAGTTTTATGTAATAAATATTATTTTATTTTATTTTATTTATAAATAAAATTTTGCATTATATATATGTATTCAGATTAATACATTAATATTTAGGATTGAGGATTCAACCCATTAATTAGATCAAATTCGAGCATTCAAATTAAATTATTAATTTATTTTAATAATTTAAATTTAACTCGAATCAAGTTGCAGATTAAGTGAAAATTCAATTCAAATCAAGTTTCGTACGTCAAAAATAACATAAATGTATTTAGTATAAATGATTTTTTTTTTAAAAAAAAGGTCAAGAAAATCATTATAAATGTCTTTTATTTATTTAATGTATGATTTTTTTTCCCATTACATGATAAATATTTTTTTATAGAAATGATAACACTACAATATATATGGGCTATAGCAAAGAAATCACTGGCAAAAATAGACTAAAAACGCTGCGTTTTTGGCTAGGGTTCTGTATTCCAGTCTATGGTGAATTGGGGAGTCGCACTGAAAGTTTTATGATGCTAAAAAGGAAGAATTTCAGGAAGAGAAGTATTGAGGAAGAAGATGACCAGAAGAATAACAACAATGCATCAGATGACGAAGAGGAGAGAAGGTAATTATAAAATTCGAAAGTTACAAATTTTAAATTAGGGTTTTGGTTTTTTTGCAATTTGGGGATTTAATTTACTAACGATAATGCCAATGAGATTGTAGATTAGCATTAGAGGAAGTGAAATTCCTACAAAAACAGAGAGAAAGAAAATCAGGAATCCCTGCAATTTCATCGGTACAAAGTGGGAATTTAGTGGCAAAGAAAGTAACTGAAAAGAACGACGGAGATGGCGAGAAGGAGGAGCTTGTTCTTCAAGATACTTTCGCACAAGAAACTGCTGTTATGGTTGAAGATCCCAACATGTAAATCAATTCAACATTTCTTTTTTGCCTTTTCAATTAATAAAGGTCCTGTCTTTGTGTTTGCTGATTCAATTTTATGATGTGGGTATCTTTACAGGTTGATGTATGTTGAGCAGGAATTGGCAAAGAAAAGAGGCAAGAATGTTGATGATGCAACAAATCAAATTGAAAATGACTTAAAGCGTGCTGAAGATGAATTATACAAAATTCCTGAGCATCTTAAAGTAAGCTTACATGAGGTTCAATCATGGCCATTACATATGTGATCAATGATGAACATGGGTATTATATGTATATTGGATAGTAGTACCTGAACTTGAGCTATGTAGTGTTAGTATGGGCTTCTTGGTTGAGAATGATGTTTTGATATAACTAAGTAAAAAGTATTTTTGGTTTCTAACTCAAAGCTAAATGCTTTACTGAATCTAGTTGATCATTGCATATTTTATGCCATTTTATATTGGCCACCTCTTTCTTTTTGTTTCCTTAAATGTTCAATTTCCCGTTGTTGCATGAAAGATTGCTGTCACTGCTGTCTGCAGACATTATTCTATAATTTTTCTTTTCACGTGAGTATTATTTCCTCCTGCTATTTTTTCCTTGAACTTATTATAGTGATTTGTGTCCCCTCAGGTGAAAAGGAGAAACTCAGAAGAAAGCTCTACTCAGTGGACTACTGGGATTGCAGAGGTTCAGCTCCCCATTGAGTATGCCTTTTTTTTTTCTTTCCTTTTTATATTCAGAAGGCGAATTGTGATTTATGCTGTAGCTTGTCTGCATTTGCACCAATATAGTTGGAACCAAGTTATGCTTGGTTTACTGATAGAAAGTAGAAAGCCATTTGCCTTCAAGGCTAATATGCAACTGGCTAGTTATGCAGCGCTTCTATGGGAATATTCTTTATGTATACCACGATGTTGTAAGAAGGATTCTGAATTCACCTCATGGTTTTTATGGACTGCAGAGTAATTATCTTTCATGTTTGCAGATATAAGCTGAGAAATATTGAAGAAACGGAGGCTGCCAAAAAACTTCTGCAGGAGAAACGGCTTATGGGCCGAGCTAAATCAGAACTTAATATCCCATCAAGTTATAGTGCAGATTATTTCCAACGGGGAAGGGATTATGCTGAGAAACTTCGAAGAGGTTGTTAAAGTTGCTTTCATCCTGCACTTTAGTTACATGAGTGTATTTAATTCTTTATTTTATCCTTGCCAAAAATCAAAATGGATGTCTGGTTAGTCTGGAATTGCCTAGGCTTATATTCAAGTGACTCTGTCAAAAGTTCTTTATGGTCAAATTGCTAATGCTTTTCTTGATGTTCTTCCAGCATTGTTTTCCCTTTTTCTTTCCACTCTATTTGCTTTTTTTGACAATAGTCAGAAACTTGCAGAACATCCTGAGTTGTACAAGGACAGAAGTTCACAAGATGATGGTGTTGGACCTAAACCAGCTGAAAATAACACTGATGCAACTCGTAGAGAAGCTGCGACAGATGAGTTCATGCTAGAGCGTTTTCGAAAACGGGAACGCCATCGGGTCATGAGGAGATAGCATGTAAAACTTCTTGCCATGCATGGTTTCCATGGTGGTTTAGTGAATTCCCTAGTGCTCTGTTTTTTTGTAACCATTGCTATGGTGACCATTCTCATGGTTCAAAATTACCTGCAATTTTTAATGGATGCCCTAGAGTTTGTATGCTAACATAATGGGAGATTCAAGTTCTAATAGTTCCCATTTTAAAATTGATTTGCGACATTGTGATGTAATCTTATCTTTAAGATTTATAGAAATTTCCTTTGCCTCTATGCTGATAGTCATTGGATATGCTGCCGCAGGTGTAAACAGGATTACTCTTGTTTGAGGCATGTATATAATGATTTTCTCTCTTTGATGAGAGTTTTATTTGATGTAATCATTTTTTACCATTTTAATTTAAATGAGATTTCCTAAATGAATTATCATTTACTACGTGATTTTTTAATTTGTGTGTTGCTTATTTTCTATGTTGATTCAAATTTTTTATTGTTATTTTTTTATGGTAAAAGTAAAATTCATGAGAAATTCAATAACTGTAGTTTGTAAATTGCTAAGCACTTCCATTGTTTCTTTTAAGCTAAAATTTGAAAAATCTAAATTTTATTGTAGTTTCAGTAATTTCCGGAGTAAAATGTTGGAAATCATTTTTAATATGTTAATAGCAGCTTATGAATTTTCCATAGAAATATAATTAAAGGTTGAGAGTTCTTTAAACCAAAAGAAAAAGCAAGCGCCGTTGATGGCACCGTCCCACGAAATCCGAGAACCGCCGTCCCACGAAATCCAAGAACCACCGTAGGATTCCGGCTAGTCCTTGCATAATTCTTTATCAAATGTCCCGCTTCCCTCCCCAGCACAATTGATGGCACCAAATCACTGTCCACTGCCATCTCCCTCACAGCTTAATACAACAGTATAATCCCAACTCCGCCGGCCTGACGCACCACCATACCTTTCTTTGCACCTCTGATATACCCAGCATCGCAAATCACCACTTTACCTCGAACAAGCTCTGGTTTCAAAGTTCCAGGCATGCACAAACTGCTATTTTTGCCTTTCTGATACATATAAACTAACCCAAATGCCTTATTTCCCAATCTTTTTCCACTACACATAGACGAACCCGAGATCGCCTGTTTATTACCCAGCACAGCATAAGCTCGAAATTCTCGGTCTGTACTTCCTGCACCGAATGTCAATATCCACGGACCCATGTTTGCCACAGTGGATTTTTCAGGTCCATCATTACCAGCTACACAAGATACAAAAATTCCAAGCTGTGTTGCCACAAATGTAGCAATAGCAATTGGGTCTTTATAAAATGGAACTGGTTCTAAATCAGTTGATCCCAGAGAAACTGAGAGCAAATCAACACCATCTTCAACAGCTCTTTCTACTCCGGCCAGAATATCAATCCCATTACAACCTGTACTGAAACAAACTTTATAACTTGCTATACGGGCATTAATTGCAACTCCACAAGCTGTGCCTTCAGCAAGACCAAACATACTTGCGTTTGCCACCGGACGTCCGGCTGCTGTACTTGTAGTATGCGTTCCATGGCCATCGTAATCTCTCGGTGACAGAATATCCTTTGCTCCCTTTTTTTCGCTGTTCTTTTATGCCCTTCTGCGAAGTAATAAGCTCCGATTAACTTTCTGTTGCAGGCGTTCTTGAAATCTGGAGTAGTTTGGCATTTCCCTTTCCATCTCTTTGGAATTTCCAGTAATCCTTGTCGTTGAAGCTTTCTGATTCCGGCCATACACCGGAGTCCAAAATTCCGATGATAATATCTTGAGAAGCTTTTTCAATATGTTGAGACTCACGTCCATCATCTATGATTTTGAAGTTTTCATCAAGACCAAGAAAGCCTGGAGTTCGAGTTGTTTGGAGTGTATAAGTTCTATCTTCAATCACATTAAGAACATTCGGATGATTTTTAAGAGCTTCAGCTTCTTCAGGGCTGAGATAGGCGGCGAAGCCATGAAACACGGTGGTGTAAATGTAGAGAAGTGAATCAGAAGTGGATGTTGATGAAGTGATTGCAGATTGATACCATTCATGGTGAGTTGGGTATATCTCAGGCTTGGAGTTGTGGTTCATATGAATAATGTAAGCTTGTTTATTAGCATTAATGGCAGTGATTGCAGCAGTTGAAAGAAGAAGAAGATCATTGAAGAGCCAAAGGTTGCCATTTTGAAGCTTGTTGTTTGAGTTTGTTAATGGAGGTAAGCATTTTTTAGAAGAAAATTTAAGTAAAACTCTGCTAAAAGTTGCAGCTGTCGACATTACTGCAAATTACAGAAATGAATATTACGCTATAATTCTGCAGGGTGTTGTCACACTATGCACGTCTTATAGTAGGATGTGTTGGATGTTAAAAAATTGCATAAATATATATATATATATATATATTAGAAAAAATAAATAAATAATTGCATATATTGTATATAATACCAAAATTAATGCAGTCAAAGCATAACTTCTTAATTGTTATACATATTTTCTGATAAAAAATTATATATATAAATTTCAATTTATAATTACATAAAATATACTATATATTTACAAAATATAATATAAAATTATGAAAAACAAATAAAAAAATATAAATATAATAAATTATGTGTACATCATGTATATATCCAAAAAAAATATATTGCATAGCTTTTTTGTTTCCAATAAAATAAAGATTTTGAATTATATCTTCATATTTTAATCAATTTATGTTATAATATTATCTTATTATATTGTTTTTTTTATAAAATTTATTATAAATAAAAAGATGAGACATTCATAATTAAAAATAAAGGAAATTCCATGCATTAATTGGTAGAATATCCATAGCACATTGGATAAATAGCAATTGAAAGTTATAAATTTTTAGATATGATAAAATGAAATTTAAATAAAATAAACCTTTTAGAATTATGTTTATTTTAATTAATACGGTGAAATTATATATATAAATTTATTTATTTGAAGCCGCTGTGAATATTTTTTAGTTAACCGATCGGATATTCGATTCAATTCATTTGAAAATTTTGAATTAATTTAATTTTTAGTTCGATTAATAATTAATCAATTCAGTTCGATCGGTTAACTATTAATAAAAAATTTTAAAAATAATAATTTTTATTTAATTATTTATTAATTTTTTATTTAATTTCTTAATTATATATTTTTTTTATAGATATATTTTTATTACATAATAAAGTTATTTTTTATTTAATTTTCTTAAATAAATTTTATTTAGTTATTTAATTATATTAAGTTTTATATTAAATATATTTTTATTATAAAATTAAAAAATTGATTGATTTAGTTTGATTAATTAATTGAATAGACCGATTTAATTCAATTAATTAATTAAAATAACTAAAAATGAAAATTTATTAATTTTATTAAAAAAATTAAATTTAAAAAATTATTTAAAATTAATTTAATGGATTAATTAACCGACCACCTATACTGTCAACCTTTGTATAATTAATCTTATAGACGAAAACACAAAAACACACAAATTTACATTCATGTTTATAAATTGTTGTGCCAAATAATTCTCAAAATATTTAAAGACTATATATATCAAATCATTGCATCACTATTTCAACGCTATTATATCTTTATGAAAATTTCAATTAAAACTTAATTATTATATATACTGATATATATGTATAATAATTTTATTATTAATTTAAATGATCTTTATATAATAAACTTGATTTTTATAAAATATTAAAAATTTTAAAAAACAGTATTTACATATAATAATAGCTATAATTTTTGTATTTATTAAAATATTTAAAGAGTATAAATTAAATAAAAAAATATAATTTAACCACATATATAATTAAAAATATATGCTTGAACTAATTATTATAATTAGGGAATTTAAAATAGTTTTTATGTAGCATAAACTATTATATTATTCTCATATAAAAGTAAATCATTATTTTCATTTATCTAATTATTTTTTTCTTAATCAATTAAACTAGATTTACATGAAATCATTTCAATAATTTTTTATTTTAGATTATTAATATTGATAAAAGCTTTAATTAAAATTTAAGTACACTTAATTTATATTAATATTTTCAATTATCATAAGATAACATTTAAATTTAATAATAATAAATTATATATATTAAAATATATTTTTTAAGAAAACAACAGAGGAGGAACAAACACTGAACAACAAGACAAAGCATACAAGAACACAATAGCAACCAATAAATAGAAAAATACACTAATCTTCAAAAATCTCCACGTTAAAAGGCAAAGAGGAAACAGCATGAACAAATCCTCCAGCAAAGGCCAGAAAGAAACAGATTGAAGGCCGAAATCAATTAACATCTGCAGAGACATAAGATTGTCGATCCACCAGCAGCGATCGAGCAACAAGAAGAAGAAAGGAATCTCTCTGCTACCCCACACAACTTCGAGTCTTGAATTAGATGAGGAAAAACGAGGATCGAAGATCCAAACTTGGGGCCAAATGAGGGAAGGAAGCCCCCAAATATCAAAACCAAACCCTAGAAAGGCCGCTTCTAAAGGAGAAGCAACCTGAACCTTAAAAGGAGAAAAAGAACTGAAGATATAGCAACTACCCAGTGGGGATTGAGAAGCAAAAGTCATGAAGGATGTTGGATCCGAACTGAAAGCATGGAACTTGTAGCACCAAGATCTATACTGAACAGAGAACCCCCACAGGAAGGCTTCAAAACGGAAAGATCAAAGGGTCATCTCATGCTAAAACTAAAAAATAAGAGACAAGATAATGTAGAAGTCTATTTATTTGCTAAATTTTTTATTTTCTGTGTTAGTTTCCATATTTGGGTTAGAGCCTCACATTGTATTATTTGGTTTTTTTTAATGAAAGCTATGCTTTTATTTTTTTTTAAAAAAAAAGTTGGTTATACAATGTTAATAATTTTTAATATTATTATAATTACGTAGGATAAAATAAAAATAATTAATTATAAAAAATTCTTAAATTGTCACGAATTTATAATTTTTTTAATTTTTACAAATTGAATATTAATTTTCTATCAAATTTTAGCATCAATGAGTTTTTATGTCAATTTTTTTAATGACTTAGTCTGATATTATATTTTTTTTATAATAATATTATAGTCACATGAGATCAATTCAAAAAGAAAATAAGAACAAGTACTTTGAATCAAATTTTTGCCTTTATCAGATTAATTGCAACAACTTCTTCAATCCCTCGTCAAACATTTAAAACAATCCAAAAATGTTGAAAAAAAATGTGAGAATTAGGATTTGATGGTTTTGATTTTGATTTTTTTCTTTTTATTTCTTATGTTTTATTTGATGTGACTATAATATTATTAGAAAAACATCATATTAGATCATTCCATCGAAAAATTGGCTTGGAAACTAATAGTGATAAAATTATAAAAATTTAATAGTTATCACTTGAATTTGCAAAATAAAAATTCTTCCGAAAATTAAGAATTTTTTTGCAATTAATTGGCTTTTTATTTTCTATTTTATTTAATGCGGATTAAGATCACCTGAAATTCAGCCTGAATTCTAAAAGTGATAAAATTGCAAAAATTAAAAAGTATCAGATTTAATTTATAATTCAGAAATTGCAAATTTCATAAAAATTAATTTTTTTTTTTAGATAACCCCAAACAAGTTCTTATTTGGTTGATGGTTGGTTCCTAACCAAAATGTCACCGTTTGAACAGCTTCCAATTGAAACGGGTCGTTTTTCGACTTTGCATACTAATAACCTAAAATTTATTCCTTTTTATGCTCTCTGTGTCTAGAAATGACAATAAATTAGGTATTTTTAGACATTTAATATATTTCGATCCATTTATATAAGATCTAGATAGTTTATAAACGAGTTTAAGCAGATACAAATAATATTTTTATTACCCATAACGTATTCAGTCGGATTCGGATATAAACTTTTGGATACTTATTATTTGAATCAAATTATATATTAATTATATTTTATTAAAATTTTAATTATATATTTATCTTATTTTATTTTAATTAAAAATTATGCAGTATGAAATTATTTTTAATAAATTTTTATTAATATTAAATTTTTATTTATAATTTTATAATATTTTTAAATTTTTATATTTAAATGGGTAATTAAATGGATTCAGATAGTATTAAATAGGGGTGGACAAAATTTGATTAACCGATCGAATTTTTGGTTAACCGGCCAAAAATTTAATTCGGTTAATTGATCGATAGTATAATTCGGTCGGTTTGATTAAAAATTTAGAATATTTTAATTTTTAGTTCGGTTAACAGTTAATCGATTTGGTTCGGTCGGTTAATCGATTAATCGAATTATTTTAAAAAAAATTAGTTATTTATTATTTAATTTTTAATTTTTTAATTATATAAATTTTTATTATAAATATAAATTTTTATTATAAAATAAAGTTATATTTTGTTTATTTTTATAATAAATTTTATTTTGTTACTTAACTATATTAATTTTTTATAAATATAATTTTATTTTAAAATATAAAAAAAATTGATCGGTTAATTAGCCAAACTGACCGATTTGATTCGATTAATTAATCAAACTGACCAAAATATAAATTCTGTAGGTTCGGTTAGCAATTTTTTTGTACTTCGGTTCGGTTAACCGACTGGTTCAGTCGGTTAATTAACAGAATCGACCGATATCCACCCTTAATATTAAGCGAGTTTAAAACAAGTACGAATATAACTATAATCGAGTTTAAATAAGTTTAGATAGTTTAAAAATTAAATAAGTTCGGATAGGATAATTTTTGCGTACCATGCCTATTGCCACTCCTGCATTTCTTTTTTCGCTCTTCTCTCCTCCGATCATCAACCACCAATGAACGGTAGCCGTCTGTGCCTTGAGGTATGATAATGATCATTTATGACATATATTAGTTAGCATTAAATCAAAATAAATGATTTTTTCTTTTTTATATGCCTCTCATTCCATGGGTTCATTTAAAGTAATTTTTCTGCTTTAGAAACTTAGGCAAAGATTAATACTTTAACCTTTTTTTTCGATAAAATATGTTAACTATGTTTCTAAACTTAGATTTCAATTAGTTTCAGTTTCTCTAAAATTAAGCCAAACCTAGTTTAGTTTTAGCTTCTGATTGATGTATTTTATTGAACATTGAGCAGTAATACCTGAAAAAATAAAGTAAAAGAAAAAATGAAAACAGAAAGACAATAAGAAGAAGAAGATGGTAATAGAGAGAGTGAGGAAGGTGCCTCAAAGCGGCAGAAGAGAGTAGTTGAATTCAATTCTCCTTCTCCATACAATGATGTGAATGATGAGGAAAACCATGGAAGAAAAGGTGTTGTAGGTAATTGGAGTGGCTATCAAGAACCATAAGAGAAGAAGAAGATAATGATGATAATGGACAAAAGCCTAATTAAAAGAATAAAAGGAACCCAATTGAACTGCATCAAGATTGCCCTAATCTTGATTTAGTGAATCACTAAGTAAACTGTTCAGATTATCAGAAGATGAAGAAAACTATCAGATCATTATCATTGATGATTGAAGAAAATATATACAAGTCTTCCCTAACAAATTGTTGTACAAAAAACGTGAAAAGAAACTAATTTACAGTTGGCTAATTGACTAGCTCAGAAGTCAAACCAGACTAAGTAAATAAATTATAGTATTTAAAATATTGCCACAAATCTATTACTGTTCTTTTATTAAACACTGCATTTTGTTCTTAAACTCCTTCAACCTCTCTCAAGTTGGAGCATGTTGAAATGACAGCAAGCCCAACTTGAAACGAAACTTTGCAAAGAGAGAGTGAGACAGTGCTTTGGTGAAGAAATCAACGATTTGGTTCGAGGAAGAAATATGTCGAGGAAGAACGAACCCAACTTTGAATTGGTCTCGCACAGGTGACAATAAATGTCAAGGTGCTTTGTTCTCCCATGGAAGACTGCATTTACTATAATATGGATGGTTGCCTGATTGTCGCACCACAACGGTATTGGAAGAGATGAAGGAAAACCTATCTCAATTAACAAATATGAAATTCATTGAAGCTCACAAACCATACCTGCTAGGCGTTTATATTCAGCTTCAACAGAAGAAGTGAAACCATGGTTTGCTTCTTGGTTTTCCAAGACACAAGAGCTCCCCCAAGAAATACACAATAACAAGTGATCTAGTGTCTTGTATCTCTACAAATAGTCCAGTCTACATCACTGAAGGCTTGTAATTACAAAGAGTTGGAGTTAAGGTAGAAAAACCCTAAATTTGAAGAATACTTCAAGTAGCGAATAACATTTACTACTGCAGACCAGTGTGACTCATGATGGGCTTGGACAAATTGACTTAACTGCTGGACAACAAAGGTGATATATGGGTGAGTAAAGCCAACATATAAAAGCCCCCCAATGAGATGTCTGCATCTTTCTGGATCATCAAGTAAATAACCTTCTAATGTTGTGAGTAGAGTACCCTTAGTTATAGGAGTGTGTGATGCTTTACAGAGTTGTAGCTTGGTATCTTCAATTAGGTCTAGGACGTATTTCCTCTAATTGATGAAAATACCAAAAAATGATCTAGCCAATTCAATCCCTAGGAAGTACTTAGCTGGTTCCAGGTCTTTAATAGTGAATTCTTTGTGCAGAAAAGACTTAATCTCATAAAGTACAACAAGAGAACTACTAGCTAGCAATATATCGTTAACATAAACCAGTAGCATTAGGAAAATAAAACCTCTGGTGAATGTAAATAGACAATGATAATATGTGGATTGTAGAAAACCAAAGTCCTTTAGCTTTGAACACAATTCTACATTCCATTATCTAGATGTCTGTTTTAGACCGTATAGTGATCTCGTCAATTTACAAAACTGACCTAGTAAAGCTTTCGTATAACCATATGGTGGAGTCATGTAGATGTCTTCATCAATAAAGCCATGTAAAAAGGCATTTTTGATGGCTATCTGATGTAAGTGCCAAGATCTAGTAGATGTGATAGCTAGATTTAGTAGCACTATAACAACTTTAGCCACAAGAGAAAAAGTCTCAATGAAATCAAGTCCCTCCAACTGATTATACCCCTTAGCTACCAATCTAACATTATATCTTTCTACACTACCAATAGAATTCATTTTCACCTTGAAAACCCATTTAGACCCAATAGGCTTTTTATTAGGAGGTAAGTCTGTCAAAATCCAAGTCTTATTTTTCTCAAGAGCCCTTAATTCTTCTTGCATAGCTTAACACTAATTAGGATATTGAGCTACTTCTTTGTATGCGTGTAGGTTCCTGAACTGCAGAAATTTTAGCTAGAAAACACATATGACCAGTAGTAAATTGTCCAGTAATATCTAGGATAGTAGTAGTGGTAGGGCATTGAACAAGGTTAGTCTAAAAATCATTTAACCAGGAAGGGGGTTTTGAAGTTCTGGTGCTTCTTCGAAGTTGAGAAGTTACAAGGACATAATGAGGTAAATCTAAAATCGATTGTGTGTGAATAGTTAGGGTTGGCAAAGCTTGAGGAATATCTAAAACAGATGAAGAGTTAGAAGACAATAAAGAATCTCTAAGTGGTGGTGAGGTATTATGAGAAGTTGAGTTTGAAAGAGAAAATATTGGTGATAATAGAGAAGGTGAGAATTGAGAAAAATTTCTAGTAGGAAGATCAGTAAGCATTTGATGAATAGAATCATAATCAGAAGTAGGATTTAATAATGTGGGAGAAGAAGATTGAGCTGTATGTTTTTGGAGTGGGAAGATATATTCGTAGAAAAGCACATCTCTAGAAGTAAAGACAATATTATCATGAATATCAAACACTTTATAAGCCTTTTGATAATGAGAGTACCCCAAGTAATAGCCTTAATAGCTCTACTATCAAACTTGTGTTTATGGGGATTGTTGTTCTTGGCAAAAACTAAACACCCAAAGGTTCGAAACAGGTTATAATCCAGTGTCTTAGAATATAAAACCTCAAAAAGTGATTTTCAATTCAATAACAAGGTAGGTAATCTATTAATAATGACAGTAGCATGTAGTACTACCTCCCCCAGAAACTTAAGGACAACCCCGATTCAAACAAGAGAGCTCTAGCAATTTGAATTAAATCTTATGTTTCCTTTTAACTACCCCATTTTGTTGGGGAGTATAAGTGCAGGTCCTCTGATGATGAATCCCATGAATAGAAAACAAATCCTGGCACTATTTACTAAGAAATTCAGTACCATTATCTGTCTTTATGATCTTAATGTGTGTATCAAATTGATTTTCTATTAAGGTCAGAAACTTAGTAAGGTAAGAAACTGTTTGAGCTTTGTTATTCATTAGGTAAACCCAAACTGTCCTGCTAAAATCATCAATAATTGTCAAGAAATACTGAGCCCTTGAGATAGATTCAAGGTTATTAAGGCCCCCAATATCAATATGCAACAATTTAAAAGGTTTTTAAGTTTGAGTAGTTTTAATAGGAAAGGGTTTTCTAGCTTGCTTAGCCATAGGATAAATTTGACAAGTAGAGGCAGAATTTGTTTTATTAATAAAGGGTAAATGATGCAATACAATTGTAGATGGGTGTCCCAATCTTTTGTGCCAAACATTTACATCATTTGTGAACACCTGATTTACAATAGATAGAGTATTGTAAACATCAATGGATCTAGTTACAATAGAATGGAATGAATTTTTGTTGAGTATATACAAATTTCCCATTAGCTGGCTAGAAGCAATGTCTTCTTTACTCTTTTGGTCCTGCAATGTGCAAAGGCTATTAGAAAAGATCACTTGAATGTTGTTATGTTTAACTAGTCTTGGTACTGAAAGTAGATTATAAGAAAAAATAGGAATGTATAGAACATTTATGAGTGTTAATTTGTTGTTTAAAAGCACTGTCCCAATAGTTGAAACTTGTAAGGTGGTACCATTTGGTAAATGTACTTTGATAGGATTAGCTAAGGTTTGGAAGGTACTGAATAATTGACTATCAATGCATATGTGGTTTAAAGCACTACTATCCACAATCTATTCACTAACAATAGATGTATCAGCTTGTTTAAAAACCATACCTACAAAATCATCTACCTATGAAAAATTCAAAAAGGCATGTGATGATTATGGAAATTGTTTACCTCTGATATACTTAGAAACCTCTTGTTTGATCAACTCTGCTAGTTCTCCTTGCAGCTTCCAATCATTATTCTCTGTTGTCTTGGTTTCAGCAACAATATTTCCATCTGATGCAGCCAAATGAATTTGTGAGCCTTATTCCCTCTGTTTCTCGCCCTTTGGCTCCACAAACCAGTCAGGCTCACCTATCAATTTGAAACAAGATTCCTTAATATGTCTATTCATTTTACAGGATGTGCAGTATTTTTCTTCATATTTTCAGAATTCCTTTTTCTTATTCTAACCTCTTCCAAAACCTTATTTTTCACTAGATCTAGTCTTGACTAACATCACACCATTCTCTAGCAACTCATTACTCTACATATTTGCTAATTTCTATTTTTTAACTCCAAGAACCAATGAATGAGCCTTGCTTATAGTAGGCAATGGATTCAGCATTAGAATCTGGTCCTTTGCATTAGTAAAACCATCATTCAATCCTATAAGGAATTGCATAAGCCTATCCAAGAAAATTACTTCTTCCAACTGCTTTCTAGCACCACAAGTACAATGTGGTATAGGCCTTAATTCATTGAGCTCATCCCATAGCTTCTTTATCTTAGTAAAATAGGTATTAACATTCATGTTACCTTTGTGCTATAGTTGATATTTGCCTCTGCAATTAGTCGATTTGAGGACCATTGCGTTCTCCGAAATTGTCTGCAATTGTCTTCCATAATTCTTTGGCAGAAGATGTGTAGATAAAGGCTTCAGCGATATCCTTGTTCATTGAGTTCAGAATCCACAAGTCACCATTGAGTCTACTCTACACCAGTCGCCATACTCAGGTGAGTTCTTCTGTGGTTCCTTTATATTCTCTTCAATAAAATTGATCTTATTATTTGCTATCAATGCAATTCTCATTGCCCTACTCCATGTTATGTATCTATTTCCATTCAAGAAGTTGGTGACCAACATCATTCCTGGATTATCGAAAGAATGAAGTTGATCAGGATCTCCATTCCTATTTTCTTTTGCCGCTTCTATTCTTCTCGAGCTCTTTCCAATGTCACTCATCTTGATTCAATCATAGAAACGAAAGGTAAAAGAAAAAAATACAGTCAATCAATTAAAGAAGAAGCTATAGCAACTGAGACTTATTCTGCTATAGATCAAAGCTCTAATATCATGTTCAAATTATCAGAAGATGAAGAAAATTCTTCGATTATTATCATTGATAATGGAAGAAAATATATACAAGTCTTCCCTAACAAAATGTTGTACAAAACACGTGAAAAGTAACTAATCTACAGTTGGCAAATTGACTAGCTAATAAGTCAAAACAGACTAAGTAAATAAATTATAGTATTTATAATATTGCCACAAATCTGTTATTATTCTTTTATTAAAAGCTGCATTTTGTTTTTAAACTCCCTCATAAACCACTTTTTATGATAATTTTTTAAATATCAGGGTTTTGTTTTGTGCTCCTGTTAGAACTTTTATATAGGGGGTGTTTCTCAAAACTAGAGCTTTTCAGCTTATTGTGAATAAGTGATTTTTAGATTATAATCAGATTAAAAATAAGCAGTTAAGCGTTTCTGTAAACTAGTTAATAATTAGCTGATAATCAGTTTATAATCAGTTAAGTGTTTTTGTAAAATCAGCTTATAATCAGTTTTTAATTGTAGAAACTGTCAAAATAACCAAACTGTCCTTGAGTTTATTTATTGTATAAAAATAATTTTTTAAATGTCAATTCAAAATTTATTTTGCAATAATAATAATAATAATAATAATAATAATAATATTGGTGTTATTAATAAATTATACAAATAAAAAACTACTGCCTTAAGAGAGAAGAAAAAATGTAAAAGAATTTTGATGGGAACTAAAGTGTATAGGGTGGACAAATTTGAAATATTGAAGATTAGGTAGGGATAGTATGGTCCTTTACTTGGTCAAAACTACTTAAAAAATAAGTGCTTAAAAAAAAGTAGCAAAACCCAACTTTTAAAAAACTGATTAAAATCAGATTATAATCTACTATTTAATAAGTTTTCAGAAACACTTAAATAAACAACTTATAATCTAAAAACTGCTTATAATCAGTTTTGACCAGTTTTTAAGTTTTGAGAAACACTCTCATATTTTCTCTTGTTCTTGTAGAAAAGTTTCAGTCCTTGTCTATTCCAATTCTCTAGATGAGACCATTTTTCATCCATTTTAGTCCACATTATTTTTCTATTTTTCTATTCATTAGTTATACATATTTAGTTATATTATATATATTTATTAAACTACGTCTTTCTAAAAATATATCTAATTTATTAAATTTCAAATTTATTTTTTCTGTTATTACTTGATAATTTTTAATTTCATTGTTAATTTGTCAATCTATTTAATATTCTAATTTATTTAATCTTAAGTCTTTTTTTAAAATTATTAGATAAAATTTTTATAGAAAATGAATTAAAATTATATCTCAATTAAAAGTATGATTAAAAATAACAATTAAAATAGTAATAATTATTTTTAAAAAAAATTAAGACTAAAATAAAAAGTTTCATTTGAAAAAAAAAATAGTCAACTATTATAATTATTATTATTATAAAAAGAAATCTAAACGTAAAAAATACATAGTGAAAAGGTCAAAAAGAAGATTAATTTTATATATGTTGAGTTATTCTTTACAAAAAGGGGAGAATCGTTAAAGAAGAAAACAATATTGGCATTTGATTATTGTTTTTCAAATTTGCTAGTGTTTTTTGAGGGCACGCATGAAGGTTGGCTAATCAACCAACCTTTTACCATCAAATTATACTTCGCAAGTCCATTGCATTTTATTTTTCTATAAAATAATAATCATAAAGTAACTTTAAAAGTGATTTAGTTTTATACTTATAATATGGATTCTTTTGAATTACATTTTAGAATTTCATATTTAACATTTTGTATAGATACATTCTATATTTAATTTTTGACTAATGTCTCGCTAACTCTTCATTTCATCTTTTATCTAACAACTCAAAAACCTTAAAAACAATGTAAAGACTTAAGATTTGGAGATTTTTATTTTTATTTTTTAATATTTTATACTACTAAAAAAATGATTTTGTTGGATCATGCCATTTGAAATTTGATTGGAATAATTAGAAGATAAAATTATAAAAATAAAAAAAATGAGGTTTAATTCTTCAAAATTAAAAATTCATGTATAAATTACAAATTTTGTAAAAATGTTTTGCTTTTTATTTTATTTTTTTTTAATTTTGTGAATTAAACAAGTTTATTTTGGTTCCTAATGAAAACGCCTCCTTTTGATTATCTTCTAATTGAAACGCGTCGTTTTTGTACTTGACATATTAATAACCATAACCTAAAATCCATCCCGATTTCCGACCCTCTCTGTCTCTGTCTCTGTCTCTCTCTCTCATTCTCACTCACCGACCGGCGTTCTGCTCTTTCAACCCGTCCCCCGGTCGTCCCCCACCAAACGATCGGAAGCCTTCCACGGCCTTCAAGGTACGATTCTGATAACTTATGGCAGATATAAGTTGATATTAAATCAAAAGAAACGATCTCTCTCTCTCTCTCTCTCTCTCTCTCTCTTTCCATGGGTTCATTTGAAGTAATTTCTCTGCTTTAGAAACTTATTTTAGGGCCTTAAATAGTAGTTCTTTAACTATGTTTCTAAACTTAGATTTCAATTGGTTTCAGTTTCTCTAAAATTAAGCGAAACCCAGTTCAGTTTTAGTTTCTGATTGATGTATTTTATTGAACAATAAACAGTGATACCTGAAGAAGTTGGTAAAGAAATATGAAAACAAAAAGAGAAGAAGAAGAAATTGATAATACAAAGAGTGGAGAAGGTGCCTCAAAGCGGCAGAAGAGAGTAGTTGAATTCGATTCTCCTTCTCCACCACAAGTCATTGATAACCCTCTTGTGCCATATAATGATGTGGATGATGAGGAAGACTATGGAAGAAAAGGGGTTGCAGGCAATGGAAATGGTTATCAAGGACAAGAAGAAGAAGAAGAAGATGATGATGATGATAATGATGGACAAGAGCCTAATCAGGAGAATCGAAGAAACCTCATTGAGTCTCGTGAAGATTGCCCTTATCTTGATACAGTGAATCGCCAAGTAAAAACTTTTTTTTTTAAAAAAAAATACGTGGGTTTTGTTTTTGTGCTTCTTTTAATACTTTTTTTTTTCCTTTGCAGGTATTGGATTTTGATTTCGAAAAATTTTGTTCTGTGTCTTTGTCAAACTTGAATGTATATGCTTGTTTGGTTTGTGGGAAGTATTATCAGGGGAGAGGAAAGAAATCTCATGCATACACTCATAGCCTTGAAGCTGGGCACCATGTCTATATCAATCTTCAGACAGAGAAAGTTTACTGCCTTCCTGATGGATATGAAATTATTGATCCATCACTAGATGACATTCGGCATGTTTTGAATCCAAGGTTTCTCTCTCTCTTACGCTTGTGGATTATGCATTTCCTTATAGACAGATAGTACAAGGAGAAAAAGTAGTTTTCAAGGTTTCAATTACCTTTATCAACTGTTGCTCATGGTTGATTTATTATGCTATTTGTTGTCACCTTCAAAAGTTTTCCAATTCCATGTTCAAAAGTTCTCCAATTTTTTTCCAACATGCAGTGGTGCTTGATTTCAGTCTACTGTTGCCTTGATATTATGAAATGTTCCTATTAATGTTGGGTGGTGAAATATTTTTGTATGTAGTCTTATTTCTAGTTTTGCCTGTCACCATTCTTGATTTTGTTAAACCATATAAAGAAATGGAATGAAGAATGAAACAGAGAAATGGGTGTGGGGATAAATCGCACATTAATTAAATGCAAGAATTTATAAATTGCTTATGATAAGTAAGATAACGCACTCTAAATGGTTTAGGGCATTGTTGTAAAGTATAACTTATTATAAGATAAATATACTTTACCTTGACTTTACTTGGACTCTTAGGTTCCAGTGATGTTGACATGGTATTAGAATTGGATCTTGAACATGTTGCATGTGGACTGTGTTCCGAGGTTGTCCTAACAAAGGCCACCATATGGTTGTCAAGTATTGTGAAACCCATGTTATTATATGCTCAATATACTTTACCGAGATTTAAACTTGCTTTAATTGGACTCCTAGGGATTGGAGACTGACAGTTTTGGGTCTTCCCCAGTCCGTAGATATGCTTCATTATTTGGGAGATTGACCATAGATGATTTGGTATAAGAGAAACCATGGTAAAATTTCATTAACCTGATGCCGAAACTAAAATATTTTATGTCATACCAGTTGTATATGGGTGTGAAAGAAGGCAATGAATGCCTTAAATTTTTATAATCAGGTACTTTCAAAAGCCAATTCGAGAGGGAAATCTGTGTCTTTAAGCATTATGGCTAAAATTCTCACCCTTGATATCCATCTCTGACTGGTGCCTTGTCCATTGTTTAATAGTGTGGATTATTTTATTATTGTTATTATTCTGATTAGGTTCCTTTTTTTCCCCAAATATGTTTTTAATCTTTTAATATTAGATGTATATGTACAAGATATTCAATCACTGTATTTTAGTTTTTGCAGTTGGCCAAGCCAACAAAATACAAATGGAAATGTCTTAGCTCTGCTGTTATGTAGCATGTAGTGTTTATTTAGGCATGCTGTTTTTGACTTTCTGTCTGACTAGTTAAAATAGTCATTTGTGTTGGTGATGTGTTTTATATCTGACATGTTACCAAATGAATTTCAATTTTAATGTTACATGATATGATTGAACTTTGCAATTCAATTTTAGTTTCAAAATCCAATATGTTGAACTTTGAAGCACTCTGTTTCAATGTTCTGGCTATTTTCTTGTGCAGGTTTACTAGTTATCAAGTTGAACAACTTGACAAAAATAAGCAATGGTCCAGGGCACTTGATGGGTCTGATTACCTTCCCGGAATGGTACTCATATTTGTTCTTACTTTTGACACTGATTCAGAATACAATCGTTTTGTTAAGTTATTGCCTATTTTAAACTTTGGTGAGTGTTAGGATTCCTTTTCTGTCAGTTGAGCAGTAACTGCATTTCTTGATTGGATATCTTCAGGTGGGCTTGAATAACATCAAAGAGACTGATTTTGTAAATGTCACAATTCAGTCTCTAATGAGAGTTACACCCTTAAGGAATTTCTTCCTTATCCCTGAGAACTATCAGCATTGCAGATCTCCTCTTGTTCATCGCTTTGGAGAACTCACACGGAAGATATGGCATGCTAGGAACTTCAAAGGACAGGTTTGTTATTTATGGTACTATCTTTGAAGCTGTTGTTGAATCATATTTCTAAAACATTTTCTTTTGCAGGTGAGCCCGCATGAATTTCTCCAGGCAGTTATGAAAGCCAGTAAAAAACGGTTTCGCATAGGACAACAGTCTGATCCAGTGGAGTTTATGGCATGGCTTCTTAATACACTGCATGCGGAGCTTAGATCTACAAAGAGAAATAGCAGCATCATATATGAGTGCTTTCAGGTTGTCTCCTTTCTTTCTATTCAATTTTATTTCAGAAAAGATCAATTCACTACATTGTTACTTGTGTCAGTTGTATACCTCAGTTGTGCTTGTCTAAAACATTATTAACTTGACAGGGGGAGTTGGAGGTTGTGAAAGAGATTCCTCGCAAAGCTATTGCTGAGAAGAAAGAAAATGGTGATGACCAGAACGGCATTCAAAAAAGCACTGTTGGTGAGAATGAAAGTGATGATGTTGTCACAGAATCTTCTAGAATGCCATTCTTGATGCTTGGACTGGATTTGCCGCCACCACCTCTATTTAAAGATGTGATGGAAAAGAATATAATACCCCAGGTACTTGGTAGACTCTGTATTAGTTTGAAAATAATGACAATATTTGTGGTCTTTCATCTTTCTTGGTAGAAAACCTTAGCAGTCTTTGGACCCTACCTACAGCACTAAATGTTTCTTTTTTTTATGACCTTTTTTTTCTGCCTTTTCTATTCTTTCTTGCTTTGGTGCCAAATTCTTGTTTTGGACTTTTGGTCTCGTCATTTTTTTTAATTGAGAATAGTTTGATGAAAAATTACGATAAAATTGAGTTTAGTGATGAGTGTTCCAAATTATAAAAAGTATGATAGGCTAATTTCATTTCAATTTTTTGACCAAATGGGTGTATGATTGTTACCAATTTTCAAAATTAAAGTAAAATATTATATTCTGAAAAGTTTTGATATTGCAATTTTCAAGAAGGTTTGGGTTTTTTTTGTCTTTAGTCCTGGAATAAAACCAACAGGGAAACAAGTTGAAAGCTATGAGGGGGCAAATATTGAGTTTGGCATTTGTTGTAACATTAGTGTCTCAAGTCAAGCTCTGTTTGATGACCACAAAATGTTGTTGATTATGCCTAACTTCATACTTTTCAATGGCAACAAGATATGATGATCCTGTCATGGCTTTTATTAACAGCGTTACTTCCAATGTAGGGGTTTTACTCTTAATGAAGTGGCTTTAAGTAGTCTGTAGGTTGGATTTATGAAACTTCTACATAGAAAAGCTGTTGCAAGTTGATTGTTACTAACTTTCTATATTCATTTCTGGATTTTATACTTTGAGTCTTTGACCTTTTGATTTGTATTTCTCATGCTTTTTTCTTTCTTCCCTGTTGAAGGATGAGAACTTATTTTACTTGTGCTCTTATGTTGTCTAGATTCCTCTGTTCAATATACTGAAGAAATTTGATGGTGGGACTGTGACTGAGGTTGTCCGTCCTCGTCCAGCCCGGATGAAATACAGAGTAACCAGATTGCCAAAGTATTTAATTCTCCACATGCAGCGGTTTAAAAAGAACAACTTTTTTATTGAGAAGAATCCAACCTTAGGTGAGCTTTATTTGGGATTCGTGTCATGGATCTAGAAATGCTTTTTTTTAAAAAAAAAAGAAAAGAAAAGAAGAAGGAACATAGCCTGGTTGGCATAATCTTGTGCTAACTAATGTTAGTGTTGCAGTCAACTTTCCGGTGAAGAACTTGGAACTCAAGGATTATATTCCTTTGCCGATGCCTAAAGAGGATGGAAGATTGCGCTCTAAATATGATTTGATTGCCAATATTGTTCATGATGGTAAGCCCAAGGAGGGGTTCTACAGAGTTTTTGTGCAGCGGAAGTCAGAAGAGCAATGGTAATCCTTCCCCTAATCGATATATGTGAATTTGAATTGAATGTAATTAAAGACTACTCATTGACATTTTCTTTTATTATTACATTTGCCAGGTATGAGATGCAGGATCTCCATGTTTCTGAAACTCTTCCTCAAATGGTTGGACTATCAGAGGCATATGTACAAATATACGAGCAGCAGCATTAGCACTAGAGAGAATTTCTTGTTGACTGTAGTTTATCCGTTGTAGGTACAGAAGCTTTTAACTTCTGCAGATGGTCGAGGTAAGATCAGAATGAGACTAGACGTGAAATAATCTACAAGTCGAGTTTTTTTAACATGAAAATCTACCCTTTTGGAGCATGTAATTTGCCTTGAGAAACTCTTGTCAATTTCTTGTATGAGATGTAAAGCATTGCAAATGCAGCAACTTATTACTATGCCTGCACCTGCAAGCAATTCAAATACTAACTGCAAAAGTAGAGCTTTGCAAGTGCCTATGCACCCTTGAGGGGAGGAGAGAGCAGTAATTGTTGAATCTTATTTTAATTAGATTTTGTCTATGTTAAATTCAAATCACTTGCATGTTTTATTTTACGAAATATTTTTGGTTCATGAACAAGCTAAACTAATATGATTACTTAATTTTTATTCCATTTTCAATTATTTTTTTTCTATTATAGATTATGTGTTGATTATTTATTTGACAATAATTATGAAAAAAAAATTAGAATAAGTTCGAGAAAATATTGAGCAAGAAGCTAAGACAAATTTAGTGAATAATGGGAAATTATTTATTTAATGAATTGAATGTTTTATCTAAATTATTTTTTTTTTTGACACAGAAAAGGAAATATTGTATTCTTTATTGTATTGACAAGGAATTATTGAAGTTGAACAAAAAAAAAAATAATGTTGCACGTTTTGACAGAAAACAAAACTTACTAATAACAGGAAACCAAATTAAAAATGTAGTTCATAATTTTTTTTACATTACATCCATGAAAATCGTGATATACTAATGTTACAAATTTTTTTTTCTTTTAGTCATAAATTGATTATATATTTTTTCTTTTTAATTTTTTTAAAAGCAATTACATTTCAATTGTCTAGTTTATTTCTGATGGCCGAGTGGCCACAGAGGTCAGAATGGGCGAGTGGTCTAAGGCGCCCGACTCAAGTTCTGGTCCTCGTGAAAGGCCTGGGTTCAAATACCACTTCTAACACCGATCCAATATTAGCTCTCTAAAGATTAGAAAGAATGTGAAACTTTTAAGTTTTAGGACTAAATTTTTTTAAAAAAAATTGTTGATTAACAGAATATATTAATATAAATTTTAAAATATTGAGTTTGGTCATTTTTTTTGAGTATTAAGATCAATCAATTATGAATCTATTACAAAAAAAATATATATATATCCGCATACAGAGAAATATTCATTATTGAATCTCATTATTTTTTTCTTTTTTTGCTAAACATACAAATTTGTAAAAACCACAAGAAGCTTATAAAATCATATACAATTATTACATCCATGTAAACGCAATTGGACTGCTAACTTTGTTTTGATCATTGCTCCAAACAATTGAACCAAATGCATACCCACTAATTGGCTTTCTATTTTTCTTGGCTATAAATGTTATTCTATATTTCTGTTTATCTCCAATCTTTTTGAACATCAGCTCACTTGGTTTTACTGTCACTGCAACAGCTGGTGGCACTTTGACAGCAACTTTATACACAGAATTAGCAGCTCCAACGTTTGTCAATTCACGACTGTATTGAACGACTGTTTTGTTTCCAAAAAACACTGAGAATGATGGGTAGTTAAGTTCACCAGGATCTTTAAACTTTTCCAAACAGGCGATCTTAGGATTCTCAGTTATTACTCGAACTATACTAAGTGGGTAGTTCAAAGAACACCAGAACTTTGAGTACTCTTCAATGGAGATATCATAAACTAGAGCTGGAGAAAAAGCTTTCTTTGGATTTTACATGGCCTGAACCATGAGCCCATGGAATTGAAGGTTCGCCAGTTGCAGAGTCTATGAAAGATGAGTTGGTGTTATCAACTGTGTAAGCTGTTGTCATTAGTGCTGATTTGATTGCACTTGGACTCCATGTTGGATGTGCTGCTTTGAGTAATGCTGCTATTCCACTTACATGGGGACAGGCCATAGGGGTGCGTAACAAAATTTTTAGGCCATTGTTAAATAAGATAAAACCATTATAGTTCCTCGAAAAAAAAAAGATAAAACTATTATAGATTATGAATAGCGATACAAAAACAAAATACGGACACGATATGATACAGACACGTCGATGGGATGATTTTTCTAAAAATATAGGAACACAATACGTAGGTGGGATTAAAAGTGTTTATATTGAAAAAATATCTCATATAGACGCTTCACTCTGTTTAAAGTGTCGGTGCTTCATAGATTATAAAAGAGGAAGAATTTAATATATAAACACCCCGTAAACTATATTTGAAAAAGAAGACATCAAATGGAAAATAGATACCTGATATTATGTTATAGTTAACAGTTCTCTTATCCTCCTGCAAGTCAGTTGGACTTGCAGCCTCAGACCACGCAGTCAAAATATTAACAACAGGGGCTACAATATCAGGCTTCAAGATTTGTGGCACCACCAGATTTGGCCCTCTTGAGCTAAACCAAGCCACCATTGGTGACGGCCGTGCACCAACCACAATCCCACCAAAACTAAGCAAGGCTGTTGGATTATGATCACTCTTTAACATACTCTTTAATCAAATCACCAATCTTGCCTGCCACAACCACTGTTGGCAACAAATGGCTCTCAGTGTCTAAAATCTTTACAGCTTCTTGTTCAACATATATTATCCCAACTCCTCCAATTTTTTTCACCACCAAACCTTTCTCTACAGATGATGTTCCCTCCCCAGAATAGCAGACCACCACTTTACCATGCACAATTTCTGGTTCAAGTGTACCTTCTGAACAAAAATTACTTGATTTATTACTTTCTTTCTGATACCCCACTTGCTTCTCACTTCTCATTCTTGGTCCACTATGTAGTAAGACTTCTTCGAATTTTTGCTTGTTACCAAGCAAAGCATAAGCTGGAAAGTTCCTATCAATACTTGAAGCACCAACTGTTAAAATCCATGGAGCTGAATTATCTAATGAAGATGTTGTAGGTCCTAGATTACCAGCTGCAAAAGAGACTATTACCCCTCTTTTCATTGCTAAGAATACTCCTACTGCAATCAAGTCTACATAATATGGTTTTTCAGGTGCAATTTGATTAATCGCAATCGAGATAGAGAGCGCATCAACACCATTTAAAACAGCCTGTTCCATCCCAGCAAGAATATCAGAATCAGCACACTCTGCAGGCCAACAGACTTTGTAGTTGGCTACTCGGGCTCGAACTGCCACTCCACGAGCTGTCCCTTTCGCATAACCAAATAAACTCACATTTGCTACAGGTGATCCAACAACTGTACTAGCACAATGTGTTCCATGGCCTTCATAGTCTCGAGCTGAGATCATTACAGTACTATTCTTTGCTTCTCTTTTCTCATGTCATGCTATAAAATAACGAGAACCGATTAATTTCTTATTACAAAGTTGTGGTCAAAATCAGGAGTAGACTTGCATTTTCCTTTCCAACGTTTTGGGATTTCTGAATAGCCTTTGTCATCGAAACTTTTCGATTCTGGTCGAATCCCAGTATCAAGAACTCCAACAATAACGTCCTGAGAAGCTTTTTCAATGTCTTTAAGTTGGAGTCCATTAAACAAGTTCAAGTTTGAATTATCAAGACCAAGAAAGTAAGGAGTTCGAGTTGTTTGGACTGTGTAAACTCTTTCTTCAAAAATATTAAGGACATAAGCTAACTTCTTGAGATTTTCAGCTTCTTCAGGGTGAAGATGAGCAGCAAAGCCATGAAAGACAGTTCAAACAACTTGTTTAGAATAATTCGGTTAACAGACTGAAAAGTCGATTCGGCTAACCGAATTTAGAATAATTCGGTTTGGCTAACCGAATTTAGAATAATTCGGCGATTCAGTCGAAAAATTTATATAAATTCGATTTTCAGTTCGGTTAACGGTTAATCGGCTCGGTTCGGTGGATTAACCGTTAACTGAACCATTTTTTAAAATTTATTTAGTTATTATATTTTGTTTAATTCTTTAATTATATTAATTTTTTTTGCTATAAATATAAATTTTTATTGCAAAATAAAGTTATTTTTAGTTTTTTAATAAGTTTTATTTAATTATATTAATTTTTTTAAATAAAATTTTTATTATAAAATTTAAAAAAAAATTGATTGATTCGGTTAATTAACCGGACCGACTATTTTAGTTTGATTAATCAATCGAACCAATTAAAATAGAAATTCTTTCAGTTTAATTAAAAGATTTTAAGAAATTTGATTCGATTAACTAATCAATTCAGTCAATTAATTAACCGAATTGACCGATACTCGACTCTAGTTCACAGTAATGGTTCATTTGAATAATGTAAGTTTTTATGGTAGAACGCGAAGCTGAGAGTAGTGAAACTAGAGTTGAGAAGAGGAAAAGAATGATGGTAAACTTAGTGTAATTATCCATGGAAGTGATGATTTGTTTTTGCAAAGAAATGGGAACAACTGAGTTGCTTATACGCAGGTTTTTCTAGCAGAGCCGAGCAGGACAATAAGAAAAGTTTTAATATAAACTTGAATTCGAGATTTTTTAAAGTTAAAATAGTTGTTTGCCAATTCATTTATGTGTTTAGTGGTATTTTTTTTTATTTATTTTACTTATTTTTTAATTTAGAATATGCGAAAGGATTGTGGGTGCTTTGAGTTAAATTAATCAAAGTTAAACTTTTTTTTTAAAAGAACACAAATAAATTGTCTATAAATTACTTTAGGGATAAAAGAGAGTCCACTATTAAAGTTAAACTCAATTTTAAAAAAAAAACACAAACACAAATAAATTAAATATAAATCACTTTAGTGATAAAAAGTCTATTACATTAGGAGAAATTTATCCCCCATTTAAAGGAAAAAAAGTATTTTAAAAGTCATAAAATACTTTTAAAATTTCACCATGTAAGCAAAAATTGACATCTTAAAAAAAAGGTTGAATTCACCATTTTGTCTTTATTTCTCTATAAAATATGCTTTACATAAATGATCCAATTAAAATTGAGCAAATTTTTAATATTTCGAATCAATTTTATTTTCGCAATTGAATAAGAGTGATCTCGACAAAATGAATGAATCATACTACAATTATCCGATTAAACTTCAATAATTAAGAAAAGTATTATCCTATATAATGATTTGGAGATAATATTATTATTACAAAGCGAATCACAAAACATCTTTATTACTTTTTAAAACAATAACATACAGTGTGGTGCTCCGGCCGCTAGTGATATGTGGCTATCAATGTATAAACTTTTTCTATCAATATAAAATAATTCAATGCTCAAAAATTAATAATGAAAATGGGAAGAAAAGATAAGTAATTGTTTTTTTAGTCATCTAATATCCTATTATTTAGATGTTATAGATTAATCTTGATTCGCGCTAGATATATTCATTAAAAGATAAAGCGTTCCCTATTAAATTTTAAAAGTGTTTTATACATAGAATTCGAATTCGAATTCGAGATTTCTGATTAAGACAAAAGATATTCATATTATCTCATCTCACCCTTTTAGAGTAATTATATATTTTGTTTAACCGACTCAGAATTTGTAAATTATAGTCTTTAAATAAAGGATAAGGTATATTAATAAATTAGATTTTACAATATAAAATAAATTAAGTGATTTAAGTTGGGTTACTTTATTCATTACAAATTGCTTATAATTTTTTACTTAATTAATATGGAACTAATGGAAAAGAAAGACTTCAATTTTCCCCATTGTCCATTGTTTATATATATATATATATATAGATATATATATATATGAAATATTCTATTCTTTATTGACAACCCTAGAAAAGAAAAGCTATGATTTGAACCCATTATTCCTATAACTATATTAATTGTATTTCTCATTATGAATTATATTAAGAGAATTCACCTAAAATTTATTATTTTAAAAATATTAATATTTTTTAGACTACAATTACCTTAAATGAGTTAAAAAAAAGATAATAATACCCTTATATCTAATAAAGTTAAAAAAAAACTCTTAGTTACTTCTTCTTCTCCCTTGCGTATTCTCTTTCTTTTTCAATTTTCTCTTTCTTTTCCTTTTCAAAATGTGAATATGTAACTATTAAATCGACAAAGAAAGCTTTGTCATTATCCCTTTCTCTCATCATATACAGTATATTTTTATTTTTTTTATTTAGTCAAATCTGCAATTTTTATTAAGATGTTTTAACTGTAAAATAATAAATATTTGAAAAGAAAATATTTATTTTGTTATATTTAACCAATATTCATATATATGTTCAGTTTATCTTCTTTTCTTCTTCTAAAATTCTCTGATTTATGTTAATTTTTAAAGAAAAAAAAGTTTACAGAACTACTCTAACTCTCCTAACTTGCTCTAACTCTGATTAAAATTCTTCTTTTTATTATAAAAAATTTTTCATTACACTTTTTAAGACAGTCTTGACACTTGAATCTTAAAATAAAATATCTCTGATTTATATTAATTTTTTTAAAAAATTTTTTTATTGAACTGCCCTAACTCACATCAAAATACTTATTTTTACTATAAAAAAAATTCTTAATTGCACTTCTTAAAACAGTTTGTATACTTGAATCTTAAAATAAAATATGTCTTATTTATGTTGATTTTTAATAGAAAAAAAATTATAGAACTCCCTAACTCCTCCTAACTCACATCAAATGTTTTTTTTTTTGCTATAAAAATTATACATTATACTTTCTAAGATAGTCTGCATACTTGAATCTTAAAATGAAATATCTATGATTTATGTTAATTTTTTAAAGAAAAAAATTTATAGAACTATCTTAACTCCCCCTAACTTGGCCTAACTCACATTAAAATATTTCTTTTACTCATATTTTATATTTATTAAAATTTGAATATTTATATATATCACATATTTTTTAAATTTTAGAAAATTTAGTAAACTTTATAATTTTTTATTGTTTATGAAAAACCCTATTATTATTTTGTTTCCACACACTTTATACACGGTAACTTCAAGATATGTGGGCCTCCGTTTAACAAAAAAAAAAAATGAAAGAAAGGAACAAGCAAGAAATGAGGGGACCTTTGCATTGTGGTTGGTTAAGATTTAGTAGTAACCATGGCCATGATTCCCACCAAATTATGAATCGGATTATAACTGAAAAAAATGATTCCTAACTGAAATTGAGATAAGATTATAAGAGTTGGGTTTAGGCTCATAATTTTCTTAAATTAAAATTGAAATTGACAGTTGAGGTTCTGAAAAATAAAAAAATAAAAATTAATATATTTTTCAAAATATATTAATTATATATATATGTTAGAAATTAATATATTTATTAATATTATTATTATAATATTAATACATATATTGATTTTAATGTATATATTAAAAAAATATACTTTTTATTTTATAATTAAAATCTTAGGGTTATTTTTAAAATTTTTTTCTTACACTTCAATTTCAATATTAAATATATATAATTATATAATTAAATACATGTATTTACAGTGAAAAAATTATATTTGCAAATATATGTTATTATTATTACTATTATTATTTATTATTAACAATAATTATTGTTAATTTGTTATTATTCTTTAACAATGAATATTATTTAATTTAACTTATATTATCAAATTTATGAGTTAAGTGTTTAATTTTATAAAAAATATTATTAATTATGGCTACTTTTTTTAAAAAATAAATTATTAAAATTAATTTGAACCGACAGTTTAAACTGGAACCAGAATTAGAATCAATTCATTTTTTAAAAATCTAAATTTTAACCAAATCGACTCTTATCGATTAAGGTTAATGTTCATGATCTTCATGAATTGAAACTAGCGATTTTGGTTAATTGGACTGTGACCATAGTTATTTGGGAGACCACTACCTTTACCTAATTTATTTAGATAGAGGTATTTTGAGGTTTAATAAAATAAGATAACTTATAATAAACTAAAATAAGGTAGAATATTAATTTTTATAATGTTTGAAAAGAAAGTAAGGTGTTTGAAGATATCATGAGCTATACATACATAATTAGAAATATACCCTTTATAACTCTTACTTTTCTCGAATAATATCAAGTGTATTAATTTTTTATTTTCTTAAATAATATCAGTTTCAATAAATCTTTAGTATTGCTATATTATTTTTTAAATAAGGTTGATATATTTATTAAATTAAATTTTTAATATTGGTCTCAATTAATATTAATTTTTTTCATATACTAAAATAAAAAGATAAAAAATATGGCAAATGACTAAAATTTAATTTCATAATACATTTGCAATAAGTGACAATAATTAAGAATGAAAGATGATAAATGAATGCTAAATTTGAAATTCTTTATAAAGAAAAATGCCACATTTGAAATTCCATTAAAAATAAAGAGTAATATTGGAATAAACTTTACTTAACTTCCAAAACCTCCAAAATAGAGATGCAATATAAATTAAAAAAGTGAAGTATTTTTAACCATTTAAAAACCTCCTAATGCCTCCATCCAAACACAAGTTTAACTTCTCATACCTTATTAAACCTCCAATTACTTCCATCCAAACATACTCTTAACTTCAACCATGCAAAATCTGTATCTTCACTCGGATTCTGTTTGATTAATTTTGCTAGAAAGTGATGTGAAATCAAATAACAACCAAATAATTTAAAATTTTATAAGTGAATAAATATTAAATATAATACAAATTAATTAATTTTATGCAAGTGGATATAAACCAATCAGATGATTTATTTGTGAGCAAATATTAATCAATTTGTTAATTTGGAAAATAATAATATTAATATTAATGTCCATTCTCTATTGCCAATTTATCACGCCAGTACAATGCAAGCATGGAGGGTGATATGATAATAGATATTAATAACCTTCCGAGGGATGACATTTGTAATTTATTCTTATTTAATGTATGACCTCTCAACATTTTTAATTCATTTATATATTCAAGGAGCAAACAAAGATTATGCAAGGATTTATCACTTTTTCCTACAAACTGAAGCTGGCCAAAATGATATGCGGAATCTACTTAATTTAAAGAAATGGTCATACTACAATAACATTTAAGATAGCAAATGTGTGTTTCAAGTCTCACTTGAATCTATGTCAGTTCTAATATCTTGCTTGTCGTGATTCTGCAGTTTCTTAAGTCATTGCGATCGCAATAAGAAAACATGCAGATACAATGCGGTTAGTAAGAAAGATCCCAGTTCAGGTGATCTCACTTGATAGAAGAAAAATCCCAGTTCAGGTGATCTCACTTGATAGAAGACTGAGACAATTGCTGTAGCTGATGAACAACATGAGACATTCTCGGACGCATAGAGGGCACGTGCTGAGTGCAAGTATATACGAGGTCTACTACCTTCTGAATCACACCAGCTTCGGGAATTTCAGAAGAATACGAAGATATGAGAGGATCTAAAAGCTCAGGATAGCGGTGTGCCTGCACCAAAGGTGTTGCCCACTCAAATATACTTTGCCAGCCAACTGAATCAACTGCTTGTGCAGGCCTACGACCGGTGACTATTTCTAGCAGCAGCACTCCAAAGCTGTAAACGTCACTTTTTGTAGTAAGCTCGTTTCTGTAAACAAATTCTGGTGCAAGGTACCCATACGTGCCACCTGCCATTACCGTTCCCTCGTGCATCACTTCCCATGGCACAAACTTGGATAGACCAACTCCCATCAAGTGTGCTCCAAATTCTTCATCGAGCAAGACATTACTGGCACGGATATCCCGATGCACAACATGTGGCTTAACCTTGTCGTGCAAGAACCTATTTGAGAAGAGAAAGCAAGTAAATGAAAAATAGTTAATAGCAAATAAACCATCACAGATTTTACTTAGGTGCAGACTACTCTGTCCATGAAATATCCAATAACAATACATCTATTAATCCTTAGAACGCTGTCGTTTCAGCCTTAATCACCATATGGGGATGTGGGAGGGCTGCATGCCAAACTATTGTCCAGCAGCAGCAGGGTGACAAAGATATAAAGGGGCAAAAGCAGCTCCGAAAATGCCAAACCAGCCCACAAAACAGACACTAAATCAGCAATCAAAGATGAGACCAAGCATAGAAAGAAATAAAAACAAAGGGCTGAACAGAAAACATTTCACAGGCCATGGCCTGTCAGCAGGCATGTATATATTTCATGATGCAAATCAAATGTATACCACTAAAATGTTATATTCTAAATAATAAGCATCAAGCAAGTGATAGTAAAATTAAAATTAAATGATTGTAACATTTGAAGAACAGTCTTTCAGAAAACTCTCATTCTAACACAGATGAATTGCAAACAAGATAGTCATTTAAAATGACAAAAACAACTGATCAAACATAAAGAACCATCCAAAATAATCTGATCAATTGATAAAATATTGAAATCTTTCTCTAATTGCTGTTCTCTTATTTCTAATGACCAGAAGGTGCAAAGAATAGTGAAAATGATTGGGATCACCATCACTATGAGAACAACCAAAACTATACGATTCATGCTTGCAATAACAGTAGCAGAATTCAGTTTGCAAGAAAGTAAAAAGTGTCATGGATGTATACGTACGCGATCCCTTGGGCCAGGGTTGTAGCTATTTTCATTCTCATAGCCCAATCCAAGCTCCTACCTCCCCTTGGAATGTGATGTAGCCATCTATCTAAGGGCCCATTAACTATAAATTCATAAACAATATAGCGGTCGCCATGATCGTAGCAACACCCTTTAATAGCCACCAAATTTGGATGGTGAAGCCTAGCAACTCTTCCAATCTCAGAATAAAATTCCTTCTTCCTTTGGAAACTGGATCTCTTCAACCTCTTAACTGCAACCCTTGATCCATCAGGAAGAAGACCACTGTATGTGCCACCAGTTTTTGCATCACCAAGAAGATGATTTCCTTCGCTAAAATTCTTTGTAATTGACCTTAGCTCCTCATTAGTGAAGACTCTCCAAGATGGCGGAACTAATGCAGAAGCTGCTGGATTAGATAATTTGCGGGACTTTCTACGCTTCCTACTCCGCCTATATGCAAGAAGCCAAATAACCACAGCTAGTGTTGTGAAGAGAATCAACCCACTAACTACAGCAAGGATAATGAGATATTCCCTATGACAGTGCATGTGGTAACATTTGTCGTCTGTAACCGGAGAGACAGAGAAAGAGCAAACAAACAAAATAAAAAGTGGATCAAACACTTCTCTTAACACAAGTGACAGAACAACATTCTGCACTCCCAAACAATATCAAAAACTTAAATTATGGATATTTGTGCAAGTTCATATTTTTTCGAAGTAAAAATAGATAAAACGGGATGAATACCAATTTATCCATGATATATTAGGGAGGCATACCAACATCAATCATGCAAATAGAAGCATGAGACTTGTTGCAATGCTCTTCCACAAGATATATGGTTCTATTATTCACCAATGTGCAGTAATCAGCTATACTATTGCGGCATGATGAACTGGTACAGTTTGAACCATAAGATGTTCCAGAAAATATCGACACATTCCAATATGATGTATTATCAGACCACTTCCAGCCAAAACCAACAGTTGAGTTGATGCCTCTTCCTCCAACCCAACAGCCATTAACATTTTCGCCGCACAGCTGTTTACCGAAGCTTAGTTCTTGAGATGATGTAAACGCTGCCAATTGTCCACCATAGCTTTCACAGCGAGCCTCTGACTCATCCCACGACAAGGATTTTCCTACATATTTCAAGCACTTATCCTTATTTGGATTGATGTCCCAGCCAGAACGGCACCATGCTGTCAACCAGAAAAATTAATCTTTAATACAGTAACTAGCTTCCTTTATCTAAGCCAACGCATGATTCCATGATAATCAGAATTCTGTATAAGAATTTAACATGCAACACATGTTAACACAGAAAATGACACATAAATTTAATATACCCTTTCTTTTGGACCTGTGCGGTCCAATGGCTCAATAAAATGTCAGCGGTCAATGTTTCAAGCAGGAAAGGAAATAACTGCTTTTAAAGATTTAAAGAATTTTTATCATAATTACTGTACATGGTTAAACAAATCAACAACGGAAAGATGAAATTTCACTGTCAAAACATAAGAAAACTGTTTTTCTTCTGCTCACGATAGTGTTGAAAGCTTCATTCTTTCCAATTTTGTGATTAATAAAGAAAAAATGAAGATTTCAAAGGAAATAATATAGAGGATGTATTGATATGATTATAATAGATGGCACATTCATTGTTTCAATTGGCTTCCATGACACTAGCTTTTCATATTTTTATTTTCTGGCATTTGGATGTCGCGGAGCTACATTCCCATGTCCCTTTATGCACTGAATCGTTCACATTTTATTGTATTTCCTATAGAGAACACAAAACTAGGTTCCCATAAACTTGTACATGATAAACTGGATTTGAAATCAATAATAAAATTTTAAAGAAGCTTTCAGTATCTTCTAACTTATCAAGCATCTTGGTAAGATATTAGAAACTAAGATTGAAATTTCTATATTCGACAAGGATAAGCAAGAGCTTATCCCATGTTCTACCCAGGTCAGCTTCCCATCCCATCCACATTCCATTTCTTTCCTAGGACCTAAAATATCAGTGCCATTCCAAAAGTGACATTTGAGAGAGGCATATAATTTCAATGGGCAACTAAATAATCTCTTTCTGGTCCAAAAGTTGGGGAAAAATATTACTTCAAGGAAAGAAACAAACAGCTTTAAATATATCTTCATTTACAAAAATAATACAATAGTACTCACACCTTTACTGCTTTCACTCTTGGAAGCCAGCAGTGGGCTACGAACCTTGTCATTAGATATCTAAGAAAACAAAAAGTCAAGATTCAGACTACCAATTCAAATAGCAATTAACTTAAAAATTCTTAACCTTGCACAAGAAAGTAAATACTTGCTAAAAAAATCTGTATTTCATAAACTTACAGTTTCAGAAGCCACAAAATGGAGCAAAACACAGGCAATCAAAATCCCAGAAAACTGCAGAGCTATCAATTTCAATTCCATCACAGCTCTTTCCCAAACCCTACAATAGACATGTTAGTAAGCAAAAATAATAGTAATTGGTAACTGACAAGCATGAAATTCAGAATGAAATGAACGTTACCAAATTGAGAAAAAAACAAAAAATTCAAATTTGCACAAACAAAAAAGGAAAACCAAAACCCTAACTTTCTGTTGGGTTACCCAGAAAATAAAAGAAAAATCAAAACTACCCAGAACAAGAAAGATTGCAACTTTTACCTGAGAAATTAAATGGGTCATGGAAAAGTACTCATTTTAGTGCTTTAAAGATTTAATCTGTAAGAAAAAGAAAGAAGAAGCTCCAGTTCTTAGCAACTTTGTTGAGGGTATAGTAATGGCACTTGACAGGATTAGAATCAGTCAATAGTGAGAACTTTATTGAGGTAGATACAGAGTTCCTAACAATGGAAGCGAAGTCTTTACTTCACCCCTCTATATTTTGACAAACCTTTCCTTAAATGCGGTATTGAGAATTTTTTTTTTAAAAAAAGATCTTTTTTCAAAAATAATTAATTACTATTTCTTTTTCTTATCTTTTCAATGGCAGCAGTCAGCACAGCATATATTGTCAGGTACTCAGTTTTGATTCAAGATGAAATAATTAAAAAGAAAAAAAAAGTCCAATGAAATTGGATATAATAAAAAATGAGTTATTTTTTAGATATACAACTGGGATAATTTAATTATATTATGATTTTTTGAATTTTTTTTAATATGTGATATATATTATTTAATTTATTATGAATAATTTATTTTAAAATAAATAAATAAGATATATATAAAATATGAAAAAAGTTAGCCTATTCAAAGATGATCTATACTTATTTTCAATTTTTAAAATATTTTGTTAATTGATTTCTTTAAAAGATTATATTATAATAGTTTTAATTTAATTAGTTGAGCATTATATTATGTTATTATTCTCTTTTTTATTTTCATAAAAATAAAAATTTTGATTTATTTTATAATAAAAAAATATCATTTCAAAGTATATCTTTGTATTGGTTTTATTTCCTAAATAACTTTCTCAAATATGTTTGAATGCATAATTTATTTTTTTTTATGAGAATTGTTTTTAGAATAAGTATAATATTCTTTATGTGAAATTATTTATAACACAAATAAAAAATTATACATATCTAATATATATATATTTAAATATATTTAATTTAGAATTAATAATATATATAATCCAAAAATTATAATAAAAAAATATGATAAAACATAGCCCACTAACAAGCACACAATTTATGTTAACCTCAGTGGAGAATTTAGAGATTTTTCTAAAAAGAATTAGTATGGTTTGTATTGGCATGGATTTCCTTTAAATTTTATACAATTAGTTTTCACTTTGAGAAGGTTGTTGTTATTGAAGACCGTATAAACTTGATTTGGGTTTATGTATTTTACTAAATATAACTTAGAATTAACATTTCTACATATTAGGTTAATTGAATTATTTAGATAATTGATATGATAAAAAATTAAAATTTTTAGGTAATTTGATTAATTTAAAATTTGAGATTAAATTGATTACATAGTCGATTCTGGGATAAGTTAGCAAACTAAATATCTAAGGCAACTCACCTTAGCAGACAAAAAAGAAAAAATTCATTAGTGGTAAGCATAAGAAAAAATATTATATGTATCAATAAAAAAATAATTATACATATGCAATTAAAAAAATTATACATAAATAATGAGATAAAAAAAAATTATACATGTGTGTGTGTGTGTGCAACTAGAAAAAAAATCATAATATAATTTTGGTTTTTTATGCAAAAAATTTCAACTTTTATGTTATTTTTTTATATGTAATAATAAATGGACTATTGAAATTGAATGTCCTAAGACAATTTAAATTTTGGACCAACCCTAATTGATAATATGGTGCAATAATTTCCAATGTGCATTTGACAGTTTCTTCACCAAATCAATATATAAAAAAAATACTATTTTTGTTTTATTTTAATTGACGTTTTAGAATATTTCATACATTTCAAAAAATTAAATAAAATTATCAATTTACCATTAATCCTTAATTAATTATTTATCTCTTCAACATAGTATTTTAAATTGTTAAAAAGATAATTATTAATATCAATATTGAATACAAATGATAAAATAATAAATAATATTAAAATTTTACTTTAATATTATTAAACATAAATATTTTAAAATAAAATTTAAATTCTAAAACGACATATATTTTAAAACGGATGAAATATCAATTACATATTAAAATGTTTGAAACTTATTTTATTTTGAACGGAAATAAAGATTTTAAATGATTGATCTTATTTTATTTTCTCAATTTTATATACCCTACATTAAACTTTATTTAATAAAATGATTATTTTATTTTTTCTTATTTTATTTATTTTTATTTTTAGGCATATTAAATTAAGAGGTAATCCTTAATAATTAATAGTAACAATTGAATAGGCGACGAGCTAATTTTTACACTCTTACTAGGTCATCAAATTTGTATGCTAGTTGCCAATTTTGGGAGTTTATCCCACGTGGTGTAGCTCCTCTTTTTCCAATTGATAATATTCTGCTTTGGCTTTCAAAAAAAAAATAGTAACAATTGAATAAAATATTATTTATTTTATAAAATTTTAGAAATATAAAAACAAAAGCTTTTATATTTTTATAAATTTCTATATCGTAATTTCTCGAGCGCATTGTATAGAATTGTAGAGAAGAGAACAGTAGATAAAGTGAAATCGAACCTGGTGAATTTGCCAACAAAGACGGAGCAATCAATTTCACAACTCTCACACTCTCCTCGTTTCTATCGACCATTTTGCTTCCTTTTTCTAAATCTTAAAACCCCCAAAGTCTTCACCTTTCCTTCACCATCTTCCTCATTCAAACACCAACTCTCTCTAAATCTCTGTTTCTCTCTACTTGGGATCTTGGGTTCTTGCTTTTTTTATTCGGATTTCAATAATGGAGGCTACATTTCCAGTATGCAAACCCAAATCTTTTGTTATCTCAACTCATTCCGTAAGTTCATTTTCTTCTTTCTTTTCACTTTCTTCTTTCTGGATTTTCATTGTTTTGATTGTTAAGAGTCATTTTCATGTTATGCACTGTAATGGGTTTTGGTCTGCTTTGCACTGTTTGATTCTTTGTAGCAAAAGTTTGTACCTTTATTAGTCAAGAGTGCTATTTGATGTGTAAAAACTGTTTCTTTTGGTTATAATGGAGTTATTATTGGTTAGAATTATGTATACTGAGATGTTTTATTTTATTTATGAAGGGTTTATTCATGGGGAGAAGTAGAGGAATTGGGAGTTCCCAATGCAGCTTTATGATGGGGAGTAAGGTTAACTTTCCAAGACAAAGAGTTAAGGCTGCCCAAGTTAGTCATAAAGCTAAGAACAATGGGGGTGCTCTTGGGGCTACTTGCCGTGCTAATAAAATTTTGATTGCAAATAGAGGAGAAATTGCTGTTCGTGTTATTCGAACTGCTCATGAAATGGGGATACCTTGTGTTGCTGTTTACTCAACCATTGATAAGGATGCACTTCATGTCAAATTGGCTGATGAATCTGTTTGCATAGGCGAAGCACCAAGCAGTCAGTCGTAAGTGCTTGCAATTTTCTTTGCTGCTGCTGCTGCTTCTTCAATCATAACTTTTCAATTCGTGTGATCTTTATCATCTTATATGCATCAGTCTTTTTGTGTCAAATACCTCTTTAACTATTTTCTTATGATCAAGTGAGATTTGCCGCCCAGTTTTTTGTTTAATTGGCAGAGATTATAGGTTTGAGCTCTTGTCCAACTACACCTGGTGAAAAATGTGAAATCTTGAATGGCCAAGGTTATGAAAAGATCTAAAGAAGCTGGCCCATGAAGCTAATTAAAAATGAGAAAACTAATTAAAAGTGAGAAAACTAATTAAAAACTCTTCAAGCACTCAGATGTGTAGTTCCATTAAGTGTCCGATAGAATAATCTTGACGACACCTAAATTGGAACTCAATAGCATATGTCATATGGAATTTAAAGTTCTGCTGTCTCTATCCTCTTGATGATGATATACTGTGCTTACCAAACTTTTTCCCTGTTTGAAGTTTAAACATGATATTTATGTTTCGAAGTGCCTTGATTTAAGTGACAAAAGACCTTTTAGAAATTTGGAAGAATCATCAAACTTGAGAACCTGGTTTATTTTGGTGTTAATTTGTAGAAATTTCCAAATCAAACCTAAATTTTTTATTTGAAAATTTTGAAAGCAAATTGAATTGTTTAACTAAACAAACTAAACAAAGAAAATTAAACTAAACAAACTAAACAAAGAAAACTAAACTAAGCTCTTTAACTGATAAACTAGATCAAATAGATTGTTTCAGATAGAAAGTAAAAATATAGTCATTTGGTGAAGTATAAAGAATAACACTTAATTTAAAAACATTCATGACCCCCAGTAAAATGGAATATATACATGCTAAACTCTAAATTGAATAAAAATATCCAAATATTTTATTTAATAGGACTATATCAAGTGAAATAATCTTAAGTTTTCTGCACCACACCATATGTTACTTATTGGTTCCAGTATTGCTGCTTTCGCCCCTTCTTTTCTTTTTTCATTTCTTTTTGTTTGATGTAGAAAAAGCAATTTGGCACTCGAACAGTCATTTATTTTCCCATTAATTCATTTTCAGCAACTTTTGTTGCACATTTTAACTATAGTGGCAAAATCTGTATGCTTGACTTCGGCCTGCATTTCTACAGGTACTTGTTGATTCCAAATGTTCTATCAGCTGCTATAAGTCGCAGATGTACAATGTTGCACCCTGGATATGGCTTCCTTGCTGAAAATGCAGTATTTGTTGAAATGTGCAGAGAACATGGAATCAACTTTATTGGGCCTAATGTAAGTAGAAACCAAAAAATCATACAAAAGTTTAGGAACATCCTAAGTCCTGTATTCTGTAAGCATTACATATAGTTTCAAATATCGTTAAACAATATGGATTAGTTTTCACCAAAATGTATTGTGAAAAGTTTATTTTGTTTATAAACTTTAGCACATGTGAGTATGGATTATGGAGAATTGGAAACATGCATTTTGTCGGGATAGTATTTTTCAATTGAACTTTTCATCTTTATAGAAGTCCTAATCATATCTATGACAAATTTCACAAAGTTAGAAAAATATATTATATATTTCTATTTTAGACAGAAGCAAATTTTATCCAGTTAGCGAAGACGTTATAGAACAAGAGTTGCTAATACTCTTTAGCTCATGAAAAATATTTACTAGAACTGTATGCTCATTATTTCTCACATGATTGGTAAAAAAAAATTATGAATGGCAATCTTGTAGCCAAACAGTATCCGAGTCATGGGTGACAAATCAACTGCCAGAGAGACAATGAAGAATGCTGGTGTCCCAACTGTACCAGGGAGTGATGGGTTGCTACAGGTACTGTGTTTGGCTATTATGATTCAAGCACCTTGGTATTAAAATAATTACATCGTTCAGTTAGCTATTGGTATTTTATTTATGATTATTTCTAGTTATTATTTGTGTTGGTTAATGGAACAAGGCTGAGTTTTCAATTACTTGATTAGCCATTTTGGAATTGATTTTTGTATTGTTATAATTACAGAGTACAGAGGAAGCAGTGAAGCTTGCTCATGAGATTGGTTTTCCTGTGATGATCAAGGTAAATAATTTTCCCTCCTAGTAATTTGTTCTATAATTGTTATGATTTTGATGTAGGAAATATTTGAAATGCCTGCCTGGCATTTATGATGGGTTTCGATTTTATAAAGATACAACCTTCACATCAAATAATTTTTTCACGATTCTGAATTCAAATTCACATAATTTTATCACTCTGTCTATGAAAATTGCTGGGTTGCAATCTTCCTAAATTTTAATTCGTAGAAATGAAAACAATCTTCTTAAATCATAGAATTTTTAATAAAATTTACAAAATTTATATCCCTAAACAAGAATATTTCTTGATAAATGGCATCCTCTAAGTGATAAGAAATATCTTAATTACCAAAGAAAGCCCTTTGACCAAACCCTTTCCAGCCATCCAACAGATGCTTCATTAACGTCAGTTTTGGATTTCTTGTCCATGTGGAACTGCAATGCTTCTGCACTTCAGGCTATATAAATGGCAGTTAGATTTATGCAAATAAGAATAAATTGCAGCATTCTTACTTTTCTGCCAACTCGAACGGTATTTTCCCCCTTTAGGGCTTTAAAACAAGAGAATTAGAGACTCATAATTTTTGCTGCAAATTTTCTTATATGTCCTTGTGAATAACCTACTGAATATGCATGTGGATTTGAATTTAGGATGGAGAGTATATTTACTCTCTGAACTGTTTGACTTTTGACAATGTAGTGCAATTAAACCTTCAAAACTAAAAAGACAGGCCAATCTTTAATTTTCTGTTGTGGTTGCATGAAATTTGTTCGGTGTTCCATTGGTCCATCAATACAAATTTAATGGAGTCCCAAAGAAAGCTAAAAATTGCTGTCATTTTAAGTTTGAGGGTTGATTGTGAAAATTTTAAATTAAGGACTATGTTGTGAAATTCAAAATGTTCAGGGGTAAATCTGTCCTGACCCTACCAATTTCTGTGTGCATGTGTCTTGCATGTTCAGGAGACAAGCAAACACGGGTGTCAAATGACTTCAAAAGCTATATGATATGTTATAGCTTATCCTTGATTATATTTTGCTTCATTACTAATGAAAAGAAAACAGAGAGTTGCAATTTTGAGACTTTGCTATTTATTTTTCTATTCCAACTAATGTCAACGAAATGAAGTAGAAAAGCAAAAGTGTGTTGAGGCTTTGATAATCTGCCAATGGCTCTAAAATTTGTAGGCAACAGCAGGTGGTGGTGGACGTGGAATGCGCCTTGCCAAAGAACCTGATGAATTTGTGAAGTTGCTACAGGTACATTTACCTTGATATTTGTTTATTACCTTGTTTTGATTTTCCATGATATTTTTTTTAGATTTTTCACTTCTGCAAATAATTTTGGAGTCACAAAATACAAGACTCAAAGCAAAACAAGATTATTCAAAAAATTAGCTTTGATATTTAGCTTTGATGTATTTTTAAGCAGAATTGAGTTAAGCCAGGCAATATAGTATGTTTGCACTACACGTACAGAAGAGGCTTCAATCAATTGTATTACTCCTGCATTGTCATTTGATGTTGGTGTTGTTTTTCGTTTCCCCTTTTCTACTATTTTTGTTCTGGTCTGTTCAAGAGATCCATTGGCCAGTATCCAACAATGGATAGTCCTTCCCCTCCCTAAACTACCTTCATCCTGACCACCCCACCCAAAATCCAGGCAAACTACAATTACTCAGGAAGCCATAAGAGAGTTGCTTTTAGATATTTGTTCTTAGAGAACATGACACGAAAGTTTATTTCGTAAATAGATATAACAACCATTGTACATGACAAACTTCAGTATTTTTTTAATGCCATGATTTTTGGTCCTTTCATGATGAATACTTTTACCATTACTTTTATGGGATTGAAATTATGTGTTAATGAGTATTTCTGCAAAATTAAGTTTTGATATATTGAGTAAATTGAATTGGGTTCCTTTTTTTTATCTGTTTTGCTTTATAGCAAGCTAAGAGTGAGGCTGCTGCAGCATTTGGAAATGATGGGGTTTATTTGGAGAAGTACATTCAAAATCCAAGGCATATTGAGTTCCAGGTATTTGTTGTTTCTGCATATTGCCATACAGAATTACCAGTACTGATTCTTTGATTGGATTGATTCAATTTCTCTTGCTCCATGAAGAGCATTCAATTCTGTTTGTTCTAACTTCTATTTGTTGTAACCTTAGCTTGAGGTTTAAAAGTGGACTATGCAGTTGAGAGTCCGATAATGGCCCCATGTTTATGGCCTATAGCATAGGCCATTGACATGAATTGAATAAAAAGAGAAAATAGTAACAATATAAAAAAAATTGATCCTCATAGTGTATCTCATATGGTTGTGGCTGTCTACCTTAGAGCGAGAGAGAGAATGGCATTTTAAATACATAATATATCATAATATAATATTAATATATCTAATATAATATATAGAATAAAACATTCTAATATAATAAATAATATTTCTCAATTAGAATGTTAATTTTAATTAGTATATTAGAATATTAGAATCTAATAATTATATTATATATAAAAAAGTATATTATACTAAGTACATAAAATATACTATTTTGGCCAGAGTACATAAAATATACTAAGTATTTAAAAAAGGTGCTTCTACAGTTTCAATAGATACTCTCATATGCATGATGTACTTTCAATGTATTTTCTTTAAATTACACTTTTCTTTGTCTATATTGTGGCTTTCTATTTAGTTACTTTTTGTTCCATCAGTATTTTTTCTATATTTTTCACTTTATCTTTCTTTCTGTTTAGGGCTGTGTATGAGTTGGGTTTGTTTGGGTTGAAAGTAATTTTCAATCCGACCGAACCTCAATAATAGATGAATATTATAATCCGAATTCGACCTTATTAACTTTTACTTCGACCGCCCATAAATATTTGGGTTTGGGCAGGTTGAATTGGATAATTTCGGGTTGGATCTGTCAAATGTGCCTCATGTTTGGGCTCTCTCAAATAATCTTAAAACTATAATTTTGTTATAAATTTGGGCCTGACAATTTTTAAAATTTACTAAATCATTCCATTTTTATACAATTGAGCCCATTTTAATATAATTCCATTTTAATATTTCCATTTTAATGAGAATTAAAAATTAAAATTTTTTTCAGAAGATGAACAAACACCTACAAAACTATTGGTTGCTCAAACGGTGGAATTTCTAATCTGGGTACTTGGAACTCAATTCAAACATTCTTTTATATTGATGCTTGCTGCAATGCCAAAATGACATTAACATATTGCTAATGGACTCTTCTAACTTTTCTTTTATTTCTTAGTTTAAAGACTTCTTGATATAATTATATTTGATTACATGCAAATACAGATCTTAGAAGCAATCATGCAAATATGTAGAATAAAAAAAATCTAAATCAAAAATAAAATAAAATAACAAACAAAAGAAATGAAACCCAAATTAAAAATAAAAAATACTAGATCAAAATTAAAAAAAATTCTAAATCAAAAATCATAAACCCAAAATCCAAAATTGAAAAAAAAAAACAGTGAACTAAGAATCTTTTGTATGAAGTAAAAAACAAAACAAAAACTATCTCCTATATACAAACCTTGAAATCCAAAGAAATTTTGAATAAATCCTAACATAAAAAAAAAACCAAATTTAAAAAATTTAAAAAAAATCCAAACTTTGAAACGATGGAATAAAAAATACAAATATAAACAAAATATTTTTATAGAGCTCAAAAAATCCCCAAAAAAATTAAAAAAAAAAAAAACAGAACATTGAAAACTAGAACTCCCAGTCCTAGCAAAACTAAAACTCACAAAGTCTCAAAGAGATGTAAAAAACTCACGAACACAATTTCAAATTGGCGGAGAAATTAGATTGTTAGTTGAATCGGCAAAGAAATAAGTCAAGGAAACATATTGAGAGTGAGAAAAGTTAGAGAGAAGTGAGTGAAGTTAGAGAAGACTTCTGAAGAGAGAGAGAGAGAGAGAGAGAGAGAGAGAGAGAGAAATGTTGAAATATGCGGCCAATAAACCCTAGGTTAATGTTTATGAAATTTATATATGTACATATGATGTTTATGTATGTACATAAACGGTGCCTTCTGATTGTACAGATGTATAAATGATATATATGTGCATTTATACTTGGTCGGGTTTGAGTTTGTATGAAAATTATAAACCCAACCTGACCAACCAAAAGAAATTGAATTTTTAATACAATTCTCACCCGTTTATAGTTTTTAAACCGACTGAACCCGTTTAAAACCATGCGGTTCGGTCGGGTTTAGTCGGTTTAAATATTTTTGCACAGCCCTAATTCTGTTTCCCACTAGTTAAACTCATTAACATAAAAATCTGCATTCTATTTAGTCTGATACCTGAAAGTATCTAACAGTAGGAACAACATAGAGAAGAAAAAATGAAGGCTGAAAGAAAAAATGAAGGCAGAATTCTTGTAATGCCTTATTGTAAATGATGAACATATACTTTTTATCTTTTGGATTCACCTTGTGATTTTGTAGGTTCTTGCAGATAAATATGGTAATGTTGTTCACTTTGGTGAGCGTGACTGCAGCATCCAGGTACTATTAACTGTCTCTTGCTCCATCTCTGATGAATTACAACTTGCCAATCCAATGAGGTTACTGAATTTAGCAGGGGAGAAAAGCATGCTTCTTGTTATTACAAAAACCAAGCTTAGTGTTGTTTTTTACCAAATTTTTAAAATGATCCTATTTCTTTTCCAACTTTGACAATTTGAAATGGGCAAGCTGAAACACTCTCTTCCAAATTATTCATACCACTTGCATTTGATGGGGCCATTGTAGTTTTAAGTTTATAACTTTGCAGAGTTTAGGAAACTATTTATCTTGCAATTTATCTGTACATGTCGAACAGATATAAGTTGTCCATGAAAGTGTATGCTGTGTAGGATGCACATATATCTATGTTAAAACCAGCAACTTGCACTGATTATAAGATTTTATGGCTGAAAGAAAACAAACCAAAACATGATACTATCATTTAGCAATTGAATGTCACTAATAGAAAATATCATTTAGATGGCACCTCTTGGTTCTTATTCCTGGTTTATTTAGCTTTCTGGTACATTTAGTTCTAAAACACCTTTTTACTATGCTCCTGCACAACATGGAAACTGTGACCAAGTTTGAAAGAACAAACTATTTTTCTCTGTCCTTTTTGCAATTTCCCTTTCTTTTTCTTTGTTGTATATAATTAACAAGATGTGGTGAACATGGCTTCTTGTACAGAGACGTAATCAAAAGCTGCTCGAGGAGGCACCCTCTCCTGCATTGACCCCTGAATTGCGGAAAGCTATGGGTGATGCTGCAGTTGCAGCAGCAGCATCCATAGGGTATATTGGTGTTGGAACTGTTGAGTTCCTTTTGGATGAAAGGGGTTCCTTCTACTTCATGGAAATGAACACTCGAATCCAGGTTAAACTGTCCCTAATGACATGCATGTCTATAATGCTTGCAAACAGTAAACACCTGTTATGGAGATTATTCAGAGTTAATGACTAAAAAAAACTGCAGGTCGAACACCCTGTTACTGAAATGATTTCCTCTGTTGATTTGATTGAAGAGCAAATTCGTGTAGCCATGGGAGAGAAGCTCCATCACAAACAGGTAATGAGAGCTGAAAATTAGATGCTTGATGGAATTTAATCCTTAAGAAGAGTAATGCACAATAATTAGTTTTATTTTTTGCTGACTTATTATCTGCAGGAAGATATTGTGCTTAGAGGACATTCCATTGAATGCCGAATCAATGCAGAAGATGCTTTTAAGGGATTCCGACCTGGGCCGGGTATGTTTATGTCATGTGTATACTTGATTATTGCCATTTGTTTCTTGTTAGCACCAGGTTTTTGGTTTAAAGATTCCTCTGATCATTGTATCCTGCCATTGTATTGTAGATATAAACTACGTTTTGCATATACATATTAGTCCCTAAATTTTACTTTTAATAATAGATTAGTACAAAATTTCCAAATATCATGTCCCATCCTTTTATAATTCCGATGAAAAAGTTATCCTTACACAAATTTAAATTACACATTCATAAGTATAATTTGTCAACCAAATGATATACCTAAGATAACAGTATTGACTGATTACTTGCTGGACGCTCATAGGTGAAAAAACAATGGAAAAATATTTGCAAAGGCCAATTGAACATTAATAAAAATTTGCCAATTGAACAATAATGCAAAATTATAAAATTACAAGTAAAATAATATACAACAACAATAATAATAAATTCTTAATCTCAAGCTAATTGGGGTTGGCTATATAGATTCTTATTTTTTACTCGATTCGATTTAGGGCTATCTCTTCTGATAAATTTAAAATAGCAAGATCATTTTGTATCACTTTTGTCCAAGTTAATTTAGGTCTACCCCTGCCCCTCTTAGGTATTTCTACTTTAACTAGTTCAGTTTTTCTGACTGGTGCATCCCTAGGTCTACGTTTCACATGACCAGACCATCTCAATTTATGCTTTCTTATCTTATTCTCTATAGGCGCTACTCCCACTTTTTCTCTAATGCTCTCATTCCTAATTCTATCCATTCTAGTGTGTCTACACATCCATCTTATCATTCTCATCTCTGCAACATGCATCTTACTCACGTGTTGTCCTTTCACAGCCCAATACTCACTACTATACATCATCGCAGGCTGTATGGCAGTACGGTAGAATTTTTCTTTCAATTTGACTGGCATCTTTTGGTCACATAACACTCCTGTGACACTCTACTTTTTCCAATCAGCTTTAATCTTATGGCTTACATCTTCTTCATAACCACCATCCACTTGAATAATAGAACCAAGGTATTTAAAATGAGTATTATGAGGTACTGTTACTCCGTCTAAAATAACTTCGCCTCCTTCTCTATTCGTGTTATTAAATCTACAATGCATATACTCAGTCGTAGTTCTACTAAGTTTAAAACCCTTTGATTCCAAAGTACTTCTCTATAACTTCAACTTTTGATTGATACCTGCTTGGGTCTCATCTATCAAAACAATATCATCTGCAAACATCATATACCAAGGAATATCATATTGTATATGCCTTGTTAGCTCATCAATGACCAAGGTAAATAAATAAGGGCTCAAAGCTGAACCTTGATGTAACTCAATAGAAAAAAAAAATCCTTAGTATCCTCTCCAACAGTGCGGACACTAGTAATAGCTCCATCATACATATCCTTCAAGACTTGGTTATATCTTATAGAAATCCCCCTACACTCTAAGATCCACCATAAAACTTATCTAGGAATTCTATCATACGCCTTCTCCAAGTTAATGAAAATCATATGTAAATCATTTTTCATCTCTTTATACTTTTCCATCACATCTCAACTAAGAAAGATAGGTTCCATAGTGGATAGACCAGACATAAAATCAAACTGGTTTGGGAAGATACAAGTGTCCAAATGTAAACGGTGTTCCACAACTCTGTCCCATAATTTTATGGTGCGGCTCATAAGCTTAATACCTTTATAATTTGAGCAATTTTGAATATCTCCTTTATTCTTAAAAATAGGTATCAGACTGCTTTTTCTGCATTCATCAGACATTTTCTTTGTACTTAGGATCTTATTAAACAAAGCCGTCTACCACACAACTCCTATATCTCCCAAACTTTTCCAAACCTTAATGGGTATTCCATCCGGTCCACATGTTTTACCGATTTTTATTCTGTTCAAAGCTTCTTTTACTTCGGAGAACTTAATTTATCTAGTATACCTTATATTTTTCTCGGCTTTGTCGTCCAAACCCTCAATGATTTCATTACGGTTACCATTAAGAAGCTCCTCAAAATAACTTCTCCATCTTTCCTTGATATCTTGTTCTTGAACCAAGACTCTATTCTTTTTATCCTTGATGCACTTAACTTGGTTCAAATCTCGACATTTTTTCCCCTTATCTTAGCCAATTTATAAATAGCCTTTTCTCCCTTCTTTCTTTTAAGTTTTTCATACAAACTCTTTAGATATTGTGCTTTTGTTTGCCCAACTGCCTTTTTAACGTCCTTTTTTGCTTGTTTGTAATGTTCAAAAGCCTCATTGTCACTACACTTTGACAAACTCTTATACCATTCTCTTTACTGCCTTTTGCACTTCCTCACTCCACCACCAAAACTCCTTCGAGGGATGTCCACATCTTTTAGACTCTTCAAGTACCTTTTTAGCTACTCCTTTAATTATTGTAGATATGCCCACCCACAAATCATTTGTTGATATATTCATATCCACCTCCCAACCTCCGGCTTTAACCAACTCATCCTTAAACATCAACTATTTTATACCTTTTAAAGTCCACCACTTAATCTTAAGAATTCCGTTTCTCCTAGGCCTACTAGTCCAACTCTTAATCTTGACATTCAACATCACTAACCTATGTTGAGTAGTCAATGCCTCAACAGGAATAACCTTGCAATCCTTACATGTAAAATAATGTCTGAAAATAATGCTTAAAGTATCCCTTTATATAGAATGAAAATGCATAAAACCTTTGGAGAAGAGAATGAGAGAAATACAAAGTTTGGATTAAGAATTAGAGGTGAAGAGCCAGAATGAAATTTAAGCCATAATTATTGTAATGTTTTTTATATCTTCTAATTAAAAAATTAAAACTAATATATGGAGCTATAACATTTTCCAATAGGCTTACGGGCATTTAGCGATATTATGAATTTTTTTACGTGCCTTTGGACTTAACTGCCGTGTATGAACCATAAATTTGGTGGCTATAATTTTAAAAAAAATGTCGTCTTAACTTTTAATCATGGGCAAACTTCTACTAATTGAAATTTACTCTAATCTTTTACTCATCACATCCCTTCAATGTATATTTGTATCGTCATTTTCCACCTCAAAACTATTTGTCCTTCTGCATTGCAATGCAGTTGAGCCCTAATTATTTAGTTGGCTGCTTCATCATATATTACTTGTGGCTTTTGTTGTTTTTGGTAAAGTTTTGAAATGTTTATTCATAGCATTTTTTTTACTCTCACACTCGGCCATTATTTTTCCCAAATGATGAAATGAAAGAAATGGACTACGTGTTCATATATATTCAGTTTCTCCAAAATACATAATACTTTCATTTTAAATGGCAGGGAGAATAACAGCATACTTACCATCTGGAGGCCCATTTGTGAGAATGGATAGTCATGTTTATCCTGATTACATAGTTCCTCCCAGCTATGATTCCTTACTAGGAAAGGTTTGTCAAGGCTTTGGTTCTTTTTATGTTTTTGGCTGTCAGAAAATGCATACATGGCCATTCATGTATATTTTAATTTCAAAATTATTCTAGATAGTTTAGTATAAAGTTTAGTTGGCATTGAAATGTAAAACAAGACATCAAATAAGTAATTTAAGAATTTGGTTGAAAAGAAGATGAATGGCAGTGTCAGGAGGAGTTTCCTGTTTCATTCACAATGATAATTTCATTCTTTGATTTCTCACTTAAGCTATGTTAAAGGTTATATTGTTCTATATCTTGCATTTATTGAGGATAGGGGGTCTGATTTTGTACCTGATGAAGTGGTATAAAATATTTTTCCTTTTGACCTTTGACATGATTGATAATTGAGATTTCTGGTCCTTGTTGAACCAATCCTTGAAAGCTACCATTCATGGCAACTGCTCATCTGAATCTTGAGAATTTTGGCTTTAAAAACAGCTCTGATTGCACTGCAATTTTGGCAATTTATTGTAGCTCATTGTGTGGGCTCCAACCCGAGAAAAGGCAATTGAACGCATGAAAAGAGCACTTGATGACACTATTATTACAGGTAAAATGCCCAAGTTTTCATATTCTGCCCTCTCCTGTCTATGCCAATAATCTGTTAGGATGATAGCAGTGTATTCATTCTTATGTCTAAAGCATGACTGGAATAGTGTTCCAAATTGACCTTCAGGGACAGTGCAGGAGACATAAATATCATATTTTCGGAATGTTTATAAGGGAAATAAAATGTTCAAAATCACAGAACTTTCTCGTTTTGCTTATATTGAACAATTTAGCAGATAGTCGTTGCCCCTCAAGTCATGGTGTGGGCCTTTGTTTCATTTGCAGCTATATTCATGTAACTTTGTACTGGAAAAGCTGTCTTTTCATTCCATCAAACAATTCTTTATTACTGTCTGCTTTATTTTGAATTTTCATGTTATGTAATGAATTTTTGAGTCCCTCTTTCTTTCTCTTTCCAGGAGTTCCTACAACTATAGAATATCATAAACTTATCCTTGATGTTGAGGTAAGAAAGCAATGGACTTTTACCTTTTAATTAAGAAGCCATGGATTATAGTTTTTAACTTGGAGGTCTTATTCTATATTTAATCTTTCCATATATGTCTTGTTCACAGGACTTCAAAAATGGCAAGGTTGACACCGCTTTCATTCCAAAGCATGAGCAGGAGTTACAAGCAGTAAGAGGATGATAAAATTTGAGTTGTGCCTGTTACTTTTCTCGTTTCGATCTTTGATCAGGGACATATAAAGATAACGTTCAATAATATGACAGATTTTTCATTTAGCATTAGCCTCATTTCTTAGTTTTATACACGGCAACAAACTCATCAAATTAAATATAGACCAGGGTTTCCAACAATTTTGGTATTTGCTTCAAATTATGCTGTCAACGGTTTAACATATAATTAAATTCTGGGTATAGAATTAATTTACACCATTCATGATGAATATGTTCAGCTTTAAAACCTAAAAATAGTAGATTGACATGGTAGTTCTTCTTGTTAGTGATCTGTTGTTTTGTTATGATTCTTCTTATTTTCAAGATTCTTGTACTAAAGATATTCTTACAATATTTCTACCTTTCTTTGTATCTGCAGCCACAGAATATTGTACCAGTAAAAGAATTGGCCAGCGCAACGGCTTAGATAGATGATACATCTCTTCCAAAACCAAAGGGCAAGAATTTGTTGAGCTCATTTTAGTCACATTTGAAAAATAGGATAATAGGTTTCAATTACCACTCTTCTTTGGATGTATTGCTTTTCTTTTGGAACTTGTACAATTGAATGCTAGGCATGCAAGACTTCTTTGACATTTTGTTGTATGCGTTCCTATAATTGGTTGTTGCAATTCTTGTAATTTATAAAAAAAAATAGCATGTACTATCTCAGCATATGATTTTTTTTTGATAAAAATTACAACCAGGTGTTTGTTATGACCTTGTTTAGAAATAAATAAATATATTCTATTGGATGTTTTTATTTGAAAAATATGAAAATAACCATTTTATTAACATAAATAGTACTATTAGTCATTAACAATTTCAATATTTTAGTACTTTTTTAGGAAAATTCCAATGAAATTAAAAGAGAAATGAATTACAAAGGAAAGAGAAATTGAGAGAAAGGAACGAAGTAAAGTGATGGACTAAAAATTGTGAGTAATCGAAGGAGAAAAACCTTCTTTTTCTCTGTTAGGTAGGGTCAGGTGGGATGACATGACTTTATTGCACTTTAATATGGTCTGCCTTTTCAATTATAACTGATCTGCCTAAGTTTTCTTTTCCTTTTGTTTGCATCTCTGTCTTCATGTGCCTTTGTTTTTTGCGAATCTTTCTCTTCATGTATTGATTTTTGGTGCTTCACCATTCGTTATCATCTCTTGTTAATAGCTTTGTCCAATGGCATTCGTGAAAGATCATAAAGACATGACTTAAGGTGTAAGAAATGCTTATGGCTTCCCCTTGTCAACTGTGAGAGATGATTAAGTCCTGTCTTTAAGATCAGAATTTCTCTTATCACGTCTTTTTGAGTTTTAGAGGCAAAGATACCCGAAAGGGTTTTTATTGATCATCTTTATGCAGTTTTGAAGTGGGCAGGGATTCACCCTTTCAGAGATGATGATGAAATCAAGAGAGGAGAACATATTGAATTAGAATTTGAAAAGGCGATACAGGAATCAAAGGTGTCTATCATTGTATTCTCTAAAGATTATGCTTCTTCAAGACGGTGCCTTGATGAGCTTGTGATGATCATGGGGCGTAGAAAAATGGTTGCCCACACTGTTCTGCCTGTATTTTATGATGAGGATCCGTCACATGTCTCCTAACAAACAGGGAGTTTCGCTGAAGCGTTTGTTAGACATGAAGAATGCTTCAAGGATAAAATGGTTCAGAGTTGGAGGGAAGCCCTTAGAGAAGCTGCAGATCTTGGAGGGATGGTGAGGGAATTTTTTAGTGGTTCGCTTTGGGATATGTTGTAGCAGTGAGTAGTGAGGCATGAAGATTGAGTTTTTAGCTGAGCTATTAGTTAGTTCAAATTAAAGGCAAAACAACACAGTATATACTATTGATATTGTAATTGTTACATTTTTCATACAATTGAATGAATACGAACAAAGTTCTCTACTCTCATCTAGCATCTTCTTCTTCTTCTTCTTCTCTGCTACCGCCATTTCTTTTTCTGCTATTTCTTTTCTCTTCTCTGCTGCTATATCTTCTGCTGCTGCGAGGAACTTGAGTTCTTGAAGGGGGGAAACAACTCATCCATGAGCCAGAATCATTAAAATTTTCTATTCTATGGGGAATAGGTAGGTTCATGTTGAATTCCTCATTAACTGCTCTCAAGTTACTAACCCAACGATGTACAATTGTTATTTATAATTTGATTTGTAGGGATCGGCCGTTGGCATAATATAACACTATGAGTGTTAAATTCAGATGAAGAAATGAATTTCAATCTAAGTTTGGATTTGACGCCATCTTGTGGGCATGTAAAATTAAAAAAAATGACTGAATTTTAGTGTAATTAGAAACAACCGAACTATATGGTATTAAAGAACAGTAATATTTAAAAATTTTATCTATAAAAGTCTATATCTATTTATAGTTAAAAGGTGAGACAATTTTTATAAAAGTCAGCGAATTTTTAGAAAAATATCGACATAGTAAATGAATTTTTCGAATATATCGATATAGTATTATTATATCAAAGTATATTTTATTATAATTCGACTGTAGAGTTCATATTAATATATATTTTAGCCCAGTTAAATAATTTAGTTACGGAGTTTGAATTTATCTACGCCACATTCATTGCTTTATTAATTATTAATTTTGTTCTTAATTTATAGGTACGAAGAGTGAAATGTGGTCTGAAATGGGTGCAAGTTTGCCTTCAACCTTATCTATCAAACGCTTGGTTGTTGCGGCTTTTCTCTAATAGATGTTAAGAGGAACTTTAAGGCAGTCTAATGGTTAGGTCCAACTGCAAAGGCTTCCTCTTCTTATGCTTTGCAAGATTTTGAATGAAGTAGTGAATTTATACTTTTTAAGTAGGATTTATATTTTTATATTTATTTACTTAAAATAAAACATATTTTACTTTTTTGTATTACTATTCTATATATATAATATAAAATGAAATTTTATTAAAAAAATATGAATTATTCTGCAAAGCATTAGCATTTTAGCTAGTTGTGTAAACAGCGTTTAGATGGGCTCAATTAAATGTCTAATTATTTTTATTTTCTTGATGCCTTAAATAGGAATATGAGGGATTTTCTTCTATTTTTTCACAGAAAAATTACCTTTTTTGGTTTGATTTTATGCCCATCATGTGTTTGTAGAATTGTTTAAGAGAAAATGGGATTTCTCATGTACAAAACTTGTATGATACCAAGCTAATAAGGAAGTAAATGATTCAGGTTTCAAGAATCTCTTGCTTAGTCTGTTGCTTTGACTTCCATCAACTAAGATTCATGAAACTTTTTTGCCTTTCTATAAGCTTTGGAAATGGTAACGTAGGCACAACCTCTTTGGATTATGATGGCTTTTTTCAACATTTTAATTAATATATTCTCAATTCTTATTGGATTGGCATTTCTAAGTTCAATTTGCATATTCCTTTGTTCTTTCTTGTATTCTTTTCTAATCTGACCTTAAATCAACATGGCCTTTTGGACTGTGACTTTGTTTTATTAAAAGAGTAAGTGGGTAAATAATCTAAGGAAAAAAACCTTGTTTTGCCTCCATGGATGTATTTATTCATTTCATTCTTTTGCTATGTTTTATTCTTACTAAGCCTTATTTATTGATCTTTGGTGCCTCTTCATTTTTTGTCCAATGGCTTTGATGAGAGATCCTAAAGACATAACTTTAAGGAGCAAATATGTATATCGCTTCCTCTTGTCTGCTGTTAGAGATGATAAAGCCATTTCTTTAAGATCGGAAAGACACTTCTCTTTCTCTTATCATGCCGTCTTGAGTTTTAGAGGCAAAGATTTTACTGATCACCTTTATACAGCTTTGAAGTGGGCAGGGATTCACACTTTCAGAGACGATGATGAAATCAAGAAAGGAGAAAATATTGAGCCAGAAATTGAAAAGGCGATAGAGGAATCAAAGGCATCAATCATTGTATTCTCAGAAGACTATGCTTCTTCAAGATGGTGCCTGGATGAGCTTGCAATGATCATGGAGCGTAGGAAAATGGTTGGTCACATCGTTCTGCCTGTCTTTTATCATGTGAATCTTTCACTTGTCTCAGAACAAACTGGGAGCTTTGCTGAAGCGTTTGTTAGACATGAAGGATGCTTTAAGGATGAAATGGAGAGAAGCCCTTAGAAAAGCTGCAAATCTTGGAGAGATGGTTCTAGGAGATAGGTGAAGTCTCAAAATTTCTTAACTCTTATACATTCTGGTGTTTATATGTCATGTAGTCTTGAAATATAAAAAAATTAATAGCTAAAATTAACTAATGGTCGAAAAGTCTGGATGATATTTGGGGAAAGTATCTGATTTTGGTGATATCTGGGAAATGCATCCATAAAATACCCATCTTAATAGAATGGAAACATGCGTGGTCTGTTAATTATCAAGTGGCATCTTTTGTCCTTATTTTGAGCAAATATTTAATTTACTTGCCTTGTTTGTGTAGTTTAGCACACTACCTGCTTATGTAAAATTACTCTGATCATTTCATTCTTTAACTCCATCAATAAGATTTACGAATTTAGTTGCTTATGCAATTTTATCAGCCCTTAATTTTAATTTTCATTTTCAACTCAATTTGTGGATATGAAGCACAATTTATTCAAGACATGGTTGCAGAGGTTGGACATAAACTGAATCGCACATTATTACATGTGCCTGTTTATTTAGTTGGTATAGATTATCTTGTGGGAAAAATCAACGAGTGGTTACATAGATCAATTGATGGTAACGTCGCAATAATATATGGGGGTTTGGAGGAGTTTGTCAGGCCACCAAGTCCAGAGGAGAAGATTAATGAGCTGAATTCAAAGGCCAAGTCCAGTAAACAACCCAAGAAGGAAGCAGAGCCAGTTGACTGAGCATTTTAATTTTAGTATTGATAACTAGTTTAGCTTATAATAATCACTTGAGCATAAATGAAGAAGAAGAAGAAGAAGAAATGAAGTCAAACTAACTTCTATAATATTTTAGTGTTTTGTTTCCACGTAATATACATATCTTAGTTTTGGTATACCTACTTCCTTTAATTATCTCTTAATTCAATTTTTAACTCCATAAAATTATTAAAATAATAAAATCATCAAAATAATTGATTTAATTATTTTAAAGCCTTATTATCTAACAGTAAAATTTTATTTTAAGAATACAGGGACATTTTTGTAATTTTTATCATTTTAAAATTCTTTTCAAAATTATTGATTAAATCCATATCTCGATTTAATTTTCCTTTTTTTATGGCTTATCTAACTTTATTTCTACCAATTTTAAATACCCAGCCACACATCATATCATACATAATCAAGTGTATATATATTTTTATATATAAATTATAGAAAATTAGAACATAAAATTTCAAACATTACCCTATTTACTTAATAAAGGCGCATTTTTATCATTCAATATATATTAGATATGTGATATTACATTTAATCTCAAATACTTAATTAATTGATAAGATTGTCCTTGGTATAAAAGTATTATTATAATGATCATAAAATGTGAGAAACTTTTCATGTGTAATTATACCTATACCAAAACTAGTCCTTAGTCGTTGAATGTTAATAAGTAGGACATCATTAATACAGTTAGACTAGTACATGTTATATTGCTTGATCATAATTAAGCAATTTGTTCTCATAAATTGTAGACATGGTGATATTAATAGTTAACATGTTATTGCTTGCTAAAAGTAGTCAAGTATATAGGATGAACCGTTATGAGACTATCAAGTGGTAAACTATTTATTGTCAATGATGTTGCCTCATCATGTAATGGTACATTAATCCTTAGACTTGAGATATTCAACTTGTATCTTGAATATGAATTGATATACTTTGACAACAATCTTCAGTTGCTCATAAAGATGTTGATTGGGTATATCATGAAGTATTTGAAGGTAATTGAATGATCAACAAAGAATTCAACACTCTTAATAGTAGGGCAGTATGCCTAAAGCCTCCTGGAGAGATCATTACTTGAAAATCCTTGGTCGAGATAGATAAGATTTGAAGAAAGTATTCAAGGTCGAATCTTATTTAGTAGTGGATCTCATAGTACAAGAAACAACTATTTGGGTTGGATGTGGCGTAGCCAATCTAGTTGGACTTGACACATAGATCATATTCACAACAAAATGTGGTATAGGATGGTGAAAAGATAAAGATGTAAGTAAATTGTGTGTGCAAGGTTATAAGTCAAACCAATTGACTTTCTAATCCTTTGGGTGGTCATGATGTATAGCCAGACATCGCTCATAATCTATTAGAATAAATGATAACTGATGGAGATCAATTTAGAATTACTATAGAGAATCCTAGTTTGACTAGGATTAGTTGAGTTCCAATTGAATTAAGATTCCTGATCACATTCTAATTGTCAACATGATGGGAAACCTACTAGGTCACTCACCAAAAGAAATAAAGGAGAATGTAAAATGGGCTTATGGATATGATCCATATTTAAGGGAGAAAAAATTAATTAAGTCCGTAAAGGGTTATTGATATTGAGCTTTAAATTAGCTAGTTTAATTAAATGCCCAATAAATTAATTAATTAAGCTTGGACGAACATCCTAGACAGAATATAATGCATTTTTGAAAATTATTATTTTTTTATGATAAGGGATAAAATAATTTTTCATGTAAGATAGTACAATCATTTTATGAAAAATATTATTAATCCTATTTAATTAATAATAATACAATCCTTATACAATAATGGATATAATTCTTAATTAAATAAATAAATAACAATATCATACTCTCTATATGATCAGGTTTAATAAATCACTATAAGGAATCTTAAGAAGCCAAAAGATCCTAATTAACTTACACTCAAATCGGCCACCTTACTTCTTTCTCTACAAAAGCTGACTTGCTTGTCCAACACAAAGGCAATTCAGTCTAAACATCGATTGCTCCCTTATAGCTTTTTTGCTTTACTTTTTGTGTGGACTATTAATAGAAACAAGTCTATTTTTAATTGTTACGGTTTGCTATAACTCAATAAATATATAATAGAATTTTTCTCTCCGCAAAAAAAAACTTCATAAATAAGGTAATATGATTTCTACCTCTAGTTAGATTTTATTCCAAATTAAATTCATAGGTTTTATTCCAAATTAAATTCATAGCTTGGGTTTTAACTGAATACAATTCATTCTTTGAATGGTGCCAAACACAAAAATCCTCACAAGAAAATCTTCAGAGTGGAATATTAAAAATAATTTTGGTTTCTCTGTGGAAAGTATCTATTTTTATATTCATATTAATAAATTTTATATGATAGATAAATCATTTAAATACATACAATTGAAAAAGAGCTCTTTCTTTTAATTAAAAAATAGAAATTTGAAAACATAAAGATATTGTTAGAAGTCACTTTTTTCGAATTGATTAACTTATTTTGAGAAACTTACAAAAATAACTTAAAAAGAAAAAAAATATAAATATATGTTGTACAAATAAAAATGTGCAAAAATATTATATTAGTATTTGTTTATAAAATAATATTTTTATAAATATAAAATTATAAAAGAATATATAAAAGAATAAAGTACTATAAAAATAAATTTTAAAAAAATTAATATTTATGTAATTTCCTCTTTATTTATTTATAAGAAATCAACATGGGTAAAATAGCACAATTAGGCCCAAAATTGAATATTTGATTCCACTGGCCGCCAGTGATAAGAAAAATGTTTACAAAACCTATTTTAAAATAAATTTTACTGTCAAAATTTTTTTTAAAAAAAATACTAAAATTAATATTTTTTTAAAAAATATCTTGCTTTTTACTAAAATAAATTTTTTTAAATACATCTCTCTCTGCACTACAAATAATATTTTACTTTAATTTTTTAATTTTTAATTTTTAAACTTTACTATTAAATAAATATATTTCACTTGTTATAGCTACTATGCCTTTTTCTTTCACGAAAATGTATTTACTATTTTCTATTCTGACCCTTTCAACTTCAATCTCCTTCAACTCTTTAAATAATTCTCTGTCATAGGTCATGTGACTTATACAACCATTATCGATCAACCAAGATTCACTTGAATTTTTGCTAGAAAAACAAGTTGCAATGAAGAGCTGATCATCTTCTTCTTGATCGGCATTTTGTGCTTCTACCATTTGTTGGTGAGTTTTTGCTTTGCAAATTACTGCCGCATACCCCATTTGGTTACATTTGTTGTATTTTGCATCAGGTCTCCTCCAACATTTGAGATGAGAATGAGATTTGCCTCCACAATATTGACATGGTGGAAATCTTCCTTTTTTATTGTTGCTACTATTATTTTTGTCAGCAGCAACTTCATTGTTTGCAACCATTGTCTTTTTGCCTTTCTTTTTTCCTTGCCACTAAATTGATGCTTTGCTTGCAAAGCTCCTTCAATTATCCCTTCTTGTCTTATGATCCTTCTTTGTTCAGAAGCCTGCAAAGCATGAAGCACTTCTACCAAGGTAATACTTGACAGATCCTTAGCATTTTCTAAGGAAGAAATGGAAGCTTCAAACCTCTTCGGTACAGTAACATGGATCTTTTGCACAATTCTAGAATCAGGAAATTCAGTACCAAGCAATTTTACCTGATTTGCGATGCCAAGAAGTTTGTCAGAGTACTCTTTGATAGTTTTTGACTCCTTCATCTTGGGTACTTCAAATTCCCTTATGAGATTCAACACTTTCATTCCTTTGATCCTCTGATCACCTTGGTATTCATCTCGAAGATATTTCCAGATGGCATGTGCTGATTCCAAAGTCATGATTCAGTTGAAAATTGAAGGTGAGACTGCAGAGAACAAATAGGCCTTCGCCTTTGTCTTCATTGTTTATCTTTCTTTGTGATTCTTGAGTTGAGCCATAGTGGGATTGTTAGGTAGAGCAGGAACTTGGAAGTCTGCTTCTTCGATAGCTTTCCAGACATCCAAAGCGTCAAGATAGGCCTCCATACATACTGCCCAAACCTGATAATTCTCCCCATTGAAGATTGGTGGAGCAATTGAAGAAAAACCTGCTTCAGTATCCATAAATTGAAGGGTTAATTTCTGTAAGGGCAGGGTCAGTGTTTAGGTGCTCCCAAAAACTCACAAAGACACTCACAAGTCCCTTAAGAAGGGAGTTTTGATACCAATTGTTGTTATTTTAAAAATAAACAAGTAAGAAAATAACATTAAAATAGCTAAGAACTAAGGAGAACTTGACGGCAAAAGTCTAAAGATTTTATTCAGCAAAAATTTATTTAAATACAAGTGAAAACTTAACTGAAAATGAGAAAATATCTACAAAAAATATCGCTAAGACAACTTGAAAATAAAATAAGCAATTAACTAAAACAAAATCAGAAAATTATAACTGGAATTCTAAAATCATGAAAAAATATTTTTGAGATATTTCCATATCAGAAAATCTGCAGCTTCTTGAGACAAACTTCTAACAGAATGCTTCAAAGATGAAATGGTTCAAAGTTGGAGAGAAGCCCTTAGAGAAGCTGCAGATCTTGGAGGGATGGTTCTGGGTGACAGGTAAAGTCTCCAAAACTTCTTAATTATTCTTACACATTCTGGTGTTTATATGTTATGTAGTTTTGAAATATAAAAATTAATAGCTACAACTAACTAACGGTAGGAAAGTCTGGATGATGTTTCAGGGAAGTTTGGTTTTGGTGAAATTTAGGGAATGCACCAGTGAAATATGTAAATGTTGGTAAATAAGAAAGAAGAAAAGGATTACTTGGACATAAACATGGAAATCAAAAGGAGCCCATGAACAATAAAATTGAAATAAGCAATGGAAGGTTACAGAGCTTCAAAATAGAACTATAAAACTTTGAAAATTAAATTGGAAGTTTAACATTTTTTATTCATTGATCTGATACTTCTTTTTATATTACAAACCACAAGAAAAGCTTAATAATTCAAAAATACAATCATTAGGCTTACATAAACATTACATGAGCAACAACTACATACAAAATTAAGTGGCTTTAACAGTAACTTCTTTCCCCTCCAAAATATATAGCCATCATACACTTTTAGTAGTAGATTTTCTTAACAAAATAAATGTCATATCCATCAGCAAACTCATAAGACAACATCAACAAAATATCCTTCTAAATAGAATGTTAATATGCTTATTGGTTTCTTAATATTCTGAGCAAACATTCATTTTACTCTGGCCTTTTGTTTGTGTAGTTGACCACACCATAATTACTTACGTAAAACTTTTATGATCATACTTTTTTTTATTAATTCAAACAATGGAATTTAGGCATTTAGTTGTTTTGCAATTATACGAGTCCTTAATTTTAATTTTCATTTTAATTTTAATTTTTAGATATGAAGGGAAATTTATTAAAGACATTGTTGCAAAGGTTGAACGTAGATTGAATTGCGCAATATTATATGTGCCTGTTTGTTTAGTTGGTATAAATTATCAGGTGAGAAAAATCAATAGGTGGTTACAAGATAGATCAACTGATAACATAGCAATAATATATGGAATTGGTGGCATCGGGAAGACAACCATAGCCAAGGTTGTTTTTAACTCAAACTATCATCGATTTGATGCTTCTAGTTTTATTAAAGATGTAAGAGAGACTTCAAAACAACCAAACGGTTTGGTTAAATAGCAGGAGCAACTTCTTTCAAATATCTTAAAGACTGAAAATAACAAGATTTATAATTTTTATGAGGGAATTACCAAGATTACAAATGCTCTACAATACAAAAGTGTGCTTGTTATTCTTGATGATGTGGATGACAAGGACCAGTTCAATGCAATTATTGGATCTCAGGATCAACTTTATCAAGGAAGCAAAATCATCATAACAACTAGAGATAAACAGTTGCTGAGCTCACATAACGTTTTTGTAAAGTTTGAAGTTGGTCCTCTTGATTTCAATGAGTCACTTCAGCTATTCAGTCAGCATGCATTTCACGGAGAGCATCCTACTGAAGATTACAAGCAGTTATCCAAGATTGCAGTGCATCATTGTGGTGGGATTCCATTAGCTCTTGAGGTCTTGGGCTCTTCTCTATATGACCATCCTGAAAATTTTTAGAGAAGCGCATTATCAGAACTAGAAGCCATTGGTGATGTTAAAATCCAAAGGATTCTTAGAGTAAGCTATGACTCCTTGCAACATGATCGAGACAAAAACTTATTCCTTGACATAGCATGTTTTTTCATTGTAAAGAACAAATATTACGTGGAAATGATAGTAGAAGGCAGTGATTTATATAGAAAATTTGGAATTCAAGTGCTCATTGATAAATGTCTAATAATAATTGAAGGCGAAATAGTGATGATGCATCAATTGCTCAGAGACATGGGAAGAGAAATTGTCCGCCCAGAATCACCTGAAGATCCTGGAAAACGTAGTAGATTGTGGCGCCACAAGGATGCATTATTTGTATTGAAGAAAAAAACGGTGAGGAAAAAAAATATATTGCATCACATGTATAATCCTTATGCCTATGTCTGTTCACTTGATTTCTTACATTCACTTTGATTTAAATTTGATTTTCATTGTTTCCAATGCAGGCAACAGAAACTGTTAGAAGCTTTATCTTTGACCAATAGCAAAATGCAGCCTCATCAAATCAAGTAGACAAGAATACTGAAACGTTGGCAAAAATGAGCAATCTAAGATTGCTCCATCTCAATAAAGTAAAGCCAAATGGAGGCTTTAAGGCTTTTCCAAATGATTTAGTGTGGTTGTACTGGCATGGATTTCCTTTGACTTGTATACCAAAAAAAATTTCCCTGGAAGATCTCATTATTCTTGATTTGTGCAACAGCAATCTTGAACGAGTTTTTGAGGGATGTCAGGTATGATAGTCCTCTCTCTCTCTCTCTCTCTCTCTCATGACTCATTAATCAATAACTAATTTCTTTTTTTTTCCTTAAAATAGAAACTTGCAGAGTTGAAAGTCCTTGATCTCAATCATTCCCTTAGTCTTGTAAGTACCTCTGACCTGTCGGGATTGCTTAAACTCGAAAAGATGATTCTTAAAGATTGCATAAACTTGATTGAGGCCCATCAATCTATTGGAAAACTACAGAGATTAGTCTTATTAGATCTGGAAGGCTGTGAAAGTCTTAAAAAGCTTCCTCGGGAAATTGGTCTGTTGGAATCACTGGACCAACTTATTTTGTCTGGATGCTCCAACCTTGATGAGCTTCCTGATGTCGAGTTGCAGAAGTTGAAGTATTTAAGGGGTTTTCACATGGATGGCACTGTCAAAGATTAATCACGATCATGTTTATCACCATTAGCTCATTGGCTTGTCTGCCAGGTTCCTTGGTGGATTTAAGCCTTTCTGATTGCAATATAACAGATGATGTTATTCCTGATTATGTTAGTTGTCTGCCGTGCTTGAAATGGCTAGATCTTAGTGGAAACCCAATTCATACCCTACCAGAAAGTGTGAAAAGCCTTTCAAAGCTTAAGTTTCTTTTTGTAAGAAGTTGCAAAAGCCTCCAATCACTACCAGTGCTCCCAATAAACTTATTTTTGTTGGAGGCAAGATCATGCATATCACTAGAAAAGATTGGAAATCAACCTAACCGTGTGCATTTATAGAGATGCGGCAGATATATTCTTGATGGTTGTGTAAAACTAGTTGAGGTTCAAGGTTTCTTCAACTCACAACTGCTAAGAGATTTTAACAGTGAAACAATCAATAATATGCACTTATTCAATGCGGAATCTGCGGAAGGAGTAAAAGCGAAAATGATGAATTCTTTAACTAAGACATCAAGGATAACACCTCCCCAGGTACTTTCTCCTCTTTTATAGCATCACCAATATGCTGTCTTTTTTTTTTTCTCTATAACGATCAGGCAAGTTTTTCATTTTGCTTTTGCATTATATGTTCATGCTTTAAATAATGAATCCAACTATTACAGGTTATATATGAAGGCGGCATATTTAGCATTTTTCTTCCAGGGTGTGAAATTCCAAGTTGGTATATCCATGGAAATATACCATCATCATTCTCCTTTGTTGTGCCTCAACTGCCTGGAGGTCATAAGATTTGCGGCATGAATTTATGCATTGTATATTGTGATATTGGTAAATGTGCCATATTTATTCCGCCTGAAGTTGAAATCTGGAACGGCAAAGAGAATTTAATTTGGACTTATAATCCAGTGCTATATGGCAAGCCAAGGGGTGATGAAGATATTCTTTGGTTTAGCCATTGGAAATTTGGTGATCAGCTGGAAGGTGGGGGTCTAGTGTTTGTGAACGTCTCAGTGGTTGATAAGTTTCCTTGTCGGGTTTAAGTGATTGCCAAATTTGGGCATGATAATAAGTCTACTATGAAAAGAATAATATATTTATTCTATTTACACTGAAAAAACCACATGAAATATTATAATACTATTGCCTTTTTTTTTAATATACTAGGGAGGGGAGGGGTAGGTTTATGTTGGACTCATTAACTACTCTTATGTTACTAATTCAATGATATATAATTGTTATTTGTAATTTGATTTATAAGGATTAGCCATTAGCATGGTATAACACTACGACTTTTACATTCATTGCTTTACTAATAATTTAACTTGTTCTTAATTTATAGGTAAGATGATTGAATTCAAATATTCATTGAAGAGTTGGTCAGAAAAGCTCAATTTGAAGAGTTGATTGTTGCAGCTTTTTTTCTACTAGATGTTAAGAGGATATATATATATATATATATAATAGAGATGGAAGGTATGATTACATATGCTTTGCAGCATAAAAAAATTTCTTATTGTTCTTTTTTATTCCAAGTAAAGAATGTAATTGGATTTATCAAGTATAAATTGTGAAATTTTTCTTCTTAATCTTGATTTGAGTTAAATTTTTTTTAATATAGAAATGAAAATGCCAATTTTAAAAATTGTCAGCTATTTTAATTCACACGCAAGTTTAACATTGTCTTATATACATTTTTTATGTAATACGACACCATGTTAATTTTTTTTTAGGTTTAATGCAGTTAATTTTTTTTTAGGTTTAATGCATCCCTCGTCCTCTAAACTTAGGTAATTTTAGTCATTTTGTCCCCACTACTATTCGAGTAATTATTTTTTCTCTCATATTTGTCTTTTTCATAATATTTTAATCCTAATTTAGCATTAACAGACAAATCTTAGCCCGGATTTTGCACATGCTCTAATATTAATGACGCCAAAAAAATGATGAAAAATAAATTTAAAATAACAAATTTTACAAACTTAAATATTTGTAGAAATCAAAGATCAAGAACATAGAATATCAAAAGTAACAGAGAATTATAGAGAGCAAATGAGAAAAAATATCTATAGATTGAATAATACTTCTCAAGCCATCTGAATACAGAGGGTAAAGTTTATATATGTATAAAAAGTCTAATTACTAAAATGTCATCTTCCTAGAACTGAAATTACAATAATAAACTACACAATAAAATAAAATACTATATATTACAATATTCCCCCCTTAAGATGGAGGTTGGTGGTGAACCAAACCCATCTTGGACAATAAGAAATAATGAGTTTGACACTGAGAGATTTGGCGAAGAGATATGCCAGCTGACTTTTGGATGGCACAAACACAGTAGCAATAAAACCTTCCTTTACTTTATTCCTCACCAAGTGACAACCAATGTCTAAATACTTTGTTCTCTCATGAAAAACTAAATTAGCTGCTATATGTATGGCTGCTTGGTTATCACAAAGTAAAGAAATAGGCAGTTGTACATTAATACCAAAATCTCTAAGCAAGTAAGAAGCAAAAAGAATTTCACAAATAGTAGAAGTCATGTTTCTATACTCAGCTTCAACAAAAGATCCGGAGATTGTAACCTATTTCTTAGTCTTCCAAAATATAATAGCAGACCTCAAAAATAAACAATAATCAGTAAGTGACTTTCTGGTTTGAGTACATGCCCCCCAATCGGCATCTGAATAGGCAGATAATTGAAGAGAATTGTGAGAAGAGAAGAACAAAACAGTAGAAAGAGAACCTTTTAAATACCTCACAAGATCAAGTGCAGCATCCCAATGGCACTGCCTTGGAGCAGCCATATGTTGACTAAGCTTTTGTGTAAAATATGATAAATCTGGTCTTGTAAGACTCAAAAACATTAAATGCCTAATTAATCTTCTGTATTTTTGAGGATCAGAATAAAGAAGTGAAGAAGATTCAAAAAACTTGACACCAGCAGGAAGAGGCATTTTGGCAGGTTTACAAGTAGTCAAACCAGTGTCTTCCAACAAATCTACAATGTATTTCATTTGATTAATATATAAACCAGCTGGTGTTCTATGAATCTCCAAACCAATGAAATATTTTGCAGGGCCAAGATCTTTAATAGAGAAAATATCATCAAGAAAAGCTTTGACAGACTGAATTTGATCTTCATTTGTACCAGTTATGAGCAAATCATCAACATAGACAATCAAAAGAATAAAATGACCATTGGATGATCTAGTAAATAGGCAGCGATCATTGGATGACTGGAAAAAACCTATAGAATTCAGTTTAGTGGTTAACTCTAAGTTCCACTGTTTAGATGCTTGCCTAAGTCCATAATAAAGACTTTTGAACTTTACAAGCCATATTAGGGGCAGAGGCTGCATAACCTTCAAGTAAAGACATGAAAATTTCATCATCTAGAAAACCATGAAGACATGCATTATTTATATCAAGTTGATGGATAGACCAGTGTTTTGCAGCAGCAATGGCTAAAAACAGTCAAACAGTAACCAATTTTGCAACAGGGGAAAAACTATCGAGGAAGTCAATATCCTCTATTTGGTTATAACCCTTAGCTACTAACCTAGCTTTGTATCTCTTCACACTCCCATCAACTTTAAACTTTACCTTATAAACCCATTTACACCCTATGGGCTTTTTGACATGAGGCAAAGAAGTAAGAGCCCAAGTATTGTTCTTTTCTAAAGCAACTAGCTCTTTATTCTTAGCCTCAACCCAATGTGGGTCTGTTTTAGCTTGACTATATGTAGTGGGTTCCTTAACAGTAGATACAGAAGCTAGAAAATGCATATGAGTTAAATTTAAGTAAGGTAAAATAGAATTAGGAAAAAGATGCGAGGGGTAAGTTATAGTTGATGGAGGCATATTAGGTAAAATAAATGGAGTTGAAATATTTGAAACAAAATCTTGCATCCATCTGGGTTTAGAAATAAACCTAGTACTATGCCTGAGGGGAACAACCACATCATTATTGGGGGGAAGAGCAAAAGCAGATGAAACAGAATTAGATGGAGGAGCACAATAAGAAGCAGAAGTAGAAGAAGAAGAAGAAACAACAACAGGCGTAGATGAAGAAGAATCAGAAAAAGAATCAGCAATAGGAGAAACAATAGGTAATATAGGAGAAGTACAAGAAGTGGATGAAGTATGAAAAAGAAAAACCGTTCAAAAAATTGAACATCTCTAGAAATGAACAAAGAATGAGAATCTAAATTCTATAGTTTGTAAGCTTTTTGACCAACTGCATATCCTACAAAAACGGATTTAAATGCTCTAGGATCAAATTTATCTTTAGAAAGTTTAGTATTAGTAGCATAACAAAGACATCCAATGACTCTAAGCAAACTGTAATCAGGTTTCTTGTGATGCAGTAGTCCATAAGGAGTTTTCCAACCAAGAACAGAAGTGGGTAATCTATTGATTGTGTGTGTTGCAGTAAGAATAGACTCACCCCAAAACTTCTTAAGAATACCAGATTGAAACAATAAAGCCCTAGCAGTATCAAGAAGATGTTTATGTATTCTCTCAACAATAGCATTTTGTTGAAGAGTACAAGGAGTAGTTTTTTAATGTAAAATGCCATTATGTAAGAATAGATGTTGGCGAGAAGTATTAACAAACTCAGTCCCATTATCTGTTCTTCTACATTTAATTTTTGATGAAAACTGAGTGTGGACCATAGAAATAAAATGTTATAAATGTTGATAAGTTTCAGTTTTATGTTTGAGAAGAAAAGTCCAAGTGGTTCTACTGTAATCATCAACTATGGTAAGAATATAATGAGCACCTGAAAGAGCAAGCAGAGGATAAGGACCCCAAAGATCCATATGAACAAGATCAAAAATGCTAGCAGACTGGGAGTGACTTGATGGAAAAGGAAATCTATGTTGCTTAGACAAAGGACAAACAGAACAAACTGAAAACTCAGAAGAATCAAAAGCAACAACAATATCTAGATGTTCAATCTTAGTTTCAGAAGTATGATGCAATCTTTTATGAATGAGATCAAATGAAATAACATAAGAAGTATTTTTGTTAGCTGAAACAGAAGTTATACAAGAAGTATTAACCTTATTTGCAGTAACAAGATTCAAAACAGTAGAAGACTTATTCTTAAAAGAATCAGTGACATGACTAAGAAAACTAGATTTATCTAAAATGTAAAGACCAGCATGAATCTTCCCCACAGCAATGATTTTCTCAGTCAAGGGGTCCTGAAAAAAACAGTGTTCGATAAAAAACAATTTTGGATATTAAGGTCTTGAGTAACTCTATGCACAGAAAGTAAATTATATTTGAAGTTTGGAGCAAGTAAAACTTTATGAATAGCAAGCTTGAGATGCAAAACTATAATACCAGTATGATGTATTAAAGTAGTTATTTTATCAGGTAAATGGAGAATTGTAGGTGAAGGTAGAGACACAAGATTGGTCATTTATTTAGATGCAAAACTCATATGATTAGAAGCACCTGAATCTATTATCCAGAAACTACTAACTTCACAGTCAAACAAAAAAGACACAGAGGTAAGAGCAACAGGCATACCTGCAAAATTGGTGTAATCCATACACTGCACAGCATTAGCAACTGGAGCTTCCAACAAAGCTTTGCCTTGAAGACATGTATGTACTTCTTTTTCAATCAAAAAAGCAAGATTAACAGTCCAATCACCCTTTGTTAAACAATAAACTGAATTAGTACCTGCCTCATCAATAGAATGAGCTACTTGTCCCACAAATCTAGGCTGACCTCTTCCTTGTTGTTTTTTAAGATCATTGTACCAGTCAGGATAGCCAATCAACTTAAAACAACTATCCCTCTCATGACCCTTAGTATTACAATATGTGCAAAACTGATCTAGTTTTTTTATTGAATGATCCCTTCTTAACAACATCTCTACCTGTAACATAACTATTTCCTCTAAAAGCCAAAGCACTAACTTCTCCAGAGTCTGTGAACACATTATGAACCTCCCTCTGTTTCTCAACTCTCAACACCATATATTATGCCTTGTTTATCAAAGGCAATGGCTCTATAAGCAAAACTTGATTCTTAACATGATCATATTGCTTATCAAGTCCCATAAGGAACTGCATCAGTTTAGTTACATTCATCAAGTTCTCACTCTCCCTAGCAGTACCACAATTACATGCACGAATCCTGATAAGACAGGCCAACTCATCCCAAAGCTTAGCTAGCTTTGTGTAATAGACAGTAACATACTCCCCTGAGAAATAGAAGCTATTTCTCGTTGAATCTTATAAACCATAAGACCATTACTCTCACCAAACCTATTAGCCAGCTCATTCCAGAGCCCTTTAGCAGTATCAGAATATATGAATGACTCAACTAAATTCTTAGAGATAGAATTTAGTAACCAAGACGAGACCATCAGTCAACCTTCTTCCAGACAAAATAATCAGGAGACTCACCATCACGAAACAACAGCATCATCCACAAACCCTAATTTTGTCTTAGCTCCTAAAGCGATTTTCATAGCACGACTCCAAGTAAAATAATTGGACTCAGTTAAGGTAGAGGTCACAAAAATCATACCAGGGTGATTAGATGTTTGTAGATGCAACGAATCTCCATGATCGCGATCACTATTACCTCGCTAATTGGTTGTCCAGCCGTAGCTTGTGGCTAAGGATTTCCTCCATTTTCAACTTCTCCAGTAGGATCCATAACAGTAAAAACATATTAGATTCAAATGAAGAAAAAACAAGAATTAAGGTTTTCGATATGCAGAAAACAAAACTCAATCTGACAAGAATCGAGCAAAAGAGTGTAAGAAAATACTAGATCAACAAAAAAAAATGAAAATCTAAAACGAATCACAGGCAAAATTGTTCTGATACCATGTAAAAATTAGAGATCAAGAACACAGAATATCAAGAGTAACGGAGAACTATAGAGAGCAAATGAGAAAAAAAATATGTAGATTGAATAATACTTCTCGAACAATATGAATACAGAGAGCAAAGTTTATATATATATACAACTGAAATTACAAGAATAATACATAATAAAATATAATACTATTTATTCCAATAATATTAAAAAATAAAAAAATATTAAAATTTTAAAAGATGATAAACCCATATTGGTTTCATCAATTAATGCCATCATCACCAATGGCTTCTTCTTCCACCAAGAAATAGCTGTGTCTCAGTCTATGCAAAAACCCAATTCTTTCTCAACTCTTCTTCCACCATGAAAGAGGAGCTCTGCATAGATATCGACCCACCGATTTGAGAGAACATCGCCACTGTTGCAGATTGACAAACCAAATTGGGGTTAGGAATGGACATCAACGAGTCGCCAGTGTCTCTTGTTGAAAGCTGAGAGAGGCACGAGGAAGGAAATTAAAAGTGTAGTTATTAAGGAAATACTCTTTGAATTGGGTATTTGATTTTTTTATTGAATTTTAAATTTTGAGAGAGACAGAGAGCAAAATCCTCTACTGAACAATAATGAAATGAAAGACATAACAAAAACTAACCGTATTTGCTCTTCTTCACTTTTCTTTCTTTTTATTCCTTCAAATTTGCCTTTTTTGTAGAGACTTTAAATGCAAATCAATCTCTCATAAGTGCCCAAAATCTGCTCTCAACAAACCAAAATTTTGCACAAATTGGATTGTGGATTTTAAATTTTAAATTTTTGTCTTTTTATTATTTTTTTCGAATTTTTCTGGATTTAGAATCCAAATCATCTTGGCAATGGAGCATGTGAATGCCATTTGGTGATTGAATAAGTTGGGTTTTGGTTTAAGTTTTAAGAAGTTTAGGAAATGATGGAGATTTTGGGATTTTAGAAGGAAAAGGAAAAAATTTGCAGAGATCAGAGATGGATACAACTGATTGAAGGGCACTTTCGATATTTTATAATATATACCAGCAAATTTCATTGTATTCACGTTCGGGAAGGAAATGAACTTCACACTTTCTGCCACATTGGCAATTAAGGTTTGAAATGTTATGAAAAATGTTAATTGATGTACAAAATAATTACTCAAATAATAAAAGAAGTAAAATGATTAAAGTTATAAAGTTTAAAGTTTTTTTAATATAAATTTAAGAGTATTAATTTTAAAAATTAGCTCTTAAAATTAAAATTTAGATTTGAAATTTCTTATACTTTTTTTTGTTATTGTTATAGGGTAATCTTAACGTAAATTTTTGTTACAAATAGAATTGAATATACATTTTTTTTTTACCTCAACTATTCTAAACGTTTGTTAAAATCGCATTTTTAATATAAAATAGATAACGGGATTATAAACTTGAATTATAAAATCAACTTGTAAAATCATAAGATTAAGATTGCATTACCAACTAAACCAACCTTTATAGAGGCAATATGAACCAAATGTGAAGTTTAAAGTTTAGCATGTAAATGACTACGAATCTCTTCCAACTCTATAATGTTTCGATTGTTTTGATAAAAGTGAAGGAAAATGAATAAGGAAATAAAATTCAATTTCATTTCGTTGTTAGTGAACGAGAATGAGAGATGAAAAGTAGTGAAATTAAGAGAAATTGCATTTTTTTTCTTCTTCCTTCATTTAGTAACTATACACAAAATAAGTGCAAGAAAGTAATGCAATATGGTGAACTTCCATTAGCTCATGAACTTTGTGCTTCTTTTCTATTTGGATTTACGAAGAAAAACATTAAAGAAACCAGAAGATATTAATGATGGTAAAATCATTTAACAACAAGGGCGAAGCTACTTATTATGGAAGGGGGCAACTGCCCCCCTTCTCTTTTTTTTTTTTAAATAATATATATTTTAAAATTTATTAAAATTTTTAAAATTTTTTGTTTACCCCTCTTAAAATTTAGCTTATAGAAGAAAAATAAAAATAAATCCTAATAGATATTTTTTTTCCTAAGCAGTATTTTTCTTATAAACAAATTGAAAAAAAAAATTGATATTTTCGAATGCAAGAAAGAGAAAGAAAAAAGAAATTTACAAAAAGATAAAATTTTTAACTAAATTAATTTGAACTCATTCAATGAATTAAAAAGATAAAAAAAATTTCAAAAAAAGAACTAAAAAAAAATTAAAGTGCAATAAAAAGAATGAAAAACGAAAAAGAATATAAACTTAAAATCTTTAAAATTTTTAAATCTATTTTTATTTTCCTTTTTTAAAATTTTTTTGTTTAAGATTTTAATTTTATTATTTTTACTTCTATATTATTACGTGATAATTTTAACTTCAATTATTTATTAAGAGACTATTTATAATTTAATATTTTTCTTCTTTCGGTCATTTTTATATATCATCAGATAAATTTAAAAATATATATACATAAATATATTAATATATTTTTTAATTAATTTAATTTTTTTATAGATAAATATGGCCTATTAATAAATTAACAAATTTATAAAATAAAAATTATATATGAATAGTACATCGAGCAACAAAATAAAATAAAAAAACTAAAAAACTAAAATTGTAAGAGAATTATTTTGCCCCCCTTCCCTTTAAATTCTAACTTGGCCCCTGTTTAACAATCTACTATTAAAGTGATCACAAGTTACAACAAAAAGTAGGCAATAACCCTTTTTTTTTAATAAAATGTTCATATTATTTATTCTTATTATTGTTAAACCGTAAAAAACATACTTATGGGATATATACTATCCAAATTAACCGAACCCATTACAACAAATCTAAAAAATGCCCCATGATTATGTGAAAAAATCCCAAAACTACAGTACAACCAAAATAAAAGCAAACTAATAAACAAAACCAAGATAACATTCTTTTGGTAATAACCCTTAAAAGATTTTGAATGATAAGAGTGAATTTATACTCATTATATTTTTTAAAAAAAAAGAGTTTAAAATATTCTTATGATCTTATATCTCTAAAAATATAATTCATAATTGCTCCGAGTAAAAAAATAAAATTCACATAACTGACCTCACCTAACTTAAGACTAAGTTGAATTTTGATTTTTTAGTGAATTCATACTTTTTAAGCTTTGAAATTTAAAGGTGCATAACCAAAAGGTGTCTTCTTATACCTTTTTAAAATAATCACTTGGAAAGAAAGAAATTATTTTTTTTAAAAAAAAGGTTAGAAATGGATAAATATCCATCAAATATAACATAGCATATTGTCATTTTCAGTTTCACCATCAAAACTCACACAACAAGACAACAAATTGGTGAAATTTTGTATCATAAACTTAACTCAAAAGCATTGAAGTTCCTAACATGCCACATACCACAAAATGAAGTACAATTATGTAAAATAAACAGATGAATTAAGAAATAGGAGAAGCAATGAGAATTGTAGTATGAATATTTAGAATTTTCTAGTTCCTAAGACATCTATTAATGTGTAAAACTGCCTCGGTGGGCAGGAAAGCAGTCAAATGGCAATAAAATATCCATAAGCTCCATTTAAACCTTTCCACTGATCATCTGTAAATTATCTACAAAGTTCCCTCGATACGATGTTGTATGCGTTCGTTCAACTGTCACTTGATATTAGTGGCCATGGTAAACTCCTCTTCTAGAATTGGGCATAGGATCATCTGTTAAGTACACAATTAGTTAGATTCACGCAAATCCAATGCGAAGAAAATGATCTTATCATAGATGGTAGAAGCCACAAATGATCTTTATCAGAATGACATGCTAGGCTCATTATCATAGATGGTAGAACCTACCCTTGTTAACAATTCTAGCAGTTCACAAAATTTTCTACTCATTCTAGCTTTCAAACGAAGAACGAAGAACTAGTGATGCACTAAATAAAGTTAAGGCAAATATGGCCAAAAGAGATAAGTGTAAACCTAAATAAACTTAGATAAAAAAAAGCTTTAGGATGATCTCACTCCAAGTGGAAAAAGAATTTATATAGTCAACCCTAATTAACTTGAAATTAAGGCGCTGTTGAGTTTAGTTGAGTATTATAGCTTTCAAACAAGACAAGCAAGATGTTCTATGTCAGTCAACCGACTACATTTATTAAGAAATTGTGCTATATGTACTATTACACCTGCATAAGATCCTCTAACAGCTACAATGATCTTTCAGAAAATTTTCAGCTGGAAACTACAGAAACCATATATTAATCAAGAGCAGTTTGCAAGTCTTACCATCTTCATCGTCATCTCCATTTTGACTCGTGAAGAAAGGGGTGAGGTAATTCCTGTCTAATGCTGTGAATGATGCTGCACTGCACAAGGGAAAATACAAAAAAAAAAAAAAAAAAAAAAAAAACCTGAATCCAAAAGACAAAGTCGAACAAAAGGAAAAGTAGCATATGAAGATAAATTTTCAGATTTTACCTCCTGTGGAACTCTTTAAGTTTCATCCTTAACCTGTTCCCTGATGTCGAATCTTCATCGTAAGAGTCGTCGTAAGAGGGAGCAATGTAACCATTATTCCCTTCAAAACTCTGAAACAGATAACAGCCAGATCAGTGATTAACATGTTGGTAGCAAGTGTCCTAATTCAATTATTTGACCTTATCAAACTCAGCAATTTATAGACACTCAATGGACAAGGTGAAGGTAGGGCAGGATCTGAGATTGCTGCATGGTAATAAGTGTAGCACAAGAGCATTTCACATCCAGACCCACGCATATTCTTGTGCGCATAATTGCTTGCAACACCATCATTGACCTTAGGAAAATCTCAACAAACAATCCAAAGCTTTAAAAATTCCATATTCCCAAACAGAAAGCAATTCAAATATCAAAAAACTAATACTACAAAATGTGCAAATGAAGAACAATACATAAACGAAGTTTCTAGTGAAGATACTATTCTGTGGCCATGAAATAACAGTTCAGTTTTCACTCTTCCATTCCAAATCAAATCAAGCATTTGTTATATAAATAGATATATGCATTAATTGAATTAGAACAAGCAGGTGTAAATAGCAAACTATTCTTAGTAGCAGAAATTAATTCACTCACAGGGCCATCATGGCCGTCTCCAACAACTTGCAAAGCTTCCAGCATGGTACCAGTTGAACCACCAATTAACAATACCTGAAACATTGTTTATAGTTAGAAGTCAAGAGAATGAGTTTGAGTTGCATCTCTATCTAACTCATACAGGAAGAATGATAAGAGAAATACGCAAGACAAATCTTGCATAAAATTTCAAGCAAGTTTAAGAAGGTTTTAAACCTGTGTAAATCATAGTTGAAAAAACAAATTCATTTTGTTGAGAACAAACTCATGAACTTTCATAGATGGTAATCAATAATTTTTCACTCAAAATTAAAAACTTTATATACTCTAAGCATCAATTATGACTATCACAAAACATAAATTGCGCCATGTGCTTATTCTACATCTCCAAACATCGGATATATGATAAAATTGTTAAAGGCTGTCATTTTTGCTGTGACAGTAAACTGATTTTATGTAGTAAATCAGTTTTATTTTGTTGTTTAGTAAAAGCATGGTCTAAAGTATGGTTATGTAATCAGTTGAGCAACCATTCGACTGAGCATAAGCAATGCAAAACAGTGCAAGAACATGTGAATTTACTGAAATCTGTATAAATATCAGTTAATGAATACAATCTGTCATGCTTTGTTTTTTCACTTCTTTTTTCCTTATTTCCCAATCTGCTCTCTTTGTTCTAAAAAACCAACAAAAATGCTTTAGGTTATAGAAAAGAGAGTGTGCCTACCGTCAATACAACTATAGCAGTGGTTGTAGTGAATATAGTCTGGCCATGTCCTTCTGGAAGATCATGAACGGATTGCAAAGCAAGGGCAAAAGCCATGGCCCCTCTAAGTCCTACCCGTACCAATAATTGATTAGAGTTTAACAATATCAAAGAAAGCAAGGGTTCTCAATGGACAGGCTCTTACCACTGTACCAAAGTGCTTTCTGGTGCTTTAAAGGTATTTTACGATGTGTAGGTCGAAACAAATTAACCAAATATGCACAAGAAAAGACATTTGCTGCCCTGCAAATATTTATCATACAACTTGACTATTAATTCCATGATGCAACAAAGCATAACATTATTTGGTACATACTAAAATCACAGAAGAAATTAGGTCTTGAATTGTCAAAACAGCAAACTAAATATAATCAACATTCTAACCTGGCAACTCCAATAAATATCTGTGATAGTCATAATAGAGGTTAAGGAGTAGCAATCATAACTCACGCATTATAATGGCTACTTTTAGCAAACATTAAGCAAGGATACAATTGAGAAAAAGATGAATCCAACATGAGACCAGCTATGTTGTTCAATTGCGATATCAAATCCCATGTATATAAACCTGGAAATGGATAGATGAGTCAGCATCAACTTGGGCTGTCACGTATATGTAAGTAATATAATCATGAACGAAAAAGATATGAAATGTTCCCTTACACAAATGTTTCAGCTAGTGATGATATCAGATGGAAAAACGCAGAAACAAACCGCTGAGAATTTTCTGACAAATTTGAGTAGGTATAGTGCTTCATGACCTGCAAAATCCATGCTTTTCCATATCAGTGTTCCATCAAAAGTCGGTGGTCCATACAGCCAAAATTTCACAAATCTGCTTACTATTCCTGTGAACAATATCGACACAATACCAGAGAGGCCAAGACCTTCAGCAAGCATGTACCTAAAAAATGATGAAAGTTGTACATTAAAATGTACCATAGGTGTACTAGATATGAAAAAACAATACAGAATGTGAAAGTACCACTGCAGATACAAGGGATAGCTTACGAAAAATATGGAAAAAGAACGAAAAGGCAACACTCCAAGTTTTGAAGACTGAAGAGACAATAAGATAAATGCTATAGTTAGAACCATTACACACTACAAATCATCCAAAGTATTAGGAAAATAAAAACAGAGATGCAACTACTCACTTGTCAATATCCAAACCAGCATACTTAAAAAGGTTTTCAGAATTAAGGAGTCAATGCATTTCAACATCTAATAATGAAAAGAAAGGATCTAATAATAACAATGGAGGAATGAAAAGAAAGGATATCAATGCAGAAATAAATCCAACTCCCACACCTGTGCAACAATATTTAACAATTGTCAGTCATCATGAGGACATAAAACTTTTTAATGGCATTGGTGGTAAAATCTGAGAAAATAAAGATCAGCATAAAACTAATGAAGTATCACTCTATTAAGGGATAGACGATCAGACTGTCTCAATCAACCACACCAATGCTCATGCAAAATTAAACAAATAAAACCACATAAGATGAAATAAAGGTCAGATTGTAGTTTTATGTCTAAAAGAGCTTATTTAGCTCCAACAAGCAGTACTAATAGGGTAACTCTATTGCAAAGAAAACTGAATTTCATTAATAGACTACCATAAATAATTAAATAACAAATAAAACTTCATAAGAAGGATATAAGGCTTGAAATATACCAATTAGGCACTAAAGAAATTATCAAAAAAGGAATAGAATAAATTCTAGTAAAGCTTAAAATACAAGGAAAATAAAACCTAAAACTAACTAAATAACTACAACTACAAGAATTCTAGTATAAATAATGTCATAGTTAAAGAAGGCTGCCATTGAGAAAAAATAAAACAAATGAGAAAAGAAAGAAAACATGGTCAAGAAGCATTAAATACTGGAACCTAGTTTTACCCATAAAATTTATAAGATGACAGAAGTACACCAATAAAGGATACTGAAGCGATAAATTCTTGAGAGAATGCAACTTTTTCTCCACAACATCAACACAAGTACTTGGCCATTTTGGTCAAACTTTGCAAAACACAAAATATAGATAAAAGATATACAAGGTAATTTACTACAGGAATGGAAAAGGGATTGCCAAGACTGACCAGCAGACATAGAGCCAACAAATGTCTCAAGAAATCTGACAATCAACATAATGAAATTTGATCCAGATGATGCGTGACTTTTCAGTACGGACATTGTCCTGCATTACAGAGAATGCTATATTTAAAAACTGAATACTAATAACACCATATCTGTTGAGATCGAATGCAGGAATTTAAATACCTATACAAGGAAATTGCCATCTGTAATTTTGCAATCACAAATCAAAATAACCATCCAGTGTCAGTCTCAATTTAAATGAATCAAAGATGCACTCATAAAAAACAATGAAACAACAAAATGAAGGAGCTAAAGCTTACTGCGTCATTCAAGACAGATTCTCCAAACACCAAAGCATAAAGATTCATATCTGTGCCAAGTTCCTGGAATTATGGACATCATATATAGACATCACAACTAAATATAACACAAAAGAAAGCATTACATAATTCCTCACACTATTCAGCATGCAATTGGAAATCAAGTGCCACATTGTTTTCATATGAGCTGATTATTGCACTTTCTCTCACACTATTTTCTTTCTTATGTACATATGCAGTATTGATCTTCCTGATGATTAAGCCTCTTTGACATAGTAATTCAACATCAAGCATCTCTTTCTTTCTCTCTCTCTCTCTCTCTCTCACACACACACACACACAACAACAACAACAACACACATTTGCAATGTATATATATAATAACTGGGGAACCATCTGGCCATGTTTACCCCTCTATTTTTTGTCAAATGTATTTCTTCCATATTATACCCTTCTCGCTATTTCAAGATAAGCATGAACATATCACCCACACCCACTTTATGATATAAAGCATAGATACTATTGACTTATCAACAACCTCAAAAATGTTTTTCTGACTTGTTATGTGCTTTAATATAATATAACAAACTAATACCATTTATTTCCACAGAGCTTGCTTCAGTTAAAGGTTAACATCATCCACAATCTCTCAAACAAAAATGACTACAGGCAGGTATTTTGTGTTAGCCTTAAATGTTTCGCTGGAAAAAATGATACAGGACGAGGATATTTACAAGCTTGATTCCAAGGTAGGGATGGGGGTGTGTGTGTGTATGTGTGTGTGTGTGTGTGGGTGTGTGTAATAAAAGAAGAAACTTAAGGATCAAACATGCATGAGATGAACACAGTTGGATATGTCAAGTATGCCATGAATGCATCATTCACTGCATTATCATCATCTATTTTCTTTTCCATATTATTATTATATAGATGCATTCTATTGTTAAAATTATGATTTCATCCAAACCCTACTTCCATTTTTCACAATATGCATGGATGTTTCAGCTAAGCCACAAAAACAAACAAAAAGAAAGCCAAAACACCTGGAATATGGATAAAACAGTGACAGGATCTGTTGCTGATATAAGAGCACCAAACATTAGACATTCAACAAATGGAAGTCTGTACATGAGGTATATGAGACCCCCGAGGTAACTGAAAACAGAAGCAATTTAAAAATTGAGAGAACAAAAACAAACTTCTAATATAATAGAAACACAGAAAACTGAAAATAATGAAACACTTACACAAGAACACCAGTAACAATTGAAGCTAAAAAGGTTCCGAAGATGGCAAATGTGACAATGGCTCCAAAGTTAGAAAAGAATGGTTTCTGCAAAAGCATGAAAAAAAAAGCATTCAGCAAAAACTATCTATTTTACATGAAGCATCTAACTTGCAAAGAGTATATACTATATATTAAAGTAAGCAAGCTACTACTTACAGGTGATAAACTGAACCCTGACTCAGTACAAACGCTACAAATGTCAAGGAAATTAAATTGCAGAAGAACAATTTAACATATGCATGAATTAATGTATATACCCATTAACTAAAAATTCAAAAAAAATAAGAAATAAAAAACTGAAATTAACTCTAAATTAGGATATAATATAATAGGAGGCAGCAAAAAGAGGAAGAAAAACTCCTCATGGAAATTAAACCAAGCCCTGCACGCAAAAATTCATGTATTACTGCTATAATCTGATAAATATTAATCCAAAGTAAATTATTTACAAAATGGGGAAAATTTAAAATAAATAAATAAATAAAACCTGATGTTTGTTTCTGTATCAGAGATGTTAGCGAGTCCACCTACAATTAGACCTAAAAACAAAAACCCAGTTCAGAAATTTTGTTTTTAAGCCAAAAAAAGCTAAACCCTAAACAGAAAACAAAATTGATTAAATTACAAAAAATTACCGATAAGAAGAGAAGCGCTGGCTTCAGGAAGATAATAAAATTTATGACGGCGAAGAACATGGCCAAGAACGAAAGAGAGAACAAGCATCATGATCTGAAGGAGAATGCCAACGCCGGCTGCTTGTTGCTCTTTTCCGGGATGCGAATCGCCGGCCGGGGATATTGGCTGAACCTCCATAGTAATCGCACTCATTTCTCAATTTCAATTTCTCAATTTCAATATCAATTTCAAGAGTTTGTTTGTATCAATTTATAGCTTGAAAGTGAAACATGATGATCACGATAACACCATTGATTTTCTTTTCTTCTTTGTTCTGCTGCTTCTGCTGGTTGGTTCTTTCTTTTTCTTTTGTGAAAGTGTGGAAAATTAAAAGTCAAAATTCAAAATTAATTTATGTGTTGTTAATTAATTAAAGGGTGGAATTGGAAAATTAAATAAATGTAAAGAGGGAAATTGAAAATAAAGGGGCAAAAAAGGAAGAAAATGATTTTCATTTTTTATTGGTTGAATTTTTTAAATTTGTGAATTGCAAAATCGGGTAAAAATTTTAAATCCAATTACTCGAAATTTACTTGATTAATTTCACTAGCCTTGCTTAACTCTATCAAAGGTTTTACAACTAAAGTAATTAATTTTTTTATAATTAAAATTTTTAGTTTAATATTTTAAGTAACTTTTAGTTGATGTTATCTTAAGATTAGGTATAGAAATTTAATTTTTTTTTATTTAATATAGACCTATTTTTCAATTTTTAATTTCAAACCATCACAATTTTTCAATTTTTAATTTCAAAACATTAGAAATACTCCACTTCAAAAAATATATACAAAAATTTATGTTTTTTTTTTTGAAAACAAATAAAAGTAACGTGTAATTGCCCCTTTCATTAAAAAAAATTAATTTTTTAGATATATTAATAATTTTTTATTGGATTCTCAAAAAATAATTTTTTATTGAAAATTAATATCTTGTTTGAGACAAATCATTGGATTATATAAATTTTACAAGGGTTTATAATCATTTTAAATAATTTAAAATTTAACACTACTTATTTATTTTTGTGATTTTACACATTAAGTTTATATTCGCATTTCCATACAGGAATAATAAAAATTCAAGTTAACACATTAAGTTACAAATAAGTTTATTGAATTTTTTAAGTAAAATTTACTATAAATAAGATATTTATATATCGTCATTAAACCTTTGATGTAGTGAACACCCTAAATTGCAAGAAAATAATAATAATAAAAATACATATTAACTCCCATATTAAAAAAAAACAAAAATAAAAGGGAAAGAAACACAAATATAAAAAACATAGTATCAATATTCCTCAGAAAAAAAATATTCCTTCAAAAAAAAAACATTGTATCAATATTCAAATTTATCCTTGTATCTCTCTCTTTCTTCTACTAAATGTAAATGAAATTTCAAAAAAAAAAATCCCACAACATTATTTGTTGAGAATTTGGGTAAACGCTATCCTGCAAGTTGTAATAATTTCTGCATTTCTTCAGTTCAAAAAAAAAATTCTGCATTTCTTTGGCTTACTATCAAAACTTGGTTCTACAACATGCTAATGGTTGCGAAGTGAATGTGACTAGAAAAAAAGCCCCAATAACTAAAAAATGTAATCATCAATCCTAACGCCCTAGCAAAACTGCCTACATTTGGCTCAGCCTGGGGGAATATACCTCCATCGCTCGAGCTCCACTCTTGCAATTGGGTCTCAGAGGAAAATAGCTCAGTTGGTAGAGCTCCGCTCTTGTGATTAGGTCGTCAGATGCAGATAAAGACTACACATATTTGCCTCTATATTTTGGTTTCAATTCTTTCCATGAATTGAAATCACCTTCCATATTTAGTTGAGGATCAGCTGGACTGAAAACAGAAGAATGGAGATTACCTTCTTCTAACCATTTTAGATGATTCTCCTTGAACTCCAAGTGCTTTAATCTTGCTGCTTCAGCGATTTCTTCGGTATATGGACCAATCTTCACCATGGTTAATAATACACGACTGTATCGCGAGCTTAGGATCTGTTCAGAAGAAGCAACCAATTTAAAGCATTGGTGCTTTGGAAATTGAATTTGAACACTATCATCTTCTCGTAGTACAGGATAAAAGCATACAAGTCTGCCTCCCATTACAAGCATCCTAGCAGCAAGATCAAGTAAATCATGCATGCACTCGGCTAAGCTGTAAGGTGCAGTTGAAGGAATGTGGTCAGTTCGCTTGTCATCAGGAACTGTGTAAGGGCCCACAACTCCCTTAAGCAACTTCCGGCCACCTGACTTGCGTCCTCCAGCACGAACCCCATAAGGAGGATCGCAAATTATGGAATCAAACACCTAAAACAGAAATTCCAATTCTAGAATGACTTTCAAAATTATAAAAATAAGAAACAAAAAAAAGGGATAAAACACTACCTCTTCCAATCCAGGACGCCAAGGAGGAAGGTTATTGTCTGCCCGTAAAAGACCAATTGGCATAGGTAATCCATACTGCAATAAAGCATTGCAATTAGCTTTATGAAGTTCTACACACAAACCTTAAATTCTCAGTAGTGTAGGTGTTGGAGTTAAAATAACATGAAAGAGATTTCAAATTCAAGAATATGGACTTCAAATTTCTTATCTAACACCAAGAATGTGATTAGCAGATACTACATGAAGAGATAATCTTAAGTATCAACATTGTTTTATATACAAGGACAGTTCTGAGATGCAAAGCCTCATTAGTAGTGAACAAAGTTCCAAATGTTAATTTCCATAAATACACAAGAAAACAAATAAATCCCACATCTAGAGATATTTTCACCTGCTTGAAATTACTCCAGACATTACAATCAGGGCCACGTCCATCACGTACTACCCTGATATCAATGTCAGCACCCTGAACAATTAATACAAGTTAACATTACTGCACACAAATAATTTATATCAATTTTTAAAGCACAAGATTCTAAAGAAATCAAAGAAAAAGAGAAGCACAAAGTAAAGCAAACCATTGTCAGTCCTCCAAAGTGAGCTGCAGCAATGAGAATGCTTCCAGTGCCAACAAAAGGGTCACAGATGAGTTTTCCTGGTGTAACTAATGCCTGATTTGCCATTAAGAAAGCTATTTCTGCATCCATAGCCGTTGGACCAAGATATTTGCGGCTTTTTAATTGATAAGTTGGTAAAAGCTTCCTGTCAGCACTGCCGACCTCCCTACCAAAAAATATTCGCTTTTGGACAACTGGAGGCAACCCGTTATTAACTCCATAATCATCAGTTTCCATTAGCCAGAACTTGTGATCTGGATTTTTTAAATTAACTCGACCCTGCACAAGTTGCCAAATCATGAATCGAAATCTTAATTCTACAAACTGAATAACCACAAGATTCCACAACAATTTTCACATGTAATCTTATATATGAAAAAAAATGACTGTTTTCTAAACAAATATCAGATGGTATGTGACCAACTGAAAGGGGTTGCCTTTAGAGTTGGTCGCGAGTCTAAGTCCCAACATTTCTTTCCTCTACATAAGTGCTTGTACAAATCTAATAAGCATAGTAAAATCATTTTCATGATAATTTAGTGGAATAATTGAGATTCATACTCTATATCATAGTCATACATGCATCGTCTCTACATTTCTATTTTCATAGCTCATCAAGTTAAGTGTTTGTTTATATCCTAAATCATCTTCAAAACCCATGAAAGGAAAACAAATTAAGTTAGTAGTAGGAAATTTAGAATACTATTAAGCTCCATGCTCTAACATCATTAGCTATATCATTCTCCTTCTAGTTGGAGTAGAAAAAAGAAAATATGGAGAGAGCTATCCAGTAAAAAAAAATCAAGCTCCATCAATCATGAAATTACGCAAAAGAAGGGGAGAGAGAAGCAAGGAAGAATCATGAACTCATAAGCAAGTACAAGAGTCCACTCCTTGTCGAACTACTGCTATAATGTGTGAATTACTATTCTGTTATCCTTAAAAGCAAATCAATGATACAAGGTTGCAAAATTTAGTCTATTGAAAAATCTCAATCCAAAAAATAAAATTATAATGGAAAGCACACCTTGAAAGGGACATAAGCAAGCCCCTTAATACGATCATTTTGCTCCTGGAAGCTAATAACCTTTCCGAAGCTATCAACAGTAATCTTGAATGTGCTTTCAGAATTCAAGTATGGCAACTTTCGCTCATCTGGATATATCATTATAGCTTCCTCCAATTCCTCATAGTTACCTCCTTCACCCCAAAGTTCATATATTCCTTTTACAAGTATACCTACAATTTTCCAAGTTATAAAAAAAAGGTCTTTCTTGACATCACAGACTGATCTGAATGAATAATTAAAAGAACAAAGAAAGAAATTCTCAACAAACATATTCAAATAACTCAACTAAACGAAATTAAACAAACCCATTATCTTAAAACAGTTTTTAAAAAAATAAAAAGATAATCTTTTTACATACATTTTCAATTTCCCTCTTCCCCATCTCTTTTTTTAAGCCAAACAAACTTTCCGAACAGATAATCATCAAAACTTTCCAAACAGATAATCATCACTAAACAACCAATTCAATTGCCAAAAATTGAAACTAAATACACTTATCTATATAAAAATTCCAATAACAAGAAGAAGAAGAAATAAGTAAGAAGAATAAGAAGAAATAACTAACTTCTATTAGCAATGTTTCGAGCAACATCCTCACTGGGGAGATTAACAAAATGAAAAGGAGAATCAGGATGGTGATGTAAAGGAAGCTTCCATTCTAAAGCTTCTGAACCTCCAAAAAGTTGTGCAAGAGCCTCTACTTCTGGTTTTCTGTAATCCAATAATCGGTGGTAAAATACGCACAGATACCACATCCTCTTCCACCACCACTACCGTCGGCCTCCGCCGCCGCCGGTAAATCCTCCTTCTCCGGCTGTTAATGTAATTGGGTTTTGAAGAAGAAGAGCAAAAGACGGTGGCAGCCGAGGCGCGATCAAATGCAAAACCCTATACCCTGGAGGCCTCCACACAGAAAAACTGAACTTTGGTTTGGCTTTACTGATTAAGATTGTAATTAAATTAATTATATAATAATGTATATATTATAATTAATATTGTTTAATAAAATTTATGATAAAATAAAAATATATATATATAAATAAATTAAAAATATGTTAATTAACAATTTTGTTAAAAAATTAAAAAAAATCAAAATCATGATAAATATATTGAGAAGTTATACAAATAATAATTATGTAATATAAAATATATATGTATATAAAATCCATGATATTTCTAATTTAATAACAAAATTATTATTTTAATTATATTAAATTAAAAATTTTATATTAAATGTCTGATTTTTTATTTAATAAGACATAAAGCTAATTTGTTAATTATTAATTATTTATTTTTAGAGTAAATAATAAATATTGGGTTTCAAAACAAGCAAAAATTGATGAGAAAAGCTCTGGATAAAAGAATTTTAATCATCAACAACAACAACTAAGCCTTAGTCTCAAACAAGTTGGTGTAGGCTGTATGGATCCTCAACAAAATAAGCTCAAAAGACACCAAAAAAGATACTCCAGCCTTAGGCCCCTTCCAAGACACGGATTTTACGTCTCCATTCAAGTCTGTCATTAATCAAATCCGCATCAAGATCTAAGGCACGTAAGTTTCTTGCTATCACCTCCTTCCACACAGTTCTAGGTCTTCCACGACCTCTAGCCCCCTCAATCAACAAATTCTCACACTTACGAACCGCAGCATTAGAATGTCTTCTTAAAACATGTCCATACCATCTAAGTCTTCATTCCCTCACCTTATCTCCGACATCCGCTACTTAGACTTTTTGTCGAATATGAACATTCTTAATTTTGTCCAGTCTGGTATGTCCACACATCTATCTTAGCATCCTCATTTCGACCCAACATGTTCATTTGGCATCCATACCATCATTTTCTCTTTTATTGGTATATATAAGGGTGTTCATTTGGCCCTGAAATCCGATAAATTCGACCCAACATGTTCGGATCGAGTTGGGCTATCTCAAAATAGAAATAAGGTCAGATCTCGGGCAACAAAGTCGGGCCCAATGTTTGGGCTGGGTTAGGCTTTCGGGTATATGAGTAAATTTTTGGGTTGATCTGATCCGACCCAACCTGTTTGTTTTAACACACTAATATATTTTTAAAAAATATTACATACTTTCTCTGTACCCTATCAATTACTAGTATAACATTTTCATTACTCAACAATGCTGCCCCTCACCTTATCAGTATTTTCTCTCTCGTTGGACGATGTCGTTCTCTGCAACCCACGCTCGATGGCCGACGCACCTCCCCACACCCCATAGCTCGACGTCGATGCCTCACTCTAGATGCTGGATTGGTCACTCCAGCTTGACGATCACTCCTGCACGACGCTCACTCGGCCTGCCTCAATCCAGGTCGAAGATTGCTCGGCTCGCTCCTGCTCTACTCTAGCTTCGCCGGCCTCGCTCCAGCTCGACGATCGGCCTCGAAGTCGACACACCTCTCCACGCCCTGTCACCCCACAGATCGAAGCCTAACTCCAGCTTGACGCTTGCATCGACGCCTCGGTGGGTCACTCCAACTCGAAGGTTGCTCGACCTCACTCCTGCTCGGCTCTCGCTAGGCCGATCCCTCTCCAGTTCGAAGTTCGGCAATCTGTTTTAGGTAAGTTTTATTTTTTTTTAATTTCTTTTATTTTCTTGCAATGTTTGGTACGATTTGTTTTTTAGAAATCATATTACATGAATATAATTGATGGGTTTTAGTTGTTTTAAATGTGGTATTGATTTTAGATATGATGGAAATTGTTTTAATGGGTTTGAATTGGTTTAATGGAAATTCTATTAATTTTCAGTGGTAGACTATGTATATATAACTTGATAGTTGATATTTCTCTACATTTTTTGAAGCTAGAGAAAAATTCTATTAATTTAGATATGATGTTAATAATTCATGATGAAGAGTGTTTGACAATTATGATGTGAACATATGAATATTTTTGTTTGATAATCAAATTTGCTTACTGTCTTGAAAAGAAAAACATATATATGTTAAATACATCAAGAATAAGGTAGATTTCAAATAATTAATACTGTACAATTTGGAGAGTACAAAAACTTAAAAATTGGTAGAATTAGGTAGATTATAATTCAATTTTTTTAATAAAATTAAAATAAATTATGATCATTACCATTAATGATTTGTTTTTTCATATTATTTGATTTGGTTTGGTACTTTGTTTTGTTTAATGTTTTTTCATATTATTTAGTTTGTGTTGGTACTTTCTTTGGTAATTGTTTATACTTATTAGTTGTGTATGTTATGGTAATTGTCTTTTTTTTATTGCTATTTGGTAGAATTGCAAATAGTTATCAATGACCCTAGTGATAATGATCATAATGCCACTGACCTTAATGTCGATGCTTCTACCCCTAATCCTACTCCTGCTGTTGCTTCCCAAACTGAGTCTGTTAATAAAAAAAAGCTCCTCCTAAGAATAAATTCGATGTTTGAAAATATTTTACTAGACTTCCATTGAATAAGACAAAGGGTGAACAAAGAGCTTCATGTAACTATTGTGGGGTCTCTTATGTTATTGATCCAGTGAAACATGGTACAAATACTTTAAAAAAAAACATATTCCAAAATGTACCAAATATCCATACAATGAAAAAGAAACAACCAATTTTGTCATTTATGACCAAGAGTAATGGTGATGGTAGTATATCTAGCGAAAAATCATTGCTTCCTCATAAATATAACTTTAAGGATTGTAGACATGCATTTGGCTCAATTAGTGATATGTGATGAATTGCCTTTTAGAATTGTTGAAGGGTATGGTTTTCATAAGTATAGAAACCAATTAGAGCCTAGATTTCCTGTTCCATCACGGATAACAGTTGCTAGGGATTGTTATAAGCTTTATCTTTCTGAATTCAAGAAATTAAAGGCTTTCATTAAAAATTCAAATGCCCGTGTTTGCCTAACTACAGACACTTGGACATCAATTTAAAATTTTAATTACATGTGTTTCACTGCCCATTTCGTTGATGAAAATTGAAAATTGCAAAAAAAAAATTTGAGTTTTGTTCCAGTTGAAAATCATAAGGGTGATAATATTGGGAAGACAATTGAGAAGTATTTGTCTAATTGGGATATTGATAAGGTGTTCACTATAATAGTTGATAATGTAAGTTCAAATGACACGGCCAATACATATATGAAAAGAAGATTAATTAGTTGGAATAAGGTTGTATGTAATGGAAATTTCATACATATGCGATGTTGTGCTCATATATTGAACTTAGTTGTGACTGATGCATTAAAAGAATTGTATGATTCTGTTCTTTGTGTTCAAAATGTTGTTAGATATGTGAGATCTTCTCCTGCATGTCTTAAAAAATTTAATGAATATGTTAAGATGAAAAAAGTGAAAAATAAGAGTTCGTTGTGTTTGGATGTTGCTACTAGGTGGAATTCCACCTATAAAATGTTGGATACTACTTTGGTGTTTAGGAAAGTTTTTGATAGGATGTTAGAGGAGGACGATTTGTATATTTCTTACTTTAAAGATGATATTAAAAAGAGTGCTCCTGAATTTAATGATTGAGAAAATGTCAGGGTATTTGTTTATTTTGTGCAGGTATTTTATCAAGTTACCTTAAAGTTTTCTGGTTTATTATATGTGACATCCAATACATGCTTTAGTGAAATTGTTAGAATACAAAATTTGTTGAATGCAAGTCACCGAAACACAGATTTTTAAATACTAGATATGGCAAAAAAAAAATCCAAGAGAAATATGACAAGTATTGGGGCAATATTGAAAATTTTAATCCTTTAATAGGTGTAGCTATCGTATTGGATCCTCGGCATAAATTTGAATATGTCGAGTTCAATTATAATTTGATATATGATAAAAAAAAAGTTAGTGTTACAATGGTGAAAAAAGTAAAATATTCTTTGAATCAATCATATGAGTTTTATTTTCAGTGCAGTGGTAGTAGCAGCACTATGGATGTGGATGATGCAATGAGCTCTTTAATGGATAAAACAGGAGATAATACTTTAGAGACAGATGATATAGAAATGCAATGGGATGAAATGATAATAAATAAGACAAAAGTTACTTCAAATTCTACAACTGAAATTGATAAATACTTAACTGAAGATATTGAAAAAAAGGTTCCTTTTTTTGATGTGTTGGAATGGTGGAAGGTCAATGTCCCTAGGTATAAAGTCTTTTCTCTCATTACACGTGATATATTGGCCATGTCGATATCTACTGTGGTATCTGAGTCTACTTTTAATACTGACGGGTGTGTAATAGATGAATTTAGGAGTTCTTTATCTCCTAAAATGCCAGAGGTATTGATTTGCGCTCAAAATTGATTGCGACCTATGAACTTCAAATTTAATGATCAGGATTTGATCAGTTCGAAGAAACAGATCAAATTGTTAATGGTATATTATTTATTTCATCAATTATTATAATTTTTTGTTCTACATTATAGTTTTTATTTATTATTAGTAATTTTTTTACTTTTACATATGTTGTAGTAGGAGTATTTCTAACTCAAGAATCAATGAGTTCAAAAGATGATGCAAATAGCAGCTGACCAATTGTTGATTGATATCTATGATTTTATTTTATTATATTGGATTTGATATTTGAAAATTGTAATTGTATTAGAATTAAACTTATAATGTGCTGTATTTTATTTCTTTTTCATGCCCCGCCCCCCTAATATGGTAATTTTATTTTTTTTCTTCTTTGTTTTCTTTAATGGTCATATATATGTTTTTTTTATAATTGCATTAGTTAAAAATCATTAGTTTATAATGATATTAAATCAAATTTCTTTGAGTTATATGTTTTAGGTTAAATGATTTTTAGATAGATCATAAATTTAATTTTTTAGATTAAATTTATTGATTTGATGATTTTTATGTTAGATAAATTCTTGATTTTAAGTAAATTGCTATAAAATCTATTTTTATTTTAAATGCATTGATTTTTTTATTTATGTAATAAAATATTTAAAAAAAAGTCAAAAATTTTAAAAAATAAAAAGAAAATTTGTTGGCCCGATCCAACCGCCTAACTAAACTCGAGCTGGCCCAACCCAAGCCTAGGGTTAGGCAACGGGCTAATTTTTTCAGCTTGAAAAAAATTTGAGCCGAGTTTCGGGTCAGGATAAAATTCGGCCTAACCCGTCCCGTGAATACCTCCTAGATATATATATTCCTAAAAACTAAACAAACATATTAAATATATAAATGTCAAAAAAAACTCTAATTTAAAATTAAATAAGATAAATAAAGTACATTTCTTCAATCATGGCTTTTAAATTTAAAATAATAAAAAAATCTAGATGGAAAATTTTTAATTTTTAAATCAAATACTTTAATGAGTTTTAAGTCCAATTTTTTAGTAGATTTTTTTTATGAAGTATCTTGTGTTTAAATTGATTTTATAATAATTATAGAATCACATATATATATATATATATTTTGGTAAAGGTGGACGGTACCACCGCAAATTTTATTAATTAAATCTAATGTATGGTAGACCCATACTATCAGTCAATACAACCCCTTTAATGTAATTTGGCAAAGAGTTAAATGATAAAAACCACCTAGAAACACCATTCAATCTACTGTAATAGGCTAAAAAATGTGTAACTTGATTTGCCTCCCTATGAACATGAGAAATAGAGTGAAAATTTAAAGATAAAAGAGCCCTTGCTCTCTTAAATTGTGGTGACACAGCAGAGACCGAAGACATCAACTGAACTAGCTCTAAAGAATCTACCTCCACCTGAACAGAAGCATAGCCAGCTGCATTCACCAATTCAAGCGCATGAACCAAGGCTGTCAATTCAGCCTCCAAAACGTTCCTCGCCTTGATCAAGAAAGCTCCAGCAGCGATAACATAGCTTTCTGAGTCACGAAGGACAGCGCCTCCGGAAACAGTATGCAAAGAAAAAGAGGCATCAACATTTAGTTTAAAACAATGATTAGAGGGCTTACTCCAAGCAACCAGCTTAGGACGTGGCTTTCGACGCCCGAAAACAGAAGGCAAATGATCTGCAAAACACGAAAGAGGGGCGGCGAAACGATCTCACGCATGAGCTACTCCCCAACTGAAAATGAACTTGTAAATTTGTAATTCAACACTGCGGGAAATAATTTCTCGGAGCCCCAAATACAACGACAATAAGCATTCCATGTATTATAGATAATAACCTGAGGAACCAGTTTACAGAGCCTTCCCTTAACTGACTTACTTGCATTAAGCCACCAGATTGATAGTTCTTGCCCTAAAGATAGAGTCTCTGAACCTCCATACCGAAGAGGAAGAAGTGAAGCAGCATAATATTTCCAGATCTTTCTTATATGAACGCAGCTATGAAAAATATGGTCAACAGAGGCTGAGCCCGCCAAACAAAAGGGGCAGACAGCTGCAAGGGAGATACCCAAACGCTGTAACATACCTGGTAGTGGCAGTGCATTATGAAGAATTTTCCAAGATAGGACTGAAAGCTTCAATGGAACTACAGAATCCCACAAAGTTTACCGTGATATAGATGTGCTTCTCTTTGGACGAGCCAGATTATAGGCCGAAGAGAAAGTAAACTGTCCATTACCACTCTCTTTCCAAACAACAGAATTATCAGTTACCTCAAAGCTGTCTGCATAAGCCGAATATGTATGGCAAATACGCTTCCAGGCACATGAATCCGTTTGGATGTAGCTCATGTTGCCCTGTCAATGATATTTTCGACGCATGAAAGTAGCCCATAAGGAATCCTTCTATAAATAAATCCATAATTGTTTAATGGAGTACGCATCTTGAATAGCTGCGATGGAATGAATTCCCAAACCCCCTTCCGAAGTAGGGAATAAAAATTCAGTGTATCTAACCCAATGATGCTTTAGTTCAGCTGAATTGCCACTCCAGAAAAACTTCGCAAATCGCCTTTCAATAATTGCAATTATGGATTTAGGCAAGAGCATGGCTCCCATCATATGAAGGGGAATTGAACTCAGAACATGACGAATGAGAACAAGACGACCACCTGGAGTAAGAAATTTCTTCAACCAACCTTGAAGTTTAACATCAATTTTTTTAAGAAGATCCTTGCAGTGAGAAGCACGGTTTATGCCTTGGTAAATCGGCGCACCAAGATATGTGAAAGGCAAAGAGCTTTTTTTTAATAGAAAGCAGGTCCTCATACTTCTTAATGGTAGCATTACTAGCCTTGTCTGAGCAATAAAAAGCACTTTTGTCAAAATTCACAAGTTGTCCCGAGGTAATCTGGTAAGAAGTCAAGAACCTAGAGAAATTTTTAATTGACCTCGCCTCCCCATTTATAAAAACTAACAGATCATCTGCAAAAGCAAGATGAGAAATAACAGGACAGTGCCTAGTAGTTTTATATGGAGTAATTTTCCCTTGATAAATCAAAGCAGTAAGACCCCGAGAGAAAGCTTCAGAAACCAAGATAAACAAAAGTGGAGACAACGGATCACCCTGCTTAACTCCCCGAGTTGGTTGAAAAAACCCATAGCACACCCCATTAACCAGAACAGAAAGGCGAGTAGAAGTAAGGTTCCTGATAATCAGCTGAATAACACGCCCTGAAAAACCAAACTTATCAAGCACTGCCTGTAAAAAATCCCATGACACCCTGTCAAAAGCTTTAGCCATATCAAGTTTAATGGCTAAATTATGGCCTCGCGTTTTCTTATCAATATCATGTATCATCTCATTAGCTAACATAATCTGAGAGTGAATTGAAATCCCTTTTAAAAAGCATGTCTGCTCAGGGGATATTAAATTCTGCAGAAGTGGTGCCATTCTGTTAGCCAAAATTCTAGTACAAACCTTGCTTATAAACGTGGCTAGACAAATTGGACGGTACTGAGAAAAGCTGGAAGGGTTCTCAACCTTAGGAATGAGCACAATCTGCGCACTGCTAAAAGCCTGCGGTATCGGAAGACCTAAGAAAAATTCCTTGACAGCACTACAGACATCCCAACAAACAATGTCCCAACACTGCCGAAAGAAATAACCGTCAAAACCATCAGGTCCCGGAGCACTATTAAGTTTAAGTTTCCAGACCGCATTTTTAATCTCCAAATCGCCAGGAATTGCTTCAAGACCGTCATTATCCTGAGACGAAACAATTGTAGAAATGACTTTCAACATATGAGAAACCTGATCCGGATCAAAATCATCATTACTACAAAATAAATCCCTGAAATAATTAACAGCTTTCAAACCAATAGATTCCTGATCCGAAATGCGAGACCCATCAGTAGCTCTAATAGAGACAATGCGATTCATCTTTCTACGCATCTTGACATAATTATGATAAAACCGAGTGTTACAATCTCCATCAGCAATCCAAGAAATATGGGACTTTTGTTTCCAAAAAGTTTCTTCCAATTTCAGTTTCATGGCTAATGTTGCTTGCGTATCCTGCCAAGAAGTTAAATTATTCGAAGACGGATCATCAATGTACACAAGCTCTGCCTCTTAAGCATCTTTCTCAGCTTTTTCAATGTCATTGAACAAATGCCCAAAAGAAGCCCTATTCCATTCCCGAATTGCTTTTTTCAAACCTTGCAACTTGCGAAACAAACCCTGCATTCCTCCCCCAGAAAAACTGGATGTCCATTGTCGCTTAACCATAGGAAGAAACGAGACATCTGAAAGCCACATGTGCTGAAATTTAAAATATTTAGGCCCGGTAGTATCAACAATCTGACATTCCAACAACATAGGCGAATGATCTGAAGACAACTTCCCCAAATGACGATACCCAACAGAATCAAAGCCATCAAAAAAAGTAACATTAGCCAAGAGCCTGTATAATCTCTCCCAAACCCGACCATTAGATCTAACACCAATCCAGGAGAAATCAGCCCCCTGAAATGGGATACCCATTAAACTGCATTCATCAGTACAATCAATAAAATTCTGCATAGCCTGTAAATTTGGAGAACCACTTCCTTTATATTCTGAAGGATACTTAATTGTGTTAAAGTCACCCCCAACAATCCATGGCTTAGAGCAAGAATTAGAATAAGAAACCAAACTAGACCATAAACTTTCACAGGCAGCTCTAGAATATAACCCATATATATATATATATATATATATGTATGTATATGCATGTATGTATGTAGGACATGAAATCTTCTCAATTGGAGGGATCTCTTCACAAGATATGGCTCTTGGCTTATGAATAGTGACAAAACCAGAAACCGAGTAAAAGGAGAATAATTTTTTATCATAAACTGAGTAAGGGGATCTAATTTTTTTAAAAAAAAAATTATAGATGAATTAAGATAAAATTAAATATAAAATATTATAATAAAATTTAAATTTTTGTTATAAATTATAATTAAAAATTTTTCTATTAAAATTTTCTATTATTTATTAAATTTTAAAAATTTATTAAATTTTTTATATATTATTTTATTTAATTCTTGAATCTAATAATTTATTTATAGGATTTTATTAAAAATTAAAAAATTAATATCTAAAAAATTATTAATATATATAATTATATATATATTTATAATTGAAAAGGACATATTAAAAGTATATAATTTTATAAAAAGGGTATAATTTTTTATATATGTAATTTTAATTTTATATAATTTTAATAATTTTAATTTAAATGTATATAATTATATATAAAATTTTAAGATATATTAAAAGAATATAAAATTATTAATTATATATACATAATATTATTTTATAAAATTATATATAATATATAATAAAAAAATTATTTATTCAAAATTATATATATGTGTGTTATAGGCTTAGGAGAGGAGGTCAGCCGACCCCACTGACCCCATTATGGTTCCACGCCTGTTTATGAATGTATATAAGTTGTCTTAAGAATTAAATAGTTATATATTAATTTTTTTGTTTTCTGTTCTTAATTATAGTTTAGAATTTGTTGGTAGATATGAATTACATACTTGATCAAATAAAAATTTCTTTTAAGATATGCAATTAGAAATATTATAATTAACTCTTACTATACATGTTTGAAGAATTTTTATTATGCATAATTAGGTATATATTAACTATAATTAAGTACATATAATATATATATACACATATATAAATAATGGATACAAATTCGATTTTTTCAATTTGTTGATAAAATAAATTATTATGATTTACACTTCTACTTCCATAAAAAATGAAAGAAAAATAAATAAATAAATAAATAATAAAGGATATACTAAGCAATATATGTTGAGTAGCCACATTAATATATTCAAAAGACAACAACAACAACAACAATAATAATAATAATGGAGAATTGATCATATTTCCACAATTATAAATTAAAAAAAACAAACAAACAATCTGCTTACTTATATTAAAATTACAAATATATCTAAAAACAAAAAATTTTTCATCAATTTTTTAAAAAATGGACAATATTATTAATACAAAACACACTCACATCACTAAAAATCCATATCTATATTAATTTATAAAAGATAAGTAAGAAGGACTCTCTTGAGGCTGTCACATAATACATATTTTAAGAAAAAAGTAATTCTATAATTTTTCAATTTTTCCCTTTATATTCTCAATTCTTTCTATTTTTCTTTTATAAACTTAAACCGATATGTCTATTGCTCTCCCACAATTAAATATTGTGATTATATAAAATAACTTTTTTACTTTCTCAATTTCTTGGGTGATCTTTAATTTTCTCAGCATTTTATTTTCAACTTTACAAGTGATTTATTTTTTTAACTTTTTTTTGTATATCCTCTTTAATCTAAATGGAAAATCACTTCAAAAGACTTACAACTTAGTCTTTGTTGCTTTTGCAGATAAGAACAAACTATTTTCTTTTCTTTTTTTTTAATTTCTGGGTTTTTTTTATAAATTTCTATGTTATTTTTGATGTTATTTTATAGGTTTTGTTTATCTTTGATGATCGTTTTGTCGATATTTCGAAATAGATTAGATTTTTGGATAATTTTTTTAGAACATGGTCATGGTTGTTTAAAGAGATTTTCTATTATAGTTATTTTAATTTTCTTTTTATCAATCGTAATTGGTGTTGATAATTTAAGCTTTCATTCATTCAAATTTAATGACAAATAGTCATATTTTTATTATGGGTTGCATGAAAGCACCATTAACAAATTTGGTAGAATTTAATATTAAATATTTATTTTAATTTTTTGAAGCAAGCCTTTCTAAGAATCAACAAAGGAGTAACGGAGTACAAGCTACCTCGACAAACATAAATAGATCAAAGTATTACTCCTTTTCTCAATTTAATTGGTAACTTATTGAAATAGAAAAGATTTATTTGAAATGGATATTATTAATATTATGATTCCTGCAATAATTTGAATTTGTTTGCATAACCAGTATGAATCATATGATACATCGCTAATAACCTAAATATTATAACCTAAATATTGTTGAAAATTGAAAGTTAAATTGCAATCTATAATATGTTTAAACACTAATATATATTTTTCTTCACATCTTAAATTGTTGCTTACATAAGTGAATAGAGATTGTGAAATAAGCAAATGAAAGAAATAAAATTTTATAAATTTTATGATATATTAATAAAAATGATAAAAAAATATATTCGCGCATCGCGCAGATGTCTAGTTATATATATATAAGCCAAGAAAATAAGAAGTGTTGAAAGAGTAACACATTATCAATTTTTTAAAATAATGCTTTTTTATTTTTTTTTACTTTTTAATTAATTTTTATTTAATTTTAATAATGTATATAAAATATAATATTTATTATATTTATGATTATTAATCTCCTATTAAATAACTACACATTAACATAATTTTATAATATTAATTACATAAATTATGTTTATGACTTTTAATCGACTAAAAATTAATCACATATAAATATAATTAAGTTAAATTAACCACATATTGATATAATTTAATAATATATTTATATTTTTTTTAAAAATTTAAAAATTTAAAAAATATAAAAATCTTAACATTCAAAATAATTTATAGATATATCTAGGATAAAAATTAATAATTTATTAAATATAAATATATGACTTTTTATCTTGATGCATGAATTAATAATTTTAAATTTTAAATTCATTAGTAATTGTTAATTATTAAAATTATTAACTTATTAATAATATAATAAATATGACTTTTTATCTTCACATGTTAAGAGTTTCAATTAAAATATGTACCAATAATTATCTATTTATTAATAATTTATTAATATATTAAATATTTAACATTTCATCTTCATCTTCATCATTTGATCCACTTATAAAATTTTTTTCATTTAATTATTCATATCGATACTATATATCTGTTTAAATTAACTTAGATTGTTCAAAATCCTCTCTAAATTTACCATGATGAATCAAATGAAAAATAATGTTAATGTAATAAAAAATTTCATAAATTTGTAAATTTTTTAAGTTACAGAAATTTATTTCATAAAAAAAAAGATTATTTAAAAAAGTTATGTTGAATGCAAAGGCACAATTACGTTAAGTTTAAAACTCCTACTTTCAATATTTGTTTTTTCTATTTTTTTTTAAATTTACAACAATATTATAGTTAATTTTTTGTTCTAATATTAATTTATTAATTAATTTTTTCTATAAAATTGTCACAAACACATCATATCTTATATAATTTATAATCTTTTTCTTAGTATTATTACAAATTATTTTTTATCTATTAGATATATATTGGACAACTCTATTTTACAGTGGAGAAAACACCATAATCTTACATATTACTAGTATTACATAATATATAAATATTAAGTTTGAATTTTCAATTTAATTCAAAACTACAAAATTTATATAAAATTAAAAAATCTCTTTTACATATGTTTAGAATTAAATAGTTATGAATAAAATAAAAAATCAGCGGTATTTTTTTTCTAAACAAAGGTCAAATCTATTACTCAGTTTGTTAAAGAATTATATTTCATTATATACACATTTTTTATTTAATAATAAAGAGAGAAATTAGTTAATTTTATTAAAAATATAAAATTACATAATATTTTTTTATTATATATATTATTTTAATATAAAATATAGTTATTAAATATATTAATAGTAATATTAAATATAGATATAATAGATATTTTATATATCAATTAATTTATTAAAATGATAAATATGTTATTATTTATAAATAAAAAAAAATATACCTATCAACTTAGACTAGTGAGCAATTAATATTTATAATTAGGATCCATTTAAACTGAGAACAAGAGGATTTTTCAATAAAGAAAAAAAGAACGTTTTTCAACCACGTTAGTTGAAATAAATTTAATTTGAATACAGCTAGTCAACTATTAAAATATTTTTTAGTCATACGTAAATAAATTAGTAATTTTGTTTAGAATTGAGCTTGAAGTTATTTGTTCAAATTGAATTTCTGGCTTTATTATAAATTTTTAAGTTTTTACCTTTTTATAAAATGATACTTGAAAATAAAAATTAAAAATGATTTTCCCTCTTTTTAAACACTAAATAAAATAATTATCAATTTTTAGTAATAATATACGGACATAAATTTATATTCAAAAATGTTTATAAATTAAACTAAATTAATGAAAATTTATACTAACAGTCAGGCCCGGTTTTTATGGGGAGCAACATGAGCAATTGCTCAGGGCCTCCAATTTTAAGTGGACCTCCTATTTTTTTTTAAATATAAGTATATATTTTAAAATTTATATACAGAATTAATTGAATTATTCACTTTATAATTCGCTGAAAAACTAATATATTTTCATTTCTTTATAATTATTCACTGAAAAAAATAATTCAATTATTTTTATTTTTTTTGACATTCACTTTATATCAGAATTAATTCAATTTTTTTTCCCTTATAGCTTGCTGTTTTCTTTATTTATCTATTTTTTTATTTAAGAGTCTATATTTAAATTTTTGCTCAGGGCCCCTAAAATGTCCGAGACGGCTCTACTAACAGTATATGATCCTAATAAATTTTTTTATGAATTTAAAAAATATTATTCTAAAAAAAATTAAACATAACATAATGTGTAATAACTATAATTAAAATATATAAAATATAATATAAAAAAATAAATCCATTTATTATACGGACCTATGCCTAGTTTTATTCAAATCAACAAGCAATAAATGCAAACACAATTTATTATATCACAAAATCAAATTATCACTTAAACATTAACTAAAATCTAGGAGACATTTCAACCTTTAATGGATTCTTCATTAAAATAGTGAGATCAAATTTCTCACTTAAATCAGTATCTTCTCCAAAAGCTGGTTTCCACTCAAAATTCCAAATCAAATTTGCCACAATATATTCCAAACATAACATTGCCAATTTATAACTAGGATAAATTCTTCTTCCAACGCCAAATGGAATCATTTTAATTTCTTTATTTTCACCCATCTCGAAAATTATTTCATTTTTCAAGAACCTTCCAGACTTAAATTTCAATAGATTTTCCCAAATATTTAGATCTCTTTCAATATTAGCAATCAAGAAATTTATTGCAGTACCTTTAGGTATAGTGTAGCCCCCTAATTCAACATCTTTCAGCCACCGCATGCGGCATTGCTGGTGAATATCTTGGTGGGTGTCGCCTTAGACCTTCAAGAATTATTGAAGAATAAAAATTATGCTCTAGCAACACCATGCGGCGGCTGAATATTGTGGGGATATGCTCTATTTCAGATATTGTGGGGATAAAAACTTTCAATATTGTGGGTGCCGCCTTACCCACTATTTCACTTTCTTTAAGCTTTTCTTGTTCTTGATCTTCTTCTTCTTCATTACTAACCTGAAAATTTAGTAAAGAATCAATGTAAACAACACTTTCTTGAATATCTTTTCTTGAATTGTTTGTGTTTCTTGCTCCACTTTCTTGATTCTTGATCTTTAATAAGGAACAAGAACTTCATCACAGTTAGTGACAATTTCGTTAAGCTCTTTCCACAATTTCCTAAACAAGAATTTCCCCAACTTTGGTATTATAATAAAGATCATAAATTGATCGAAATTCCTGAAAAGTCTTTGTTGAGCTATTTCAATTTGCTTGATATAATTTTCTTCAACATTGTCACCAAAACATAGGACTAATAAAGAAAATATTGTATGACGAAAATGTTGCTCAACAAACAATGCTAACTTATTGCCATTATACTTATTTCTAAGATTATTAACCAAATTGCAAACAACTCTCTTTCTACTATTAGAAAAAGATTTGAGTTGAGATGGATGGAGTACACCAGCGGTAAGATTTCGCTGGAGAGCATCCCACGTCGATCCATAGGGTGATTTACTAATGATTTTCTTACAGTTGCTAACGATAATGTTATTGATAGTTCTTGGATTTAAAAAGAAATAAAAAAAGATTGCTTGTGAATCTTTTGGCAATATATTTTCAAATATGGGGTTAATTTTTCTTTCTATTGGTAGGTATCTAATATAAAAATATTTAATGTGAAAGAAGATTCTAAAATTTAGATTCGATTTGATATATTTGAAAAAATATATTATTAATGTATGGATTTTTTAATAACTTTGTATTTGTCACATTTTTAATTTTTAAATATAATCTCATATAACTATTGTTAATATTTTTCAGTTAATTTCAATCTTAACTGAAACTAAATTTAAGAAAAAAATAAAAAGATTGCTTGTGAATCTTTAGGCATTGCATTTTTCAAATATGGAATTTTTTCAGTTGATAGCGGCTATTAATTTTTCTTTCTATTGGTACGTATCTAAAAATATTTAAAGTAAAAGAAGATTTCAATAATATTATATTATTATTTTATGAATATTTTTAATAATTTTTAACCTAACAAATTTTTAATTTTTAAATATAATATCATATAAGTGTTGTTAATATTTTTTTAATTATCAAAGTACTAATTTATAATTAAATTTTTTATAGAAAAACAAAATTTTAATATTATTTTTCAAACTTATTGCGAATTTGAAATGTTAGCTTTATTTTATTATTAAATAAATATATTCTTTTTTGGTCCCCTTTATATATATATAGAATTTTTTCAATAAAAATTAATTAAGTGCATGCCAAAGTCAATTTCTTGAAATAAAAACTTAAGCCCGTAATTTTCATTTCTTTTAGAGGAATTAATTCAGTTTGCTTCACCATTGTTATCTCTTTAATTATATCGGTTTATATTTTTGGCTCACATACAAGCAATGAACATAATTTTGAATTTTTAACATTGAAGCATTTGGAAATCTTCTTGAATCAACCCAAGAAAAAATCATTGGGATTAAAAGTGAAAACATATTAATTAAAATAATTCGATTAATCAATATTAGAGTGAAACATATAAGTTCCAGTTATGTAATATGGCAAACCCAAACGTTACTAGAAAAACTTTATCTTATGTCTTGAATAGAAATCGACGGTCTAGAATTGATCCAATAAACATATTATCATCACAAGTTAAGAACATATCCATGAGAGAAAACAAGTAATCAATAGTTTCTTGATAAGTATCTTGTGTGAAAATTTGAGGCTGCAGATAGCTAAAGTGAAGTATTTCTTGAATTAGAAATAATAATAAAAGAAAAAGAATCAAATAATTTGCTCTATATTGTGATAACCAAAAAATTACTAAAAAGAACAAAAGAACGTGATGAAAGAAAGAGAATAATTAAAATAAGTGAAGAATGAAAAATTTTAAGGATTTTAGAATCATAAATAATTTTGAATTTTGATTAATTATTTTTGTACAAACTTGAGATTTTACTGAGAAAATTAAGAGAATTATGATTCATTTTTTAGCAAGTAAAACATCATGAAACAATTGTAAGTGAATCTGGTGTGTATTTTGAAATAATGTTTTAAAGTTTAAGTAGGATGATTAACCCAATGTATATCTATTACAAATAATTATGAGAAATATTAATAGTTTTCTTATAATTTTCCTCCAATATCTCAAATTCTCAACTTTGTTTTTTAACAATAAATTACCACTTAGACAAAATGACAATAATGATCATATATGTACATATGTATGGATATTTTGATGAATTAATTAATTAGTATATCTTTTTGTGATATAGTTTAAGAAAGTGAAAGTAGTGTGATTGTTTTTTTTAAATGAATATAATATGAATACACAGTTATTAATTATCACACAAAATTTGTGATTTTAATTGTTGGAAAGGTTAATATTTGTAGAACGAGGTTAATAACATGTAGTTTTCTATTTCATATATTGCCATTTTTTTTTGGGTTAAACTACACGTATCTCTATTTGTATAACGGTTTAAGACTAATTCTGTTTTGGAAACCGCAGAGATTAGTGTGACCTTTCTAACGGTATTTTTTTTATACACAACGCTCTAGAGCCGAGAAACGAATTCAAAATGTTGTTTAAGAAATTCTAGACCCTCGTCCATCTGGACCAATTAATATATTGCCAATTAATAAGTGCATTTAATGTAATAAAATCTAATGAAAATATTATTTTCACTCTTCTAATTTTTATTTTACATTCTCACTTTCTTTTTTAAAGTGTTTAAAAATAAATTTTAAGTCTTTTAAAGTCTCATATATTGCCGATTAGCTCTTTCTTGATTCAATTGAAATTGTGAGTGTGGAAGATATCTCACATTGAAAAAAATAAATTTATTCATAAATTCAATATTTTAAGATTTTAAAATGTAGTGTGATATTTAGTACACAAGTGTGCTTCATCATATATTTGCTTTAACAACTCATATTATGGTTCTTTTTTATTTTTTAAAGTTAAATATTGACATATTTTGTTTTGAATTTTGTAGTAATTCAAAAATAACTCAAATTTATTGGTAGCTGAAAATGTTGTTGTAATTAACCATCCATGTTTATGACATAACTCATGATATCTTATATGTATAATAATTTTATGGAAGAACATATTTTTTGGTGCTCCAACTTTGTATGACCTCTCAACTTTGTACTGGTAATTTTATGTTCTTAAATTTTATATTTTAGTATTTGCAAGTTTTTTAAACTGTGGTTTAAATGTGTAATCACCACTTGTCGTCAAAATTGCATGAATTGACATGCAAGTTAAACCCAAACAAAAAGCAAGTTAGAAAGAACATAACTTTCTCTCTCTAGAAATGAAGCCAATATTTATCTTTCTCTTTGTAGACTTTCCCTCTACATAAAATTATATATATAAACATACAAACATTAAAATCTTACAGGAACTGCGGTGATTTTTATTAAGAAAAAGGAAACAGGTAAAGAGGATGATAAGTAGCTTTATTTATCATAAATGGCTTATTCGTAGTAATTTTTTTTTATAGTCTCTTATAGATATGTATACTAGCTTATTGCCTTGAGCTGCTGATTTAATGTATGATACACATAAAGTTTTTTAAAAAAAAGTTTATGTTTCGTACTATAGTGCTTTCACGTACCAAACACTCATAATGCACTCATGCGCCGAACTCTCATAGTGTTCTCGCACACATTATAAAATTCAATTACGTTCAGCTCACCGTGCCTCGCACGCCTAGCCTTTCAATTACATTCAGCTCACCGTGTCTAGCACACCAGGCCTTTCAAATATATTCAGCTCACACTATCTCGCACACTGGCCTTACCGTGCCTTGGTCACACACTCAACTACTTTTCTCCATGTTGCAATAGGAAGCAGTATTATATACTCATAACACATTAAATTGAATAGACCGAGCTTTTTACGAGCAAACAAGCTTATAAAGGTAATGAATTGGGTTAAACTAAGCAATAAGAATCATTTATTATACAATACCGAACTGTTTAGTACCCTTGCACACACCGAACGTGTATTATTCATTTATATATCATACTGCTCACGCACACATCGAATTTGTATTATTGATTTGTATATTATAGTGCCCTCTGCACACCGAACTGCTTTATTGCTTTCTCATGCATTGATCTACTTATAGCACCTTCATGTGTATCACTATTGTATCCCCTTGTAGAGGGCCGAGTTTTTACACTATGACTGAGCATCAATGCTCTAATTGTAAAAATTTCTATTCATATTCTGCATTTGTAAATTTGGGGGCATGTGTAATGCCACTTTTTATATTTGTTTCGAGCCCTTATTCTTCTGTAAAAGTAAGCCTATATTTTTCTACAAAAGAAATATTAATGTATATAGCTAGACGCTTTGCCGGTCCTCTGAAAGCACACCCAAGAGACTACTTGACATAAATGTCAAGGCAATAAAGGGAGGCACTGATACCCCTGATTTCTGAGCAATGACATCCCCAACACTTAAGTACTTGCACCCTTAAATGCCGAGCATCGGCACTTAGGCTCATCCAAGAGCCGAGCTTTAGCACTCAAGCTCAATTGAGCCATGGTCAAGCCAACAACATTGCTAAGATTCTGCTCAGAACAGGAGAGTTTGCGCAACTCCACCCGAACTAAGAGTCTAACTAGAACAAGAGAGCTCGATCAGAAACTCCTGAACCATAAACATTCAAAGCCTCTCCTAGAAGCCACATTTCAAAACAGATCATCCAATCGACTGCTACAAATGATCCATCGGGCAAGTAATCACTCTACTTCAGTTTTTCATCTTTATTTTACAAGTTCTTAAAAGTGCATGTATAAGTTCGTATTACAGCATGGTATGAAATGAAGTTCAAGTTAACCAACCCAGCATACTTAGTAGTACGCTTGGCACCCGAGCACCAGAGTGTGCATTGTGACCCGAGCCCACTACATATAATTGTGATCAAGGCACATCTTAATAACGGAACGCTCAAATGCACCTTGTGCTCGAGCCGATTGAACAGAGGCCATAAACAAATCAACACAACATAACATATAGCACATTTATTTAATCAGTGTCAAGTTCGGTTTTGCACCGAGCCCTTAGGTTATGCAAACAATATATCACATAAAAGATAAAACAAAATGCAAGTATTGGACCGAGTTCAAAAGAAAGACATTTCATTAATAGGAGAAAAGTTCATTACATAAGACACTCGATCCTTATAACTATCTAGACCGATCATAAACAGACCTTACAGCTACCTTACAAAATTTTATATAGCCTTAGACCTGGTCCTCCTGGGCCTTGTCTTCCTCGTCCCAGTCCTCTTCATCCTCATTTTCTTCTTCGTTCGCCTCGTGCTCGGCTATTAGCCCGTCAATGTTTATTTCCATCATCCAGGACAAGTCCATGTCCGAATTCTCTTCTTTCAGCCGCTCTGACACAGTTTTCTGGTAGGCATAGACACCCCGAGCGTAGCACTTGTCGCTCCTCGTGGACTCCGCAACTAGTCCTTGTCGAGCGGCTTCAAGAGCATCCTCTACAAGGCGCAGCGTGGCATCTTTGGCTTTTAGAGCTTTGTTTGCTGAGCGCAGCTCCTCGGTCTTGGCTCTCAGAGATTCTTTGATCGAGCTTAGCTTTTCAGTCTTCGCCTTCAGAGCTTCCTGAGCTCGTCTTAGCTCTTCATCCTTAGCATTTAAGGATTTTTCCGGTTCCAGCCTTTTTGCGACCTCTTCATCGTAATTATTCAAGGCCTGGGCAAAATTGGTTGTCATATTCGCCACCGGTCCTGGATGGAATGGGCGAGCTGGGTGATCTGCAAATATTATTCAGTTAGCTTCTATCACCGCTTTACAACTTACTTTACATGTTTACTATTACAATAGAATGGGCAAAAGCATATTTGTGGAACAAAAAACTACCTAAAAGAAACTGTCTCTACGTTATCCAAACCTACATAGTACATATATTGCATAAATATGTGAAAAAACTACAAAATCTCAGAGACAATATAAAAAACTAAAACTAAAACAAGAAACAGAACAAGAGTCTCATGATACATATCCACACCAAATACAGTAGACGAGAATTGCTACTTCTACCTTGGATTTTTTTTTTTTTTAACGATGATGCAGCCTGGCTATTTCACTCTTCTTGGTTTCATGGTCGATCATTCTCAGGTCTGCAACTAGTTCCCTCGTGCTGAGCTCATGCTTCTCTGGACACCAGCTGTGCTTTCCGCTGCTGCACATGTCATTCACTAGCTGTGCAAACATTTTGCTATTCACAAAAAGGCACTTGCATTGCATGTATACACAAAGAGAGAAACCATGCTAGCTCTTCCAAATATATTGTTAATATATAACTATACAGTTTCATGCAGAAAAACATGTTCTTCCATTGATTCTGATGTAATCAAATGATTCAAGAGCGCCCCACAAGTATTTCGGTAAATGTTTGGACATGTATGATGAAATCATTAAATCAGCCAGAATTAGTCCTAGAAACAGCTAATGGCATGAAGGTGATAAAATTGAATGGCACAACAACCAATATAGGGCGGCTGAAAAGGCATAGAAATCATACACATCTCTTCCCACTTCCTGTTCTTCCATGGAAGAATAAACTTCAAGTTTAACAAAACTTTATTGTTACATTCTCTAAGTGTAAAGGAAAACAGAAGGACACCACAACAGAGCTGAAGTGGGTTTTGGAGAATAATCAGTAAATGAGAAAGAAGCAGCAGCAACATGATGATGCATTATACAGATGTCGTCAAAGAATCTATACCTTGTGAAAAATTTCATCATCAGGCTTAAAATATATATTCAATTTCTCACTGTGCTTTTTCTGTTATTCATTCTTGTGCTGCAGCAATTTCATATCCATCCAGAGACACACAAACACAGCTTTACTTCAGTGATAGATCGTAAAGGAACAAATAGCAAAAGCATAATAACCAGCAATAGATTAACAAGAACGGCTACACCTTTTAAATTTTACTGATTATTGAATAGGACTTAAAGCAGAAAGCCTTTCAGGGTTCCTTTGTTTCCTTCAATGACAACAAAACATGGAAATTCAGTAAGCAGATAAAGTATTTGCATTTGAGCTTAAAAAACCCAGCTACCCAAAATTAAACAGAATAAATTGTATGTGCTTGAGGTTTGTTTCATTATTTTAATATTTTGAAATAAATCTCATTAGTCTTTCTCTTTTGATTAAAGAGATATACAATTTACTTATTACAAATTTAGGCAGTTGGATTTTTGCAAGTACAAATGCAGAATGCAATTTTCACAGGAGAGAGTCAGCTAATGGACAGTATCATCCTTCTTTTCAAAAAAAAAATCTGCAAAATAAAATAGAATAAAAAATGAAAAATGAATCTGAAAAATATAAACCAGAACATTTTGATTCACAAATAAAAAATAAATACAAATTTTGCCCATCACTTTCATAAATTTATTGCTTGTGATATTATAATGAAAAGATATTAATTAACTCTTGAAAAATTTTCAAAACAATCAAAATAGTAAGTTAATATCTGAATAGTGAATACATTAAAATGCTTGTATAGTAATATATAAGTACAAAATAGGAATATCCAAATAAGAATATATATATATATATATATATATTAAAATCCCTATAAGAGTACAAACATTTAATAAGGATTTTATTGAATTCAATGTTTTTGTTTTCATTTCTACCATAATAAATTTGATAAAATAAAGGGTTATTTTAATCAGATTAGTTAATATGTAATAACAAGAAAATTAAAGAACATAAATTTGGTGTATAAACATATATAAATGAAACAACAAAAACATCAGATGTGGGTGGATGAAGGAGGCTACTGCAAATTCTAAAATCTCAAGCAATTTAACCAAACCCAAAAAATAAGAAATCAACCTTCAGATACCACAAAATATTGTCTGCAAATATTCGCTATAAATAGCACTAAATTAAGACATATTAAGAATTGAGTATTTAATCTTAAGAAAATCCAGCAACCTCCATAACTGCAACATTAAGAGAATTGTCAGGTTCAGGTGGTGGTGGTGGTGGTGGCGGCGGTGGCGGTGGGAAATTGTAAGTTGAACGATAATTTGTAGAATTAAAACTCCAAAAAAAAAAATGTGTTAAGTATGGGTTTTATCTATGAAATGGGTAAATTTAACAGCAAAACAAAACCCATTAGAAAAACGGCAAGAAAAAAACTAATCTTGAAGTGAAGGAGACAGATAGAACAGTAATTTGTAGAATTAAAAACCCAAAGAAAAAACAAAAGAATGAAAGTGTGTCAAGTGTGTGGTTTTATCTATGAAATGGGTAAATTTAACGTTAATATAAAACTAAAACAAAACCCATTAGAAAAAATCCAAGAAAAAAGTAGGCTTGGAGCATCCTGAAATTAATATTTTAAAATATTAAAATTCTTTAATTTTAGAATTATCACTATAATTAGTTTCTTTCACTGTAGTCTTTTAACTCTTTTTTTTACGTCAGTTTATAAATTTTATTCTCTTTTTCATGTTAATTAGATAATGAAACAAATAAAAAAATAGAAATTTTTTCTCTTAATTTATTATTTTTTTAATTTTCTATTGCATTAATAGGAAACCAAATATAGGCATAATTCCTAAAATTTCTTAATAGTCTAATATTTTGGTATTTTTTTAAAGTTAATTTTTTGAATTTTCCCTATATTTTCATTTTTGACATTTAAACTTGAGCAACATTTTAATATTTAAAATTTTTAAAATATCAAATATATTTTATTTTACAAAAGTTTTGAGAAATTGTATATTTTATTTTATTTTATTTTTAGAAAATTTAATGAATTTCCACCATAACATTTTCTTTATTTTGTATATGGATATTTTCCCACAATATATAAATCCATTTCCTGCCCAAATTGCAAACTTATTCTGTTATTTCAATTTTGAATTAAATTCTTATGAAATTCAACCAAATCGGGAAAGATAATTTGAAGACTTCATTTTTTTTTTCCTAGCCTTTGTAAGAATTTACCAATCATCTTCAAATATATATATACAAGTGAGATTTTCAGACACCTGCATTGTGTAATGGAAAGAGTGAACAAAATGTTTAAAATCAAATGCTACAAATCACACACTTAAAATTCCATAATGAAATGAGAAATTATACATATGGGAGTCAGTCTTATATTGAAATATGATAGGACAATGCACCTTCCATAAAAATCAACAAAGCCAACATCTCTAGAACTGTGAAGCAAAAAGCTTCTTCTGGTCTACAACTCTATGTATGCACATTTTTCATATTATCAGAGAGAGCTAAGTTCTACGTTTGGTTAGATATTTACATATACAGCCACAAAAAAAAAAAGTTAGGGCATTCATCTACTTCAAGTTCATTCACTCGAATGCTATTGACATGAAAGTATCATCGTCCAAAAGTGAATCTAAATCGTTACGGTCTTCATTGTCATACTCGATTTCGTTTTGGCTGCTCAGTATCATTTCATATTCCTGAAAAAAAAAAGTGCAACATAAGTTGCCTTTCCATTAGAATTTCACAACAATGTAAACAGCTAGAATAAAAAAAGCCCTAATTCCAAGTTAATTGGGGTCAACTAGTAAACGGTTAAAAGCAATATGAAATTAATCCCTTCATCAGACTTGGTTACAACTAAAATATATCCATCGAGAAAAGAGAATAGCTTTATGAATCACTGACAGTCAAGTAAATCATTTCTGAATACGAACATGACCAAGTTATCTACACACATGTTAGTAAGCTATGTTGCCCAAGCATTTTATAAGTTCAACCCACAAACATAATGTTATTCAGGGAAAACAAGTTTGTATTGATTAGTGAAAAAACCCACTTAGTTCAAAATTTTCAATAATATAGAAATAGAGTATATTTCACATGGATAATATGGATAGATTGAAATACCTTGGGTTCCCGGAATTTTTCAAAATAAGTCAGCAGCCTCCTGTATTGAGCTTGTCCTTCTGGACAATGATACATAGATTTCACCCTTGTAAGTGCTTTTTGCTGCCTCTCCTCATTTTGTTTCCTTCCTTCCTTTAGAAAATCATATTCATCCTCTTTCAAAGGCAGGAATTGCAAATCGGACTCCTTAGCAACTGCATCTCGACAGAATCCCCGCAGACCACGTCCTTTGCGTCTCCAGCGCAAAATAACTTTCTCCAAGATTCCTACAGACCAGATGATTGTTCTGTATTGCTTCCTTACTTGGTGTCCCCTTACATGGGCCTGCATATGATAAAAACTCAGAGTTGAGCATTAAACACTAACAACAAATGCAAGAACCTAAAGAACTATTAGGCTCAAATGATGAATTTCTTTTTATTAGTTGGATGTAGCAGTAATTATTTTATCTAATGAGCAAATGTGGCTGAACAAATGTCCAAATCGAATAAGAAAGCAGACATAAATTGTTGATTAGCAAGGAATACCAATAAATTCTGAAAATAACACAAAAACAAACCTGTATTTTAACAATTCTTTGCCGAATTATCAGGAATTCTTTTCTTTTCTTCCAGCCTCGGAACTTCTTTTGGATTTGTAACGCTGCAGCATTGGCTTCAGAGTGTGGGGGCTTGTTTATCTTGGCCGCTAGAAGTGCAAGAGCTCGCCCATCCAATAGACCAAATTCATCATCACCACACTCGCTTAACTGTTTCCGCTGGAATGACTGCAACCTGAACACCTGATGTAAACGATTAGCAGCTTGTGTAGCATTCCGGATAGCAGTAAGCGAATCCTTCAGTGGCAGAACATTGGGCACATCAACCTCATTCAAAGGAGTAGGTGTCCGTTCTGCAATAGTTTGCACAGCTGTCAGTCCTGATAGTTCTGGTAAACCACCTTCCTTTGGATCATTTATTGTAAACAATTGTAGGTAGCTGGTCAAAGATGACTCTGCAAGGAAACCAGAAATTCCTTTGTGTCCTTTGCCAGAAGCAAGGTCTGCTGGAGTTCTACCCAAAGGAAATTCTGGAGATGGATCAGTGTTGGCCCGAGTATCTGCACCCAATGAGACAAGAGCTGCTACTGTTTGTTCCCTGTAATTTAGAAGCATTCATGCAACCACTATTAGTACTATCAAACATCTAGAGTACTTCCTCATCTGAATATCATTGCTAAAATGCACCAACATGAATAAGTAAGAATCTAGGCGAAGGGCAAATAACAAAGTTGCTTTCAAAAAGCAGTGTGTTATGAAACCCTGTCTAACAAAGGTTACAAGAAGTCAAGTTCTTGCCTTCCATTAAATGCAGCCCAATGAAGAGCAGTCCATCCATTAACATCACGGAAATTGATGCTAACTCCAGCAGCGATGATTGGTTTTATGGCCCATTCATAACCAAGAGCAGCTGCTAAATGGAGCACACCTTGCCCATTATCATCCAACACACTTGGCCCTTTACCACTTTCTGCTACCGTATGAAGGAGCCATGAATAAAACTTTTCTTGCATTGCCTTCACAAGAAGCTGCCTTGTAATTTCATCTGGGGATAGACGACTCGAGCTTGGTTCTGCTGCTTGAAAACTTTCATCTTCCTCCTTCAATAAAATGATCTCACTAACTAACTTCTGTTTCTCTCTAGCACCATCAAAAACACAATTTGGCAGACTGGAAGATCTTACAGACAATAACCTCTCAAGTTGCAGATGAAGATCCAGGTCATATGAATTATCGTCATACACAACGGTGACATCCATGTCTTTAGTAGAACCCGCCTGATAATCAAATTCTCGCACTTCACTGCACGCCACCCTGTTGGAACATGTAATATAAAAGGGGACACTAGCAACACTATGAGGTGGAGCATAGCAACAGAGAAAACCATCAGCCAAAACCTCAGCTGGTACTTCCACTTCCCCAAACATACAAGACCAGTTACATTTTGCCACTTCTTGCTCACCCATCAAAAATTTTCCGGTAATATGAACCTGCTTTATAGCAAAGAAAATGAGAAGCATGAAAATTACCCCTACTCTGTTATAGAGGATTTGAATTAAGGATCAGAGTCCACAAGCATTATTTAGCTTATTTAGCTGGAATGGCTCGTCATAATAAAAAGAGGAGGAGAAGTAACAGAAACAAAAACAGAAAAATAGCTCTCTTCAGAAATGCGCGGATGGGGGCTGGCAAATAAGCCCCCAAATGGTAGGGTAGAGGGAGCAATGAATGGTAATAAGTGCAACATAAAAATAGAACAGAAGATTACCAGGTCTAGGTGCCCCAGTGACAAAAAAAAATATCAGAACACAGTGGCGTTTCAAAAACCAGCTTGAAAATCAGACATAAACCCATAATAATAAACGGGCATACATGACAATAGATATAGCATTACTAAGGCCCAGTTTTGCATTGCTTCTGGAAAAAGAAAAGTTTTGTCATAAAACATTACCAAGCCTCAGTTTGGTATTGCTTTTGGAATAAGAAAACTTTTCTCCAAAATAAGCTTTTGGACCAGAAAAACAACCAAAGGACAAGTGGCCATTGTCCATTGTCCCATGAAGCTTTAAGTCAAGTAACTTAACATGAATGCTTAATAAAAAATAAGAAACAGAGAGTATTTTACCTCTGTTTTTGAGTCTGCAAAAGCCCATTTTGGTGAAAAATAAATTATGCTGAAAAGTTGGTCTTGTGAGAGAGAGGGGCTCAAGGAAGAGTCATCAACCACATTTCCACATTCATCAGTGCTCCATGATATACCCAATGAGGACCTCATATGCAAATCATCCACCTCTACCAGTTCTTTAGAAACCCAGCGAGAGAAGCTGTCAACTTTTTTCAAGCTCTCTTCTCCATCTAATAATTGTTGTTTACCAATGAAAGCATACTTGTTATCTTCTCTGACAGAGACATCATTCTCAGATTTTGTTTGGATATATTGTGGTTCTGCCTTTATAAGCTGCGTTTCAAGGTTGTTCTGCACAAACTCCTCATCATGCTGAACAGAGCCAGATAAAAGTTCCTCAAGTGCATTTTGTACGTCTATACTGTTAGTTCTTTGCTCAAATAACTTGGTTTCCAAATCATATGCCAATTCCAGATCCCCAGGCAAGCACAAGGAGCTACTCTCAAAAGGAATCTGGATAAATCATTTCTGTTATTGCATGAACATAATAATAAAGAGGCAATAACACATCCATAAATTATAACAAAAACAAACAAGAAACTTAAGGGATATAAACACAAATATATTGCAAGAGCACAAATAACTGAAATAGATCAGAACGGTTCTAAAGATTAGATCTTACCACGTATTTCCTCCATTACTGATGAGATATTGTGAACAAGTATATCAAGTGGCATAATCTGACAAGCATTAGTTTATATCCTAAATCTAACCCATCAACTTTCACATGCTCTTTTATCTTACATCATTCTTTCTTTAATGCATGCACGATTGTATGATTCATACATGAAAAGCATGTTATGCATAACTCTTCACACATAATTTTGTAAATAAGAATATGGTAATTAGGGGAGGCAAATGAGTGAGTCTATAGATTGTGTTACAAATGGCCCATTTACCCATTCATTAACCATTAAAAACGTGTGGTACCTTGCCCACTTCAGAACTAACTCACCCATTTATCCACCACCACCTTAGCATATTCATATCTTTGTCTTTCAATGTCAAGTCCCCTGCCCCCTCTCCTCTCCCAAACACAAACCCATGCACACAAGCATACATAAATGATCTTGTCATGAATGTTCTAAGTCAGTCATTAATCTATTCTTTTAAAGTTGTTAATAGATATGTAGCAGCCATGGTAGTAGCTATATGAAGCAACGCACACATGTACATATAGGAATTTCTGATTCATCAATTCTAGAGAACACAAAATTGAGACTAAAAAGAACACTTTACCATATCAATAACCAACCCCTTCACTTCAAGTTATTCAGTAAATGGAGTGCAAAAAAAAGGTTGATACAGGAAGATTGTTAACTACCTGCCAATGTGATTCCATTAGCATAGAACCACCATAATCCTCTTTGGCAGCATTCCCACCAGATAAAATCTCAACAAGAATCGTATTCCTTCCAGTACCTCTAGCATCAGGTTCAGTGGAATTTATTGATAAATGAGATGGTGCACTTTTTTGCTCCATTGTACATTGCTCCAAGACATCCTCCCAGGATGGCAAACTTTGAGACTCAGGGATGCTAGCACCACCATTATTTACAGGTGCATCTCTGTGAACATATGAAATTGGACCAACTACCGGAGTTGATGACTGACATTGATGATTATCTGTCAAGAGTTTCAAATGTAAATCCAGATTAAATCCTTAATCATGTAGAGGGCTTGCGTGGAGCATTGCAGAATCTAAGATATAAATTGAATGTAAGTAGTAGACAGTTCATTTAAAGAAAAATATAGCAATAACAAGAAAATAATCTTACCTGAACCAGGATGCAGAAAATGAGAACTCAATACACCAGCATTTTTTCCCAGGACATGACTACTCTGCATCTGTGGCAGCTCAAGAAATGAGTGGTGTCCAGAACTTGATTGTTGACTATCCGCTGCATTAATTGCACACAAGCTGTTACTAAGATTTATATCAAAGTTGAAGAGTGAACAAGTGTATAGTGATCAAAATTATTTAAACATTTGTCATGCCAATTCAAATTCTAGGTGGAATGCAGTGAGCGAAAAAGGCAATCAAGAAACCAATGAATAAGCTGACGGCTGTGAACCAGAAACTAGGAGCATATTAAAACCTCCACAAAAATTAAAAGAGAGAAGCAATCCAAAACAAAGCCTCCACACAACCATAAATATGAAGTATGGAATCACCACTCCTAACATGATGAAGTTTCCACACTTAATTCACACTTCCTAAAAAATTCATATGATCACCAGAAAATAGCATATTATACATTACACTTCACCCTATATCAAATCGTACAAGCACTGAGCTCCAGCTATATATTAACAACAAGGTATAAGAAAAAATTAAAGACCAATATCATGAATAATGAGCAGAAAATACCTGAATCAGCATCTTCACAAAATGATGCAAGTGTACTAGTTGGGCTTGTTGAATCTGTATTTCCTGAAGGTTCTTTGTTATGACTTGCAACAAGGCTATTTGAAGGGCTGCTATTTGTCCTATTACCCTGATGAAGGAGTGTTTAAAATGACCATTATTTTTCAGCAAACCAGAACTTAACCAACCTGAATCTAACTGCAACCTCTGCCTAAAAATTCTAGAAGAGATAGTAAACAGAACAATTTGCAATTCTGTCTTTCTTATGCTTAAAGGATGACATACAAAAGTATTTTGGAACTGGATGTTGCATAACAAAGCCAGCAGCAAGTTTGAAATAATTAAAATATAAATTGTGGATTTATCATAATGAAGAACAAGGAGAGCGTACTACCTTTACTTCCAGGTAGTGGACAAAAACTATATGCATCAATTCGCTGCAGCATTCATCAAACTCATAAGAAGCCAGTAGAAATTCATAAAATCAATAAATAAATAAAAACAAAAAAAGATCTATAAGGATTCTGTAGACTAAAATTAGCAAACTTTATTCAAGCACATGTATCAAGAGCATAAAGTAATCAATTTTTTTTAAGAGAAAGAACCGTTCAAACATTGGAAGTGTGTTTGGACTTTTATTGTTGTGTCAGAAACAATAGAAAATAAAAAGGTTTAGGAAAGGAAAACCCAGGAAGAGAACTAAAGACAAGCACGATTAAAATTCCCCACTGGAGTATGGAATTTGTTGATGACAATGGCCCATAAGGAAATTATGGCTCTATAACCCATTTCTAATTGAACTACCTGTTATTATTTCCAAAAAATATTAAACCAGGGATTGAAATATAAAGGAGAGAATATAAGATCACTTCATCTAAGCTATGTCTCAATCAATATGCCTTTTACATTCTACAAAATATTCTTTTAGATAATTTAAACAATCCCCCTCCTAACCTTTTTTATCTTGGGGTTGTTCCTTCATTTAGGACAGTTTTAATCTATGATTTTTCACAAATATCGTTATTGGCAAAATAAGCAATATCCAAATACTGAACCTGTCCCCTGTATAAAATGAGCAAGTAGAAAATGTTCTTGGGAAGATCAAAGAAAGAATATGCTCAACAGCCTGAACCTAATCTTTTCAGAGGGGAGTACATGCAGCGGTTTGGAGTCAATAACATCATGAAATCATGACTAGTGATTGAGCATAAGAAATCAATGGGATATACAAAAAAAAATGAAACAATGAAACAAAAAAGAGAGAGAAAGATCAATGACAACTCCATATCTATTACCAACATTGCTCATTCTGCATACTCAGCATTTCTTCACAATGATCACACAGGCTTATGATTATCCTTTTATTCAATAAAAATATCGAAAGCAATAAAGAATGATGAAACCACTCATTCTGGCTACTCATTGCTGCGACAGCACATCTTAACAGTAGTTTCCATCAAAAACTTCATCGCATACACCTCAGAGGTCTCTGGTTCTCTTCATTCCATATATTATTACCCTTTCATATAAAACATTACAAGTTCCTGTCCCTACCACAAAATTCAATTACGCAGCTTTGCTAGAACAGTTGAGAGACAGATGGAATAATCATGCCTGCATATCCATACCATAGCTTTGGCCTAGAAACCATTGGCACAATGTTTCCCGAGACTACATATGGATGAAAATTCATCAATTTCAACAACTTTGATTGGGCATCACTTCATGAAAAGCAACTGAATATCCTTTCAAAAGTTTAATTCCACAACCTCCACTCCTGACCAATGAAGCACTAAGCATACCTACATTATAACCAAGCTTCCAACATAGCTCCTTAAGCAGGTCCTTGAGAACATTGGTCACCATCTTGGAATTTTGTATTGGAGAAAGGTAGCATTGTGGCTTAACTGCCTGAATCATTCAACAAATAAAAATAATTTTGGATGGAAAAAATGTAAATACTGAAAGACCAATTTTTGGTATCTCTATTCTTATGTACAGTTCCTTCCATGCAACAGTTTTCCTACTATTCTTTAATGATTTCATATTCATCAAAATTCAGTATTTAGACTGCTATTTTTTTTCTCATGTTCCTCTTCCTTTTGCTATAGGAGCATACCTTTCAAACTTCTGTGACTTTGACAGCAATCTATTCCTTCTAGAGAACTATTTATTTATTAAACAAAAGATAATATCAGTTGTCAAAGTCCACCAGTTCAGAAATGATATTTTTTTTCTTATAAGAGCTAGTGCAGCAATTAAATTGCTAGGGTTCAGCTTATGTATACAGTCCCCTCATCAAATTTCTAAAATGTCAGCTATGTAACAACGAGAGCTTTCCAAAGACAAAAGTATGTTGATTGCTAATGAGAAATCTTGTGCATAACACCATCTCTCAGCAATATCGTCCAAGCAAGTATAAGGAGCCGACTAAAAGCTAACTTAATTCATCCTACCCAAATTCAAGTAGTCTTTGTTTTAACAAAGGGCGGAACATAAATTCATACTACACTAAATTCATTCGACGACTGATATATGACGTTTATGCAACACAATATTTCTTCTCCAACTTTAATTTTCTGAGGCAAGGTACAGCATTTTCCAACCAAATGATCTGAAACTTCTTCAAAATCCTATTTAACTATGTGCCCAAATAAGCCACAGCCACACCAGAGAATAGGTAATTCAGAATCAAATTCCCTGCCAAATTAGTTGTAAGATATGACTCTAGGATCAGGACAACATAGAAGAATCCCAATGCATATAATATGATGCTTAATTAGTTGTGAATAAGTAATTATGACAAGAATGCTCACCCTGAAGATGATGTGACACATCCAACAAAAGAATCAAAGCCAATAAGGTGTTGACTTTTAAAAAAGAATGCAATAGAAATCGATTCAAAAATTAGTTCATACTTACTGTTCAAGCATCCAATAGCTGCGCCTTTGAAAGTTTTCATTCTCTTCTCCATGTGCATAATAACAGTGTAATACATCAATGCTTCCAACCTAAAATTGCTTGAAGAATATCACCTTCAGAATTCTATGAATAATTCCAATCAAGGAATAAGAGTTCACTAACTCAAAAGTCTAGTAGGATATTTATATATCTAAATAACTAAACCAAAAGTTTGCTGCAGAAAAACACCCCAATTATGCAAACATGCTAGAAACTTGCAAGGTCATCTATATGAAAACTTACCTTCAGCTTCTCATGAGCTTCCCTTATAGTCTTTCCGTCCTTTTTTTTCCTCCAACTATGTCCATCCTTTCTAAAGTACCTCAAGACCTTTCTATCAAAAAGAAAAAGAGAACCACCTAGCATAGTGGGAAAAGTGAAAATAAAAAATCAATGGAACATTAAATGATGATAAATGACTCAGAGATATAAATATTAACATATGTTCAGCTTAAGAAAATAATATAGAATACATTTTTTTTATCCATATAAATGTACATGGATCTTTAAGAGGACACAAGGTTAAGAAATAGGTAAGTGAAAAGAGAGAAAAGCAACAAGAAATGTGTCTTCCAAGGAAATCCATTATGCCTAGGAACTATTTCATATTGGTGTTGCATGATTTCACACTAACATCCCAAACATGACACTGCAAGAAACTAGAAAAACTTATGGGAACCTTATGATCCTACAGTTACATATGAGTATAAGTTTTGTAATCATACTTGGTGGCCTGTTTGGAGGCTCCGATGCAATTTGAAACTTCTGATAATTACAAAGTATTTCACAAATCTCAGCAGGCCGCAACCATCGATGTTGTGCTTCTAAAAATAATTGTTGAATATCTGCACATCAAAAACACTAATCATCGATCAATAGAAAAAACCATGCAAGTAATGGTGAAAGGTTAGCTTTCATAAACTTTAGCATTGGAAGGGAAAATTATCAAAGTTGGCCGGCTTAGATAGCATAGAGGTCCCACAAAGCATGCATATCATATATCTTAGTTCTATCATGCAAAGAGATGGAGGAAGTTAGGAGGATATCAGCCATCCGGCACCCGATAAATGTAAAGATGGATGAAGTGGAAAGGGCAAATTTTATAGAACCACTATTCAAGCAACAACGGTTGTTCCATTACTTGTAATTTTTATTCCAATTTTAAATTAAGCTTTCTAAACTAAAATTACCAAAAAATCAGGAGACACCAAGCCAGGGCACTTCAACAGGGTGATAATTTCTATCATCTAAGCAACCTAAACAAAAACTAGAACTCCAAATTCTCTGTTCAAGGATTTATATTCATAACATTTGGATAAAGATTAACAACTTGATGATGTCAATTTAAAAGTAAGTACACCTTCATACTGAAAACTAATTAAGTGATGTCAACAGAATAAATAAATAAATAAATTATGTATATTTTCATTGACTAATTCGATTCCTTGTTATAAAGAAAGGAAAACAAATTTCCAAGAAACCAAACAAGAAAACGAAAAATTTTGAGCTAAACATTAATTCGGAAACTTCACAGGTAAACTAAAAACAGATCCAAATCAATACGAAATAAAGAAATCAAGAATGATAATAATAATAAAGAATTAATTAAAGAAAAAGAGGAAAATGACATGGAAATGAAATCTGACCTAATCGAGGGCCCAGTCCGTACGATCCACGATCAGCCATAAGAGATAACAGAGAGACTGAATCGCAGAAATTTCGATTGATCTATCGAAATACAAACGCACACACACAAAAGCTTAGATTTGAGAGAAATGATAAGAGAAACAGATAGATAAGAGAAATAGATAGCAAAGGTCACCTTCTTTGAATAATGGATATCGTCAAGACTGATTTTTATTATTTTAATTTTTTTCACATTTTGTAATTTATAATAATAACTAATAATTTTTCTCTTCAAAAAAAATAATAACTAATAATTTAAATTTTATATTGTTATTATTACTGTAGAGTATGGATCTGATTTGGTTGGTTTTTTATTTTTACTAAAACGATCATACTGATGCCGATTTTTTTTATCAGTCTTGAGTAAATTGCAAAATTGGTTGTGTCAGTTCGGTTTCAATTGAATTGAATTTTTATATTAGATTTTCATATTTAAATTTATTTTAATAATATTTATTATATTAGATTCAATCATATAAAAAAATAAAATTAAAAAAAATTACATTTTTTTATCAGTCTTGATTAAATTGCAAAATTAGTTGAGTCAGTCCGGTTTTAATTAAATTAAATTTTTATATTTAAATTTATTTTAATAATATATATTATATCGGATTCGATTAAATTAAAAAAATAAAATAAAAAAATTATATTTTTTAATATATATATATATTTTATATGATTATAAAAGAGTCAATTAGATTTAAATTTAGATAATAAAAAATTATTCATTCCATCAATTATATATATTTAATATTATTATTATTTTTAAAATCAAACCAGTGGTTTATCTTTAAACTAATTGATCCGTTTCAATACACATAGTTCGGTTGAATTTGGAGAAAATTTGCTCTGTCCTTTTTTTTTAATAAAAACTTGCTGTCCTTTTTTATTTAATAAAAATTTGCTCTGTCCTTATTATTATTATTACGAAGAAAGTGTGAACATGGAAAGGCCAAAGGGGGTAGTCAAGCAAGGAGCAGAAAAGAAAGTCTGAGAGGCAAAGTTGTGGGGTCTACGAAACCTTAGCTGGACCAATCATATTTCGACATCTGTTAATCAAGACAGCAAGAAATAAAAGGTATGATGCGCGGTTTTTCAAATTTTTCTTTAAAATATTTCAAAAGAATTATCTTAAAAAAAATAAAATATAATTTAATATCTTCTCATTGACTCGTGTCATGTGGGTCAATATTTGTTTTTTTATTAAAATCTATAGAGTAAGATAATAATTTTTTTGAATTTAAAATTTATTTTATTCTAATTTAATAAGTAAATTATTTGAATTTAAAAAAAAATATTATATTCAATATGTAGGTCTTTTGTTTATAATTAAACTTCACTTTCATCCATGCTTTTGAACCTTCTTTTATGCTTGATTAGTTGTTTCGTATGCCATTAGTCTTTTTTTATATAATTTTTTTTATTTTTAAATTATAAAATATTTTAATATTTCAAATTTTATATTTTTTATTAAAATTATTACATAAATTTAAAATATTAATGTTTGAGATAATAAAAATTAAAGTGCTCAATCGAGATATTCAAAAAAAGTGTTTATGGAGAAAGGTTATCACAGTAATTTACACTCACCATGATGGAGGCTTTTAGTTCCCTCCCCGTCACTGTAGGAGAGATATTTTTTATACTAATTAAAATAAATTCATTTTAAAAATAAAAAAATAACGTATTTTTAAAATTTTTTATTTTTTATTAAAAATATTTTAATTATTTTATTATAAACTCATTATAAATTATATAAAATTTATAAACTTATAATAAACTCATTATAATCATATTGTAAATTCTTTATAAAATAATAAAAATTTAATATTTTAATAAATATTTTATAAATTATGATATTTTGATAAATATTTTATAAATATAATAAATTTAAAATTATTTTTAATTATTTTTATATTTTTATCAAAAATCCTTAATATAATTATCTTATCTTACGTACTTTCATAAGAGTTAATATCACACTCTTATTTAACAAATATTACGATGATGTATATAGTAAAATATGTCTGTAAAATGGAAAACTATATTGAGTTAATAAAAAAATTAAATCATAAATTTATATATTTATAAAAGGGAAGTAGTATTACACAAAATTAAGCTAAATATTATAATAATAAATTATCATTTGGGTTAATTTAAAATAAAACTTGAATTAATTTAAAATAAAATTTAAATATTAATAAAAATATTTAAAATTTTATGAGTGATTTTAGTAAGAATAATTTTACATTGAACAAGAATTCTCCTTTTTATCTAATCTTTTAATAAATTTATGCTTAAAATATAATCAGTTTCTATTAATTGATTATTTTTTATCTAATCATAATTTAAATTTAAAAATTTTAAATAATTTAAATTAGAAAATTTTTAAAAAAATTAAATAAGAATAAAAAATTTCTTTTTTTCTTACTATTATCCTTTCAATAATCAGTTAAAATTTTAAAATAATTTAAATAAGAATCTAATCATATCATTATCATCTTTCAAATTAAAAATATTATTAAAAAAATCAAAGATAAAAATGAGAAAATTTAAATAAAAATAAAAAATCCCCTTTTATATATTTATTATCCTTCTAATAAATTTAGCATGACATTTAAAATATAATCAGTTAAAAAATTAAAAGAATTTAAATAAGAATTTGATCATGTTATTATCATTTTTTAAAATAAAAATATTATTAAAAAATCAAAGATAAAAAAATAAGGTCGTAAAACTTAAATGTCTTCTTTCTTCGTCTCTATTTTCACTTCTCACTTTTTACTTATAGGTAAAACCATCCATTGATCATATTTTTAATATTTTAGTTCTCATATTAATATGTTCATTTAATTTAGTTTAAATTACCAAAAAAAAAATCTCACCCAACCACAAAAATTTTTTATAAAAATTGATAACTTCACATATTGATTTCATCAACGAGGTGAAAGAAATCAAGATGCAATAAAATTTAAAAATGTGCGTGGTGTGATTATGGCGAGTTCCAAAAATGTAATAATTCAAATAATACATTCACTCTTGAGATGGTGTCACAACATGAAGAGGTTTTTTTTATGTTTTTAATAATTTTTTTTCACTATAAGCATACCAATAATCGCAAATACAAAAATAATTATGTCAATAATAAGAATAATGATATTGTTGAACATGTAGACATTCATTATAAAACTAATTCAAATCTAATATCTCAAATTACTTTTGATACAACCAAAATAATTATTTCTCACTTAGTCCGCAAAACTTAAAATTGTAAATGATAAATAAATTCGATTATTAGTTTAAAATATTTTGGCATTTCATATTTTGGCACATAAAAAATTATAGATAGTTTAGGTTTTGACGATTCAGGCAATTTAGATGCTTCAGAATTTGGCAAATTAAAAAATTTAGACATTGGCAAATTAGAAATTTTGAATTTTGAAATTGCGGAAATTTCAGGATTTAACAAAATTGCTAAACTACGACTCAAGCTTGCAAATACCAATGTAAATATGAAAGAAGCTAGATTAAAGCATTTGCTTGGAACCATTCTTGAACTAATTGTTACTGAAAATTTATGCTATATTTTATAAATATTCTTCTATAATAATGCCAAGTGTTGGCCTTTTAATAGTAAGAGATTGGTGATGATAAATTAACAATAGCTTAATATATTTATTTTTTTTATTAATGGAAACAATTCATTCAATGTATTATAACTTACAATCTTGAAACAAAATTGTTACACCCTAATTTTAGAAATATGATGGTCTTAGGGTTCAGATAGACTTAAGGTCACCAGGCACCACGTAGAACTCAACTATTAATGCATTCATACATATTAATTAATTGCTCTAGTGGATTAAATTTTTATTATTTACTCATAATTTTATGATATATTATTATACATTTATTTTGATATTATATATCTCGTACATTTTTTTATTTGCATTATAGTTTATCTTCATACCTTACTAAACTATTCATAACAGTAATATGAAACAACTAGAATATAGCATGAACTTAGCACTTTAATTATATATAACAGTTATTACTAGTTATATTATTCTCAAATTTTTTGCTGGAATGAAGAAATCAAAAAGCTGATAAACCTAAATCACCTCAACCTGAAACCACACAGACGATTACTCAGTGAGATTATAGTGCACAATGATAGGATGCACAATAAAAATATTTCAAAGTTCAAGAATAATAATAATATAAGGTGTCTGTACAATAAAAATATGATAAAAAATTCAAACCATCATAAAGGCCCACAATAATTAGACCAATATCACAAAAGCAAATCACATAATATGATAGATAATATATAACAATATCACTAAAGAAAACATATCACTATATACATTTCAGTGTCATCACACACGCATAGGGCATTAGCTATAACCATTTTATCATAAAATCTTTATGTGCACATAGCATGATGGTATAACCCCCATCAAGTTAAAATTTTGCCATATTAGCTAATCAAATGGCTTGGTATGATTTTATAGGCCAAGAGACCATATTGGTTTCACAATTTACAAATACAAAAATACAATTATCAAAGGTATTAAATGGTTCACAATTTATCAAACATTTCAAGGCAACAAAGAAATGGATTAACATTATAACTCACATTGAACTTATAAATTTGATTTCTCTAATTCATTCATACTTATTGGTTGATTTTGTGATAATGCTCGACCTATATTCACATTTATATATAAATTATTTATTTAGGTTCCTTTATAGCTTATTATTGTCACTTATTGTTCATTATATTTGTAATTTTTCTTTTAATTTTTCATAAAGCACTCATACCCTATTTTAACATCTCAATATGTCCAAAAATTTATTTTATAATTATGAATTCAAATATAATAAAATTATTTTATAATAGGATTATGTAATTAAATAAGTTATAAATATGTACAATATGCTTATACAAATGCACTGACTTCCTCAAGCCAATTGATTTATTTATCCATTAAATTAGCATTTGGGCCTTTGGGACATTAATTATATATGTTAAGCTTTATGTTCATCTATTATATGTCAATGGTTATTGTCTGGTCAAATACATTTTGGTATGCTCAACCCAACACAAGTCAATAAACACATCATTTTCAGCATTTGAGCAGTTTGCATTCATTTAATTATATATTAATTTTCTTAAATTCATTTAGCCTGAAATTTTACTATAATGTTTCTAACATCCTAAGTGACTTTTTTTGTAAATTTTTATTAATTTTTAAGCTCATTTACATAGGTAAATAATTCAAACATATTAACAAAATTTTCAGTGATGTTCATTCATACTATTAAAATGGGTAGCTTGTGTTCACTTAATTACTCACTCATTTTTTCTCATAATTTTAAATTGGGTTTTTACTACAACCTTTTTGACATCCGAATACACATTTCTATAAAATTTTTATGAAATTTTAAAGGTTATTTGTATATTCAAATAAATAAAATACAATAGCTAAATTATTGAGAACTCAAGTTGTTCAATTTGGACAAATATGGATATTAGGATTTCTAGCTTCATCATTTTAAATTCTTTCAATCCAAATTAATTTCTAACATCCTAAATACTTAATTAACATATATAAATAATAATTTTTAACTCGGTTTCAATAAATAATAAATTTAAAGTTAGGAAAACAAAATTAAAATATTAAGGTTCAGAATTTTTAGATTTCTTATCTTTAAGAGTTCTTTTTGCTTTATTTGTTTTTATATTACTTTGTTGCTTTAATTTTTCATTTTGGATCACTTATAAACATAAGAACTAGTTTAGGAATAATTTATGGCTGCTCGAAAAAAAAAATTGTGATATAAAGGAAGGTATTTTGATGGAAATGAGAAAAGAGAAAGAAGTTAAGATAATAATAAAATTATTGTTATCTTTTAATCATAATTTGTATAAGCTCTTTTCATTTTCAAGGGAGGTGAGTCACCACTTAATTTAGCAGAAAAATGGCTGGAAATTAAGTGAGTAAAATATTCATTTTACCCTTTAAGTCTTACATACTTTCTTTGTTAACTTGAATGACATTTTTAGTCATTTCACATCTTAACTTGCTATCTACACTTGTATTAATTTTTTAAAATTATTTTTACTTATAATTTTAAATTTAAATTTATCTCATATAGTTTTTAAAGTTTGATATTATATTAAATTATTATTAATTAAGTTAAGATATATTTCAAGTAAATTCTTCTAGGATTTTTTTGCATACAAATTACTGTAGCTAAGATATTTTAAAATTTCTATTTGTATCACTTTAATACCTTAAAAATTTTTCTTCTTTGCATTTCAATGATTCCTTTATTACTATACTAAGTCATTTTGTTCTAATACTTTTTTATTCAAATGTAATTTCTTATTTTACAATTTATAATTAGTTGTTTTAATTAACGGTCATTACGAATTATAGAGTTCTCAATTCAAACATGTTAGAATTTTTATTTCTATTACTTTAGTACATTAAAATTTTATTTTAATCAAAAAAATTTCTCACTTTATTGATTTAATTTGTATAACATTTAAGCTATTGAATTTATATTTCATATAAGGTATTACAAAAATGTGAACTCAAATTCTAATTATTTTATTTTATTAATTTTTTTAATATTATCCAGCATATGGCGTGAGTTTCAATACTAGTAAGAAGAAATATATCCTTAGACATTTGTATTTTATCCTGTTTTGACATTAAGTTTAGCTATATATATTTATTTACATTGAGTCATTGTACTCTTAAAGTCAATATTATATCCTTATTTAATAAACTAGTCACTTATCCATGTGATCCGTGGGAATGAAAATAATAAAATATAAATTAATAATAATTTATTTATAAATTAATAATAAATTCTATTATAAAAATATAAAATAATATATTTACCTCAATTATTTTTGATAATTTTATTGAAATAATATAGGTAAAAAAATATAATCTTTTTTATTTCAATATTTTTACTAAACAAAAATAAAATTTACATATTTTTTTTGCTATAAAAATATCATGAATTTTATAAAAAAGAAAAAAATATAAATTCAAATAAAATTTTTTAAATATGGACAAAAATACGAGTATGAGGATTTATAATCATAATTAATATTGAAATTATTATTAATATTATTAAATAAATTTTTAGTATATAATTAATTTTTTAGAAAAATTAAAGTCGTAATTTTTATTGTTTAAATTTTAAGATTTATAAAACGATATAAATTAATTATTATTATAAATAAATTATTAATTAAATTAATTATTGATATATAATTAATTTATTAGAAATGTCAAAAGTCACATATTTTATTATTTAATTTTTGAAATTTCTAAAATTATATAAATTAATCATTATTATAAATTAATTAATTAATTTATAATTATTTCACAAAAAAAAATTTATTAGGAAGGAATTTTATAATAAAAGAGAAAAAATAAAAAAAATAAAAATTCAAACAATTTTTTTCAAATATGGAGAAAAATACGAATAAGAGGATTTATTATCATAATTAATATTGAAATTATTATTAATATTATTATTACATAAACTTTTAAAATATAATTAATTTGTTAGAAAGATTAAAGTCATATTTTTTATTATTTAAATTTTAAAATTTATAAAAAGATATAAATTAATAAATAAATTATTAATTAAATAAATTAAGTATTTAAATTAATTATTAATATATTAAATAAATTAAATATTTAAATTAATTATTAATATATAATTAATTTATTAGAAATGTCAAAAGTTATATATTTTATTATTTTATTTTTTGAAGTTTCTAAAATTATATAAATTAATTATTATTATAAATTAATTAAATAATTTATAATTATTTCGTAAAAACAATTATTATGAAGGTTAAAAGTCATGTATTTTTTTAACTTTTCAATTTTCTCAAAAATATATAAATCAATGAATATTATTTAATTCTATTAATGCATAATTAATTTATAAAAAATTAAAAGTCACAAATATAATTTATTTAATCAATATTATGAAATTATATTAATGTGTAATTATTTAATAGAATATTAAAAGTTACAAATATAATAATTATTAAATTTTATATTTAATATAAATTATTAAAATTAATTAAAAATTAAAAATGATATAAATTTATTTTAAAAAAATGATGATGTGTCACTTTTAGAGCACTTCTTCCATCATTTGCTTATATATATATATATATATATATATATATAGATATTAGGACATACTCAAAATGGATTGTAAAATGCACATATAATTAAAACATTATGTTTTCAACAATATCATCAAAATATTTGAGGAACTGAGTTTTTTGTTTAATATTAAAAATAATACATTATATTTTTTAATTATTTGTTTCTTTTTTCTAAAAGAAAACTTTCTTCATTTTTATGTGTTTATTTTAATTTTGCGTCTAAGCATGTGGTAAAAAATATTGTCTATATCTACTCAAATCCATGCATAAACTTAAAAAGGTTGAACCATATTCGGAATACAAGCCACCTTTAATCCTAACCTAATCTTTCATTATTTTCATCGCAAATCCAAACCCTCACCAATACCATCATCACCAACCTAGCCTACTCATCACCATCATCTTAATTGCAAAATCAACCTTTCACCATCATCTTCAATTCAACTTCTCAACCATTATTGTTAATCCAGGTTATTATTCGTCGTTATCTTCATAAAAAACCTAGCTTTTGACTATCATTGTTACAATATTAAGGAATGGAAAGCTCAGAACTCTAAAATTGTCATAGTTAGCTTGAATTACCAAATCAACAAAAACTATGAACATCATATCATCAATAATCCAATACAATATTAATTTATATAATCCCAACAATTTAAAACTTGTGAAATTACTAAAATATAAAATACAATACAATATATAATAAATTACATGACCGACTAATTATTAAAAATAAATTCCACTACAATGAACGAAGACAAAGATACTGAACAAAAATTATTCTCAAAAGCTCATGCCAAAACACGAAAAAAATGTGAGATATGAGCGAGTGTTCTAATTTAGTAAACAATATTTTATAATAACATACATGGCGATCTTAAAAAATAAAATAAAAAAAAAGTTAATATAACTTAATTAGTGCCGACTTTGAGGTATATAACACGCCATAAGTGTCAATACTAAGAATAAGATAAGGTAAGGTTGTGGTTAAACTTAAGGAATATGGAAATTCTAAAGAGTATAATGAAACCATAATAAGTTATCGGATATGATTGAAATTTTTATATAGCAAATTTGTAGGGATGACAAGATGGGGCGAGAGTGTTAGCCGTGATTGTTGACCAAAGAAAAAAAAATATTGTAAGGGATTTAACAATCCCACATCGAAGAAGAAAGAAAATAGGAGGATATTCCCCTCCAATATAAGTGGCTCAAATCCTTTAGTTCAACACACCAAAACACAACAAGTATTTTATATTAGAGATTAGAGTTGAGCTCTTGGAGTCTCTTAGAGTATAAATATTTGGGGGTTGTTTTGTGAGTGTCGGTTAGAAAAATATTTTATATTTGTGGTTGTATAATTTTCCACATAGTAAATATTTTTCTTGGTTGTCGTTAGGCAACGGCCGTGATTTTTCTCCATTTGGGAGTTTTCCACGTTAAATCTTTGTGTCTTTATTCTCTTTAATTTCTCAATTGTTATTTTATTTTCTCATTTATTCTTGCTTAAAGACGGTCCGAGGGGCGAAAAAATAGAGATTTTTCCAACAAGTGATATCAGAGCTTAGGTGTTATAATTTTTGTCAAAAATCTTAGTATGCTCTGTGGTTGCAGCTTGGTCTGATCTTCCACATCAGAAAAGATTTTTGTTAAAAATTATTTTTGTTTTAAGCTGGTAGAGCCTTTGGAGCTGGTGGAGTTTTGAAAAAGGTGGAGCCGTTTTGCTTTGGTGTGCTTGAGTATTGGTGGTGAGATAAATAATTACATGTCGAGGTAAATTCTGTCAAACGACACGAATTTAGTCTAAGGCAAGTGCATTTTAAGTGAGACCATTGTGACTCCTCCTCTTACCTGGAAATTTACCTGGTGTAATATTTATTTCTGGTCCTTTATTAAGCACAAAGTAAGCATGTTGGCAATGAGATGCGAGATTGAGAAATTTGATGGGAGAATGAATTTTGCACTGTGGCAAGTGCAAGTCAAAGATGTGTTGATACAGTCTGGACTACATAAGGTTTTGCAGGGTAAACCAATCAGCGGAAGAAATTCAGGAAAAGGTGGTGGTAGTGGAGACTCAGAAAAATCCAAGATTAGTGACGAAGAATGGGAGGAGCTGGATATCAAGGCAGCAAGTCAAATTCGCATGTGTCTAGCAAAAAATGTTCTTGCTAATGTGCTTGGATTGTCCACGACAAAGGAGCTGTGAGAGAAACTGGAAGAATTGTATCAGGGGAAAAATATATCCAATAGGTTATATTTGAAGGAGCAATTTCATACGTTGAAAATGGCGGAAGGTACAAAGCTATTCGATCACCTGAGTGTCCTCAACGGTATCATCTCTGAATTGGAAACTCTTGGAGTGAAAACCGAAGATGAAGATAAAGCTCTCCGGCTCATCCTGTCACTTCCTTCAACATATGAGCACATGAAGCCTGTTCTGAAATATGGTAGTAAGGAAGTGGTGTATGCGGATGTGGTTAGTAAGCTCATTACTGAGGAGAGAAGACTGAATGAAATGGAAAATAAATCTTATGAGAATTCAGCTTTATCTGTCGGTATCAGGAAAAAGAATAAAAGTTCCGGAAAGAGGAAGGTTATCTGCTGGGGGTGTGGTCAAACTGGACACGTGAGGAAGGATTGCCCGAACGGTGGAGCTGATTCGGCTAGAAGCTCTAACGTTGTTGCTGTCAATGTGATCTCCTGTGGCGAAGGAGATGATGAGTTTTCTCTGTAGTTGAGAGAAGTGTGTCATCATGGCATGATTGCTACCCGTTGAGATGCCATGAAAGAGGACGGATTATTGGTAGCTGATCCACAGAAATGCGTGCGACATTGGTTGACAGTTGATTCAAAGCATGTGGTGGAAAAATTTTGTCGATGGCTAATGAACTCTCGGAAAGTCAACAGGAGGGTTGCACCATAAATTATTAGCGGGATCTCGACATTGCCGATGAAAAATTCTTGGAGTCTGTGAAGTTATTTCAAGTGATGATACTCTTTTATGGTGGAGTATGATAATTCTTGTTATTAGAATTATGATTGTCGGTAACAGACAATGTTGTATTTTTTTTTATTTTCTTTTGTCAAGGTGGAGATTGTTAGCCGTGATTGTTGACCAAAGAAAAAAAAATATTGTAAGGGATTTAACAATCTCACATCGAAGAAGAAAGGAAATAGGAGGATATTCCCCTCCTATATAAGTGACTCAAATCCTTTAGTTCAACACACCAAAACATAACAAGTATTTTATATTAGAGATTAGAGTTGAGCTCTTGGAGTCTCTTGGAGTATAAATATTTGGGGGTTGTTTTGTGAGTGTCGGTTAGAAAAATATTTTGTATTTGTGGTTGTATAATTTTTCACATAGTAAATATTTTTCTTGGTTGTCGTTAGGCAACGACCGTGGTTTTTCTCCATTTGGGAGTTTTTCACGTTAAATCTTTGTGTCTTTATTCTCTTTAATTTCTCAATTGTTATTTTATTTTCTCATTTATTCTTGCTTAAAGACGGTCCGAGAGGCGAAAAAATAGCGATTTTTCTAACAGAGAGGACATTGTCTATCATACCTCCAACTTGGCAAGAAATCCCTACTTCTTAAATGGGGTAGATTTGTTCCGTCCTCGTCCCGTAGAGATTTTTGTTCCTACGGGAGTTTTCCTAAGAAATTTATATTATTTTATTTTTTTAAATAAATTAAAATTTAATATTATAAAAAATAATAATTCATAATAATTATACACTATAATAAGATAACAATTTAATTATTATATATAATAAAATTTTAAAAAAACACTAAGATAAAATATATCAAGTTAAATTTATTTCGCATATACAGATAATTAGAACATAACTTATCTAATATATAATATACATCATATATTATATTAATATATAATATATGTTATAATATATAATTCCCGTGAGGCGAGATTGGAGATTTTCGAGAGGTGAAAAGTATATTTTTCGTTCTCGTCCTATCTTATTTAATGAGAAAAGAATTTTTTCCGTTTTCATCCTTATGAGAGAAGATTATAGGAAATTTTTATTTCATTTGGGATAAATTTGTGTAGAGAATGTAGATTTTTCGCTATATTGTCAGTCCTATAGTCATGGATGAAGGTGTAATTTTTAAAAGACTAAATTGGAACCAGCTAAAAACTTTATCAGCTAAAAGTCTAATTAACCCAAAGGATAAAGATTAAACACAAATTTACCTTAATAATAAAATATTATTAAACACCAATTACAGCTTGCCAAGTCTACTAACGAGGCCACAAATGTTGGACTTAATAAAATCTTAGAAGCTGCCACTTCCTTCTTCTTCTTCTTGTGAGATCCTTGAGCTCTGAAGCTGACCGGTAAGATTCCCAGCAAATTTAACACAAAAAAATAAAGTCAAGGAAATACAATAAAGCAAGGTAAAAGTTGGATTGAGTTGAGTAACTAGTGGAAGAAGGAAAAGAGACTAACATTGAGATAATAATATTCATGCTTTGTTATTACTACTGAACTACAAATTTTATATGAAAACCCAAAAGTCTAAACTCATGGATGATCCCTTTATAGAGGTGTGTTGTACTTACTGGCGAAGACACTTACAATAGAAGAGGGCAGCTGCCTTCCTTCTGTTTTGAATTTTTTATATATATATATATATATATTATTAAAAATTTTAAAATATTTAATTATTCCTTTCAAATTTTTTAAAAAATATATGATATTTTTATTTTGTCATTCTTTGTTTAAAAGTCTGACTTCGCCTTTGGTTGTACTTGTACAAAAGAAATATGAAGGATACGTGTATATGTCTATAAGTATGAACTAAGGTTGCTAAGGATAAGCTCAATGATGTATCTTGATAATAAATTGAGATATTATGCTTAAAGGACTATTATATTGTTTAAAGATTGCAATTTGTGTAATTATTGTTGTTATATCTAAATAATTGCAGGGTGCCTAATTAGAAATGAGACCTCCTTTGTTTTATTTTTATGCCGCAGTTGCCAAAGGAGAGTTGCAGCCATCATAATTTAATTTAATCCCAATCATTATTCATGATTAGGACGATAAATTCTTATCATGACCATCCTCATAATTGCGACAAAGATCATAAATCTTTATGTAACTTTTAACTAACTTATCTAAAATTGAATCTTGACGGTAATTTTATATAGTAAAATCTTACTGTATAAATATATATAAATCATTTAACTAAATCACTTAAAAAAATAAACTAACAAATAAACTTTAAATCTACTATAAATTAAGAAGAGTAAGATCAACCCTAATTTGAAGAAGAAAAAAAATAGTTTGAATAGAAATTGAGCCAAGTTGAGTATTATAGATATACATTATTCATTTGATTAATAATTAAAATTGTATAAATTATAATTTGACAAATAAAAAAAAAGAAAACTTGAAACACATGAAAGTATAAAAATCTTAAATAATAATAATATATATAAATTTAAGAAAATATTAAATAATTATCTGGACGGATGCAGAGTAAAATGCTGAAGGCTCAAATTTTATTCCAAATAAATTTAAAATATAGTTGAATTACTATAGTTTTAATATTTTAAATAAAAACATATTATTATTATTATCTTGAGTAACAAAAATTTTCTACTAAGTATAATATTTATAAACTATTAGAATTAATAAAAAAAAAAAGACATTGCAATTGAATATACATTACCAAAAAAAAGTTGCAATTGAATTTAAAAATTATATTTTAGAGATAAAATTTTAAGAAAATCAAAATATTGGTGATTTTTTTAGAAGTAGTTATTGCCATCTTTCAAAAGGAACAACAGTTTTAATTTATTTTCAATAAAAAGAATATCTTTTATTATTATTTTAAAATTATATGGTTTAATAATTAAAAAAATTAATTATATGAATTTTTTTTTATTTTTTTGAGTACTCAACCATTTTCGTATACGTTAGTATATTATATATATGCTAAATATATATTTTTGAAAATGAAATATACTTGTAATAGATTAAAGATATATAAAATAAATATTTATAAAAATAATATTTTTGAAATTAAAGTTGATAAGTAATTATTTTTTAAATAAAAAATAGTATTTTTTAAAAGAATTTTATTTTTTTGAAGAAATTTTAACAATTAATATTGTTGAATTTTTTTAATAATTATATGGCTAAATATTTAAGATTATTAATTTTTTTATAGTGATAATCACATAATTGTATACTTAAAATTATTGAATTATATTTATACCACCTGTTCAAAATCTATTTGCTTAAGAAATATATGAATAATTAATATATTATAAAAAAAATTGTATGCGGTGAGTCTGCCCTTGGTTATTACTACATTTATTTTTTATTTAACAGAACATATAATAATAATTAAATTAAATTAAACCAACTTGAGCTTATGATTAATTCAAATCCAATTTCCCCTCTCCAACTCATAACGACGAGAAGCAGTTTAATACTCACACGTGTCATTTTCTTAAAAAACCTAAACTACCAATCATTTGCCGACTCGTTACTTTTATATTTCCCAAAAACCCCGGATAAAAAAAATCATTGGACACGTAATTCCCTAAGTTAGTTTAAGGGTGTTTACGTCTTTACATATTGAGCAATGGTACTCTACATCTATACCTAGTTTTATGATTTTAACTAAGATTAATTGCATGAGGCACTACTACACTAGAAGTTCGTAGAAAATTCATTTTTTTTTTAAATTGTATTATTATTTTAGAATTTAATTCGAAGTTAAACTCCATGTAGAAGAAATTTAATAGAAATGTAATTTTACTCCTTAAATTAATAAAAAAGGGATAGTCCAATATATAAATATTCCCATTAGATACGAGATTCGAAAAAAATTAGACTCATTAAATCTTTATATACGATATTAAATTTAATATAAATAATAGTGAATTTGGTAAATTACTATAAAAATTAATTATTTAGGATGTATTTTATAGAAATATATTACTGAGATTATATTTTACTAGAAAAAAATTATATTATCATATTTACGAGAGATGCAACAAAAAACTAGGAAAATTAATTGAAAACATTAATTTATATAGTTATAATTCAATTTTAATGAAAAATATGATTAATATTTAAACTATTTTTATAATATATATTTTTTATTTTATCATATCTTAAAATATGTATATAATTATCTTTTGATATGAATCTCTTTGATCCTCTTTCTAAATAAAATAGTTTTTTTTTTACTATTTTTTATATAAAATATTTTATTAATTAGTTGATAAAATTTATTAGATTTAATATTTTATTTTATATTAATTATTTGTAAATAAATATGATATTATTGGTTAAAGAGGAGTTAGCTTTTTAGATATTATTATGCAATTAAATACATTATAATATAAAAAAGAGTAAGAAATAAAAAATTATTTAATTCTTTTTTATTAATTACATATAAAAAAAATATATAGAAGACTCGAACTCAAAATCTTAACGAAAATAACATATGCTCACGGTCATCAAACTAGACTTTATAGTAATTTAGTATAATAAACATTTCTTTTTAAATCCATAAATTAAAATTTCACTACTTTAAATTTATGTAAAAAATTAAACTAATTAACCTTTTGTCATATAACAACAATTATTGAAATAGTATTATTATTCTAGTTCATTAAAGGTTTATTGGATCAAAATAACATTTTTAACTTAAAATAATAAAAAAAGGGAGTAACATTTTCCTCTTAAATTAATAGCTAATTCGATAAAAAAAAATAATGAGCAGAAAAGCATGCCAATTTTTATTTACACAGATTTTGATAAAATTAATTAAATCACATAAGTTTTATTAATTATGTTTAGCATTTTTAGAAAAGATACGTTTAAAATAATTTAATTTAATAACTTATAATTTTAGATATTTTTTTTATTTTTTTAAATATCGTATAAAAATAGTGTACATAGACCAAAAAAATAATTATTCATTATAAATTTTATAAAAATTTTATTATAATTTATTTAAATATCTTTTTTCATCTTATTCTCTTTTATTAATTAATAAAAAGTAATATTGAAAATTTTTACTTAATACTCTCTTAAATTTCTAAAAAGAAACTTAAAGTGAAATAAAAAAAATATTTTTATACGATAATTAAAATAAAATAAAGGAAGTAATTTATTTCGAATGAGTATATAAATTTAACTTAAACTAATTTTTCACTCAAAAAAAATTTTACTTGATTTTTAAATGGACCTTGCAATCATTATTCCATAAAAAAAACACACATACGAGTAAGAAAAATTATCATAATAAACAGTTAAATTAAAATTAAATACATATTATAATATATTTTTAACAATAAATAATTGATAAAATTATTATATTTGGTGATTTATAAATTTTTATAAAATAATGAAAATAGTTAAAACGTAGCAAACTAAAAAGAAAATTGAGCCATTTAATTATTATTGAAAAATAAAATTCCATTGTAAAAACGGTTTGGATAAGTCAGAGATAGACAGGTTAATTATAGATCGCGCTGCAGAGAATCAAACGCTGAAAAGGCTCACTATACCATAGGCAATACTATAATAAATCGCAGCTCGAAATAATTAAAATGTTACCCCAAAAATGAAATGATCTGAGCCGTTAAAAATTTTCTTGCAGCCCAAGCAGTGATAACCCCGCGAAACGAGAAAAAGAAAATTCCAGCTTTTTCGTAACTTCCTTTTCTCTCTCTTCTTTCTCTGTCATAACGAAGATCCTTCTAAACCCTCGCAAAGACTCTAAGAAGAAGAAGAAGATGAATCACTTGGTGTCAAGGTTGGTGGTACGTGGCTTGCTTGTTAATGGCGGCAGTGCTGGCGGCAGGTACATTTTGACGGCGACCACTGGTGCTTTGAAGCCGGTGGAGGTGTTGACGGAGCTAAGGAGCCGAAACGGTTCTTCATCATTTGGTGTTATTGACTGGAGGAGGATGATGAGTTCCGTAACGGAAACAACGGTGGCGCCGGAAAAGGAGAAGGAGAAGGCGGTGGGGAAACCGGCGGAGAAAGAAGTGGAATCGGTGAAGAATAGTGATGGTTCGATGGTTTCGAGTTATTGGGGGATTTCGAGACCTAAGATCTTGAGAGAAGATGGTACTGAGTGGCCATGGAATTGCTTTATGGTATGTGAATTTAATTAGTGATTTAATTTCTTTTGATTT